>ML677340.1:15947050-16315898 GCA_007922305.1 Dermatemys mawii
ACTTCAACCTGCCTGGACATACAATAGCAGACCTCAAAACAGCCATCCTTCAGCAAAAAAACTTCAAAGACCAGACTTCAAAGAGAAATTGCTGAGCTCCAGTTCATCTGCATATTCGACACCATTAGGTCTGGACTCAATATTAACTGTGAATGGCTCACCAATTACAAAAGCAGTTTCTCCTCTCTGGGTGTTCACAATTCCAGATCACCTTCTGGAAGTGGGCTTCACCCCCCTGATTGAATTTACCTTGCTTTCTTGCCTGCTATTTATACCTGCCTCTGGAGATTTCCACAACATTCATCTGATGAAGTGGGTCTTAGCCCACGAAAGCTCATGATCCCTAAAATCTGTTAGTCTATAAGGTGCTACAAGACTCTTTGTTGCTTTTGCAGATCCAGACTAACACAGCTACCCCTCTGATACTAGTCTTGAACTACCCACTTAGGCGAGGCTGCTGAAGGCCATAACTTGAGCAAATCCATTACACTGACGTCAATGAGAGTTTCTCCTAGCTAAGATGTTCAGGATTCACCCCCTGGTGGATAAAATAATATTATACCTTGATCAGAAACAGAAAAGTTATGATACCAAAACAATTTTTAAAATTCTCACAAATCGTGGCCCAGAAATTCAGCCCCAATGTTGGCGAGTGGCATCTTCATGGAAGTTGGATGGGCACATTGCAGGCCTGTATTTCTCCATGTCAATTCTGTATGCATCTCCCACTGGCTTTAATGAGAGCAGACTTTAAACTACCAATAACTTTTATGTGAGCTGGATTAAGCCTTGTAAGAAAAGTGCTATAAGCTGTATCATGATCTTATAAAAACAAATGATAGTGTATTGGTCAATCTGCTATGATTCCTCACCTGGAACTCCTGCAGGTGTCAACAGAAGTTCTGGGTGCACATTAATGTACATTTTAAATCGAGGGTCTGATTTTGCTACACTTGATAGCAATGGAAGTTTTACTGTTGACTTCAATGGGAGCAGGCTCAAGAATCAATATATGTTATACAATAAAGACCAAACTCAAACCCCATTGGTGTAAATTAGCTTCTCTATGTTGACTTTAATAGGATTTTGATCAGGCCCTAAAACACCAAGTTGCAGATTCTTGAAGTTGAGTGAGTTTTAACCATTTATACCAGCTACAGGTGTGCCTCAAAATTTATATCACAATAAAGATCCCAATAGTTGCAAACATGTAATTTGTGTAGGATGTGAGACCCTCTTCTGATATGTTTTGGGTTCTTCACTTATCCCTGAAACCACACACTATTTGTCTCTAAACTAAAGGGAACCCTCTTCCCCTTTTCCATTTAACTTGTTTAAAAGTCATTTTTGCAAAGGTGATAAAACAATGAAGATAGAGGAGAAGTGTTATGAAATGCCATTCTAATTTTGGGAAGTCATTTCATTCAAGCAGTAGCATTCTTTCTTTTTTTTTTTAAGCTAACTCTTCTCCAAGCTTGAGACTTAGCTGTGCTTTGAAGACATCAGCCATTGTTCGGAGTGATACAGAGATACATCACTCCAATGGGAGCTCTAAGAGGTATTGTGTCCTAATGAGTCATAATGCTTTCTGGGCTTTGCTGGCATATAGGGAAGAGCATTCATTGATGCTTCCCTTAAGGGGCCAATCTCCTCCACAGCCAAAATCACCCCCGCCCCTACCCCCAGCCCATTTCAGGTGATTAGAGCTACTAACTTATAAGGACTACAACACTGCTGGCTCATTTATGAAATACTTTGTTTTGAAAATGTGGTCACAAAATCCATTTTTTTCCCCAATGAACATTGGGGGGGGGGGGGGGGAGGGAAAAAAAAAACTTTCCAAACTTTCTTGACCAGAAAGCTGCGGATTTTCCATGGGCATTTGCATATGGAAACAAATTGACTCATCCCAAGGGAATGTAAATGAGGAAGAGTTAATAGGGCACGCTTGGGTATTAGAAGCCCTTTCTCCATGCAGCAGGCAAAGTAGCACCCTGTCTCCCTCCCCTTGAGGTGGCAAATCCCAGGTTTGGTTAGGACCAAGCCCGTTTTTCGGGGTGCTGGAAAGGAATTTTTCCCCTCACCACCAGATTGAACTAGATTGAGTGGAGTTTTTCTAATTTTCCCCACAGTGGGTTTCAGGGAGGCCATATTATGGTGAGGAGGAAAGGGGTTTGGGTTGTATGTTGCAGCTCCTTATGTAAATGTGTAGATTGTGTCTGGTATAAATACTACACAGGGAAGGCATCCAATGGCCAGATAAATGACTTGGGAAAGGACTTAAAAAGGAGATGCTGGATAAAGGAATGGAATGGAATAAGGTGGAGGTTCAGGGCTCATCTGATTGGTATGGCAGGGAGACAATCACCTTTTCTTATAGTCCACTTTAACCCTCCTGTGAGGAGGTGGGGTGGATGGTAAGGTCAAAGCCATTGGTTGGCTGGGGACCTGGATGGAAAATGAAGCGGGGGCTGGCAGCAGCCTCAGGTAGTCATTGAACAAACATGGAGTTGCCTGCCCAGTACACTTTTATCTGCTGGGTAGTTCCAGACATTTAATAATAAAGTTGTGGCCTAATTAAATTCATATCAAGTGTCTCCTGTCCTTCTTTCGGTATAGCTGGAGAACTATGTTGTTTCTGTATGTCATTCTTGAACAGTAGTTGCATATCATGCCAGCTAGGGATGCACTATGGTGGTAATATGTTAACAATTTTCTGAAGTGTTTCGGGATCCTTTGGGATGGAAGGCACATAAAGGATCATTAATATTAATTAGTCAATGCTTTATTATAATTAAAGGATGAGTTATTTACAAAGATTTCTTACATCTTCAGAATTTAGTTGTAACTGTGCTAATCTTATTCTATAAATCTTAATTTTATATAGCGTAAACTAAAACAGGATTAAATACAGGCCACTTACTTATTCTTACATATGAATGTATATATTAATTTACAATTTTATGACCCAGTTTAATATTGTATAACCATATTTTACAACAATAGTTTACCCTCTAAAATTTTAATAGAAAATTAAAATATATGTATGTATAACATGCTAGGGCATAAGTGTGTCAATTAGTCTCTCTTTTCTAGCGTAGTATAGTTATTTTTCATAATTCCCAAATGAACAGATGTTATTAAAATGGACTGCAGATACTATGTAATAACACTCCAACCGCTTACTTCAAGAAAAATTATATCCACGACTATTTTATAGGGTTTTTTTAAATGTTACATATTTTTAAGGCAAATTTATAGAGGCAGAAAATTTAATAGGCTTTTATGATGATTTTGTGGAATGAGATTAGTGTTATAATGAGTGCATTGTATACTTATAAAATCATATTGTTCATTTCATTTTATTTCAGTGTTTTATTCCTTCAGTGAAGTCAAATAACATGAGATCATATAAAACCCAGGTGCTTTAGCCTTCAGTAGTTCCATAGTTTGGCCTACCACATTTTTAGGGTGATTTTCGTGTCCCAGTGCTCTGTCATCATAGTTCCAGTTAGATGACAACCTTGATGATCAGTGAAACATGCCAGCTATGTTATGTCATTATTTTTAGTTCTAATAAAGGACCAGAGTCACAACCTTAATCATTGTTGGGTAGTACTTTATTCCAAGACTAGTCACATTCAAGTCAGTGGGGCTCTTTGTGGAGTAAGATTGTACTCCAAATGAGTGTGGCCCAAAATAACTGTGTCATGCTACATTAAGGATATCCCATACAGCATCTTTCACCCCTATATGGAACAGTATGCACCACTTCCGTTAGCTCAATATAGAACTTTCATGGAGTTTTAGTGGGGGATTAGGCCTTGTGCTAGTGCTTTGCCCAGTGTGAATTTCTCTCCTGTGGGGTATTTCATGTATAAGAGTTCCATTTTTTCTTCTGATCTTTACTGCATTGCTATAAATTTCACAATAGGTATTTGTAATGGAGAGACAGGTATTGCTGTGTTAATAGCACTTTTTAATTTAATTGTATTGCTTTGCCTCATAAACTATCATTATCCAGCAACAACTGCTGCCTGACTGTTTGTTTCATCTGTTGCATCAGCATGATGTAAATGCTAAAGAGTTGCATGCTGATGTAAGTGGGGAGATGAGTGGGACAACAGACTAAAGGCAGATAGGAAAATATTCAGAAACCAGTACGAGGACAGGTGGTAATTTACTGTGAAATGCAGTCATGACAAAAGACAGCTGAGTCCAGACAAGAAGCAGCAAGAAGCTTGGAAAACTGAAGCCAAACTAAGAAAGACTGAGATAAATCAGAACATCTAATCAGTTTATAGGTGGGAATACTGTCCTGTGAAGGCGAGGCTTCCAAAGATAAACACCTTATATCCAGAATGGCAACATCTCTAAGACAAGCCTTTGGAGGATATCCTGCAGATACCATACCTGGTATTTCTGAGGGCCCCATCTTTTCACAGCAGATATTGACTAATAGGTATAATGGATAAATAAAAGGTGTAGAAGTTGCCCCCCAGGCACTCCTGGGTCAGGAATATTTCACTCTAGCAGGATATCTATTTGCAGTTGAAAACCATTGATTAAAATGTCAACATGGAAATGTTTGCTTGTAGTATAGTCTATGTACAGACTGGATTTAAATTCATAACATCTGTAACCATGATCACTCGTGTAAGCCCCAAAACAATTAGGGTAGCGGCAAGGGAAAACATTAATCATGACACAGCAAAACTGATGAAGAGTATAATGCAACAGGAATAAAAAAGCCTGTTTGTCTCATTAGAAATTTCAAATACCAGGTATGCATGAGCATTACACAATGGAGCTTTTTGGCAGGAAAAGTTAGTATCTGTTACAAACCAGCCTAGTGGTATTGCAAGTTATCATAACTGTTAGTTTACCAACTCCCTGTCCTTTATTTAGCTATATACTCAGGGTGCCATAACTTTTGTGCATAATCTTTTTTTCCAGCTACACAGTTTCAAATACTAGAGGTGAATGTCATTTAATTTGGGGCCCAAAAATTATTTAGTTAGATATCACCTGTTTGTTGGAATCTACATTGTTTGGATTATTACATGAGTGTACCATACTGTGGTCCCCTACCTATGGTGAACTCCGATATAATGAAACTATGTATAGTAGAGTTGAAAGAAAGGCTCATATTATTTCAATGTAATGTGCACGTTTCATTACCATTTCTAGTGACGTTCTACTGACATTGAAGACTTTTAGTCAGAAAATTACTTCCATTTTGCCAGGTTACATTGTCTGTACAAGCAAAAGGGATTGGTCATCAAGAATGTGTATGGGGCTTACGTTTGGTTTTGAAAAAGTAAGTTTGATATGTTGTTTCACTGTAGATTGAATTGAATTTGAAAAACACACACACACATCCAAAATGAACAAGAGATTTGTTAGAATCAGATCACTCTACATCTCTGCTTTTAAAATATGCATATGCCTAGGTAGATAAAGGTCACAGGTACAATATTTAGAGCTGCTTGCCAAAGTTGAGAGATTCTTGGATTTTGATGCATCCTATTACAGCAGGGGAGGGCAAACTATGGCCCGCAGGCCGGATCAGTTCCATCTGGGCTTTCAGTCCTGTCCATGGGATTGCAAGCCTCATGGCACAGTGGGGATAAGACAGGCTGCCTGGCTGCCCTGGCCCTGCACCGCTCACAGAAGCGGCTGGTACCATGTCCCTGTGGCCTCAGGGAAGTAGGGGGTAGAGGACTCCGTGTGCTGCCCTCACCTGCAGGCACCACCCCCACAGTTCCCATTGGTCAGTAATGGGGAACCCAGGAGCCTCGGGCAGACATGCTGGCCAGTTCTGGCAGTGGCACAGGGCCAAGGCATGCAGGGAGTCTGCCTTAGCCCTGCTGAGTGATGGTAAACCGGACTGGAGCCCACACCCTGAACACCTCCTGTGCCCTGCACCCTAAACCCCTGTCTTGATTCCCCCTGCCACACCCTGTCCTACCCTAACCCCCTGCCCTGAGCCCCCTAACTCCCTGCCCTGAGCCCCTTGCCACACCCCTCCTGCAGCCAGCCCCCTTTCCCTGAGCCCCCTTCTGCACTCCTTCCCATACCCCCACACTCCCTCCTGCACCACAACCTACTGCCCCAGCCCTACATTCATGGCCCTGAATACAATTACCCCACCCAGATGTGGCCCTTGGGCCAAAAAGTTTGCCACCCCTGGATTACACAGAGAGAAAAGCTAACTGCAAAATTAGTATCTGTTTCCAAACTTCCCAGAATTTGAGATGTTGGAACCAGGGTTAGAGCCCAAATCTGTTTTTGAATTAAACATCAGGGAATATTTGTGGCTTGATTATCACAAAAAATCAACACAATGCCTCTGAAAATCCCAGTTGGCACTTCAAGTCAAACAATAGGAGTTTGTTCCATGAGGATTGACCAGTGTTTGAGTTTATTGCTTCTTCTGTTGCTGTTTTGGTGAGAAGTAATTAGACTACTGAGTATCTGTTTCACCACAGTATAAGATGTTCCAAGATGTTCCAAGTCTCAATGCATTACAGTCTCAAACCAACAGGAACTTGGTGTGATAATTATTTTACTGCTTCGATCCTTCTCCCAAATTTGACTTTCTTAATGTCAGCTTGATGCAGTGAGTCATGAACAGCTTTCTGTAATTCTGCTTTGTTACCCTCAGAGGAGTTGTTGACACGTAGTATCTCTATCCAGCAAAGCAGAGTTCTCTGCTACAATATATTGTAATTCATTAACTCTAGTGTGTTTTTTTGTTTGCTATTTTTAACTAGCCAACATTTGAATGGTATTGGACACTTAGCCATATCGTTTAAGTGTTACCAAATAGACATGGAGGCGCTGTGGGAAGCAGTGTTTTCACAAATAGGTACACTAAATGCTGTCTGTTGGTGGAAGTTATAGACAAGGCCACATTTATATTTTCAACATATAAACCAGAAATCCCTAACACTAAAGTGCAAGATTCTCTATCTACACAAAATTTTTTTTAGAAAAGCAAGGCTTATGTATTTTTTAGGTAGTGAATATAGATCATTTGGTGCCCCTCATGTGTTCTCTTCATATTCTCTCTACTACCTAAACTTGGATAATCAGAAAATATGATGAATTATAGAGGCCTAAATTTGCTTTAAAAATATGATGTATATGAACAGCCAGATTAGAGAATAAGAAGTTTGGCTACATAAAGATGAGGCATCTATAATTAAACAGCTAAAGCGGAAAAGAGATTGAGCCTTCTAAATGCACCTATTAAACTCAAAGTGTTACACTGCAACCTTTACCCCTCTGATAACCCAGCCTAAAACCCAGTGATGTCAATGGAAAGATCCCTGTCGACTTCATAAAGCTTCAGATGAAGTTCCCATGTATAGGTTTCTGAACTATTGCAAATTTATTATTCATAGTATTTAAGGTTCTTATTTTCCATATATTTCACCCAGACACTTCATTTTCTTCCACTTACAAAAATGCAAGGCTCATTTGAAACACTGGAAATTCATTCATACAATAAAAAAACTGCACAGATTTTTAATGAAAATCATAATCCAATTCAGCAGGAATTTAACTTATGTAAACATAGAATCCCTTAATAAATCAAAATCAAGCTCCTCCAAAACTGATTAGCTTTTCATTACAAACAGCAAAAACCCAGCAACTCATTGAAACCTCCCACTTTTCATGTGGGGGGGGGGGCAAATTGTGAATTATCGAGTGGGACTTCAGCTGTCAAACTCCTACAACTCTTATCTTTATAATGCAATGCATATTATATGTTATGCACAAAATTTGGCACAATGCCTGACATATACTGGGAAAATAGTTTATTTGATGGAATATCCTATACAATTCGTAATGTAGAAATGCACAGTATTCTTAGTACGCTAAATCTCAGTAAATTTATGGGTTCACGCAATTGCTAGGAAAATTAACAGTTTTGTCAGACAAGTAAGCTACTATCGATTTTTAAAAATAGTTAAAATCCTTCTCACATTGACACAATACATTAAATTCAGAATCCATTGGATTCAGGAATTTGTAATCAGATGCATGAAGTTGACAGAAATAGATCCACAAGGTGGGATTTAAATATGAATTTCCCCAGACTTCAAGATACAGAGCTTTGGTTCAAATTAATTATTCATGATCAGATTCATGATCTTGACATTTCATAACAGAATCATGAAATCATTACCACTTGACATCAGATTCATAAACAACAATTTTTTTCTCAGATTCATAATAAATTGATATTCATGTCTATTGGATTTTTGAAATCAATAAAATCTTAATACTAGAGCTAGCCCCAAGCTGCAAATTTAGACCCAGGTCTGAATTTCTTTAACATTTCGGGGTATTTGGATCCAAGATTTCAGATCAGGAGTATGTCTGCTCACCATGAATGTATCAGATTCATGAAAGCAAGTGACCCTATCAATTTCATACGTTTGTTATGTACCAACAAGTTTATGAAATCAACAGTCACTTTCAGAATCATAAATTTATTTTCACAGCCATGGATACATAAAACTTGTAGTTTTCTGTGGAAGAAAATGGATTAATCATTTCATGAATAATGCAAACATAATCCTGAAGTTAGCTAGCCACTTGTAATCTTTGTTCAATCCTTGATTGATAGTATCAAATTTGCAAATGAATTGCAGCTCTGCAGTCTCTCTTTGTAGTCTGGACTTGAAGTTTTTTTGCTGCAAAATGCTGACCTTTAAATCTTTTATATTTCATTTGCAAATTTGATACTATCAATCAAGGATTGAACAAAGATTACGAGTGGCTAGCTAAGTACAAAAGCAGCTTCTCTTCTCTCGCTATTCACACCTCCAATTCAGCTGCTAGAGGAACATCTCACCCTCCCTGATTAGAGATAACAAGCTGGTTCAGCCTCATTGGACTAACCCTGTTATCTCCCACCTGGTTCTTGCCTACCTATTTATACCTGTCCCTGGATACTTCCACTGCATGCATCCGACGAAGTGGGTACTGGCCCGCGAAAGCTTATGCTCTAAAACTTTAGTTAGTCTTTAAGGTGCTATAGGACTCTTTGTCACTTCTGCAATCCCAGACTAACACAGCTACCCCTCTGAGTCTTGACAACATATAACAGTGTTTCATTTCATTTTGTCATTTTGACACATCCTTTTGTGGGGACACACAGAGATGCATTGCACTAGAACACTGTCACGTTGAACAGCTGAAGTCAGTTGAATTAGTGTTCATCATTAGGGGGAAGAGGTTTGCAGCTTGGTCTTTGTAATGGTGTAATTGTGCATGTTCCATGTCGAACCACTAGAGGGCAGCTGTATGATCAAAATCCCTAGCGGTGGAGCAGTAGAACGTGGTAGAACAAGAAACAACAAGCATGTTACTTAGCATTCTGTGTTAATCAGTGAATTCCTGGGTACAGGTGTACCAGAGCTAAGTCCTACACAGCAAAATTTCAGTAACATACTACAGGGAACATTATTCTTTCACCATTGTACCTTCCATGAATAAATCCCACTTTTCCCTGCCTGCCCCTAGTGGATGCCACCCCATTCCTCAAAACAGAAATAAGCAGGGGAAGGTGGTATCTGAACTTCATGATCAGAAGTTAAAGACGTAATGACTCAGATGGTTTGATATTGAAAACACAGGTGATAACTGACAAGATAGGTGTAGGGAGGGGAAGCTTACTGATCCTTATGAGGCTAAAGTGAGTGCTACACTGGTTGGCTAGGACATGTGCAGTTGATCTAAGATGCCCAAGGAAAGTATACTCTCTTAGTACCTCAGTATAATTTACTGAGATTAAATGTACTCAGCCTTAAATTACACCCTTACTTTAACACTTTTTTTGCATGTTTAATAAACTGGGGTCTGTGGGGGGCAGGGGGGAGAGGAGAGAGAGTGCATGTACACACCACTGTCCTCTATTGGATGAAATCAGAACTGTCCTAGGTTACCAGGGATAAGTAAGCGTGGCCTCATTTTTAGCTTTTTATAATTTTGACATATAAAATCAATGTTTATGTGTAACCTTTTTTTATTTGTATCCATTTACATTTTCACAGTTGCAGAAAATTATGGGGAGCGAGACAATTATTTAATTATAATAGACATTGAGATTCAAAAAGTTAAAGCTTTATAAATCATTTAAACACATATTGTCAATATCACGTATCAAAGTATGCAAAGTAAATATCCATAAATCAACAAATCATAGCTGTTTTTTTTTTTAAAAAAATTCATTTGCTAGTCCAGTTGTAACAAGACTTTTGAATTAGTCTTTATCACTGGATTTTGACTCTAAGAAGTTATCAAGCAGCATTTTTCTCGCTTTGTCAATCTTAATTTTTTTATTATAATGCATGGAAATATATTTTTGCCAGCTTGTGTGTGCCTGGTGAAATTGACATTTACTGATAAAAATCTAATCCTTCCAATCCTATAGATAAGTTATTGGTTGTACTGTTAGAATTATACAAGTGTCTGTCAGAAATTCTTATCTTGGTCTGTGGTAATAGCTGCTTAATCCTCCCTGTTCCTCCTTCCTGATTATGCAGGTGATTGCATACGACAGCTCGTAATTCATCAGAAGACCAAAGAAGCTGGTAATCAAATGTAAATCAATTTTTATTTAAAAATATCCTGTAAGCCTTTTTTTATTGTCACTGCAGTTTTTTCAAAACATGTGTAGTTTTTAGATGTTCCTGCTGACACATCTGCTTGTGAGATATCAAATCAAATCTATCAGCCATATTAAGCATCATAATGCTGCATGACAATGAAAAACAGATGGAAAGAATTTGGTTTTGATACAGTACATCACACTATGACATAGCACAGTGATTTTAAAACATTTAAATAGCAAATAAAACCCCTCTGCCCTGCAGATGCAGAAAGGCTCTATTAATTTTTTAACACACCTCTACTTTCTGTGAAAAATATTCTACTAGGTGTTTTCTACTGAAATCTTTCCCAGTAATTAGTCCCTTTGGTGCCTTTAGATCCAGAAATCCTGCTATTTATGCTAATACCACATTATATTGTGTCAGGAAATCCCAACTCTTCAGCATCCAGGGGTTAAAAAGTAAAAGAAATAATAAATGGACAAAAGTAGGTAGTGGGTTTCTGGAGATTAACTATTACTATTTTCTGTAGGCCCCAGTACAGTTTGTTCAAGCTTCTCGTCCTCATCTTTAAAGACCTTCATAACTCTGTCCCTCCATTCTTATCTTTTCTTCTCTCTTATTAAATTGCCCTCTTAGCTCTGTGAATGATAACCTCAACATTTATTTGTCCACTTTATCCACAAGCATCCTCATGCTTTTGTCCGGGTTGTCATTTACGAAGCAAATGCCCATAACAAATTAGTATGTATAACCAGCACCCTGTCTTCCTTCAAGGTACTAGCCTGGGTAACAATTATTATTTCTTTAAAATCAGGAACTTGATTTCAACAGAATATTTACAAATTATTCTATTGTATCTGTCCATGTCCTACCCACCTTCCATCTCACCTCCCCTACACTTCCATGATGGTACTTGTAACTGTGTACATTAGTTAATCTCTGTACAGTACTTTAAATATGTAAAATGCCAGGTAGAGACTAAGCCTTGTTACTATTTATTATTATTGCTGAGTAGTCATAAAGCTCAAGCCATCCAAAATGGCTGTTTAGCTTGACATCAGATGCCCCTATGTTCTTCCTCACTGTGCCTATTTAGTTTGCATGTTCCTCCTTCCTTCCTGCAGAGCAGTATTTTCCTTTTTTCATGTTAAACCTGCAGATATATACTTTACATCATTTTGTCATGGAAGAAATGCAGAATATCCCAGATTCTAGATTAAACTGCTAGTCATGTCCTAAGACTCCAAATTAGGCCTGACGCTAACATGGAAAACAGATTTCAATTAACCCTAATCATAGCGAGACTGGAGCAGTGAACTTGACTGCCTAAGTGATCTGGTTCAAGAACATGTTACTGCCAGTTGGACATCATCCTGACTTCATGGTATTCCTCTACCTACACAAGTCAAAGATTTGGTAGAAATGCTGCAACAATCATGAATCCTTAATGCACATATTCAGACTGTTCGTTTGCACAATTTCATTTTGATGTAATCATACTCAGCCACAGCACACTAGTCCCTGTATCTCCATATATCATCAGGGTTTCCAGCAACAGATGAACATCAAGATGAAATTTCTGCACACTGTTCCACCAAAGTATCTTAGCTAATGTGCATGAAATGCAAACTCCTCTCAAAGTGAGAGTGTAATTCAGCCAGTTACTTAACCTTCCCCCCTTTTTAATATTTCCAGTATGGAAAACCTTTTTACATAGAGAACTGTGCATGATAGATGCTGATCTCTGTGTCTAATAAGACAGTAAAGCACCTGACTAAAAAAAAAAAACTGTTTTAAAATCATAAACATACTGTAACTTACCAATGAAATGTCCTACTCAACTACCTAATGACATTTTTTTCATTTACTCATATGCTACTTTAAAACTATCTGTACTTTGTTCTTAAGTAGACAAGAATACAGAAAGGTGCAGTCATAGTGACATTGCTTCCACCTATCAATAACACCTTTGTGAAAAATACAATAAATTCTTTGAGAATTTCCTTTGCGTCCAGGCCCCAGAACAGGTGTATACTGATGTTTCCAGATGAAAAAGCCATTTTTTTTTGTTCTGCTTGTAGAGAATAACAACTTACTGAAGGGAAAGATGACAGGGAAGTTTTACACTGAAATTTAGTTCTATTGAATTATTTCTCCAGAGAGAAAACTGAAGCAAACTGTATGCAGGTCTTCTCTCATTAACCTATCTCTTCTTGACGAAAATTGGTTGGAGGACATTTTAGCAGAAAGCACAGCTGGTAAATGAAATAGCACCATTAATGTGAAAGAGAAAAATGTACAAAATACGGATAAGCACCGAAAGCTATCTCCCCTCATCCCGTATATATCTCTATATAGAAGTGTATATCACACAATATAGTCACTTCCCTTTCATTATTCTGACCATGTCAACACCCTTCACATTCTTGAAGACAGGAAGCCAATGAAAGGGTTGAATCACACTAGTTGCAAGTAATGCAGTGATAATCTGTCCTTATGTGCATGTTAGAATATATATTTAAAACCCACCCTGCTATTCACGTTTTGTGATGTGGATTTTTCTGGCCTTTTCCTTTCAGAGCCACACACCCTGTATGTCTCTTGTTATGGTTTCAGTTCTTCTGCCAACATTCCCTTCTATAACCATCATTAATGCCCCTTATGATAAAGGGAATAAAGGTTGGTGCATAGTACTATTCTTTCCAGAGCTGAAATGACCTAATAATTACAGATTCTAAGAATCCCTTATATGTAGGTTTTTTGGGGTCACATTCCCTCATCTTGTTGGGTTTTATCATTTTTTTCAAGTGAAACTTCATATCTGATTCAGTTTTCATTGACCTCAATTTCACACCAGTGTAATACCATTAACTTAAACTGAGTTACTCCTCTGATATATTCCAGCTTGAGAGGGTGATCAGCCCCATTTAGAACAGAACTTTCTTCTTCTAGATTTTATTCTTGGACGTTCCTCATATGACTGCTTTCGAGCCGCAAGAAATATGTGTGTAAAATATAAGGGATGATTAGACAGTCCAAAATGTGCTTGCCTGAGTGATCTTTACCGTGAAGGGGGGTGCTTATTTCAAAATAGAAAAAAAAACCAATGTTCAGAAATGCTTTCCTATCCGTTCTTTATTCTTTTTGAAAATTGAAACCAGTGTCCTCCCTTTGTAAAGCTATCAGACATGGAGTGCAGTGACAAACTTTTTAACTTAAAATTGATCTTCTAATTCACATAATCCATTGCGCATTACAAAAATTTTCCACTTGCGCTTTTCTTTCTGGATTTGTGCACAAGGTCCCTGACCTGACACAACGGAAACATTTAAATACTGTGATTGTGTCACTGCCTCACACCACCTTAATACTGTATGAATCTTCTCATGCTTAGTAACGACTCAGAAATTAAGTGGGATGGAGAGAAAGCCCAGCATTTTATTAACAGCATGAGCACTTAACTCTTTGTGACTCGACATAGACAGTGGTTCTATCTGTTTTTGAAACTGCTATGATGTGTAACACAGAACAATTAAAAGGATTTTGACAATTAACTCTAGACCCATTCTTTGCACCAACAGAGGTAAAATAATAATGTAGAAATATATCTAATCATTTTACTGATTTGTGCTCTTATTTTTTTTCATATCAAATTGGAATTAAATTGAAAACAGTGAATATGTTAGTGGAGTTTTAGTAAATAAAGACCCTTTTTTAAACACCAAGCTCAAATTCCATCCCCATTGAAGCCAATGATATAACTCCATTGTAGAAGTCAATTGTAAAACTCCATCTGGGATATGAGCACATTAGACATCTATAAACCTGAAAGCTTGAAACTAAAATGAGAAGTCTTTGAATTGTTATAGTGGGTATATTTCTTTTTACAAATAAATGTGGGGGGTAGACTTAGATTTTATTTGCAAATATAAATTCTAAGAAACTTTGAAGTCATTAAATGACAAAGAAGGGAAATAAATAAACCTTTATAAAATATTCAGAGTAAGGAGGAGAAGAAATAGTATAAAGAAAATAATATTTAAGTATATAGTTATTGTAAATATTAAATCCAAATGATCTACAAAATTTCTATGTACATATTATATAATAAGTCATGATAATTTATACAATTACTGACATTTGTACAGTACAGTATATTCTATTTTATTAAAAAATCTATAATTTCAATAGAAAACAGTTAAAATAACATCGTAAATTTTTACAATAAGACAACATATTGCATATATATGTGAAGGTACAGTTTGCATATGTACAATTACCTGGCAATATACAGCAATGCAAATCAGTATATTCTGTACAGCTCATGAACTTTAGAACAAAATAACCAACAGGTTAAAGTTTATAGCCTTCATTACAAATAAGCAGGCTCTAGAACTGTCTATTTTACAGAGCTACTGCTTAGGTTCAGTTTTTATTTGGGATGTTTCAGGAGATTTATAAAATGCAATGATCGAAATCCTCATCTGAAGCAAAGCAGTGTGGCTCCACTGAAGTCAACAGAGCTGCACTGATCTATGCCAGCTGAGGAGCTGGCCCAATATGTTAAATACAATGAGCTATCAGATACATATTATCATATTGCTAAAATAAGTACACTGGGGAAAGACACGGTGGAAAATATACCGACGGCAATGTATAGCATTTTGGGAAGCTGCGCACTTTTATAAAAGCAAGCACAATATGCTAAACTGAAATGTATATTGGAAATAGATTCTGGGACCAGCACTCTGTATGAGAAACTCTCCCGAGAAGAGAAAACATAATTTTAAAAAGTCTAGTTTTGATATAGGAATTAATAGAATATTCATGTTTCAACAGAAACCACTCTTTAGTATCATGATTCCAGCCATATATCAAGAGTTAAAAAGAATGATAAATTATGCTTTGTTGTGCATTGTTGAGTAAGAGAGCTCCTTTGACAGAAATCTCTCATGGTTGTGGAACTACCAGTGTTATGAATCCCTAAAAGAGTCTCAAAATTAGGACAGCTGGAGTCAAAAATTAGGGCAACAGAAAAGAAAGGTAAATTGTTCCAAACATCTAACATTATGCAGTAAAGTTAAAGATGTCCACTGATTTGGACCAGGCCAATATGTTTAACTTCTCTTTACAATACTGACAAAAGGAGAAAGTAGACTGAGCAGTAAAATGCACATATTTAAAACCCTAAAATGTAATGGTTCTGGTGTTTAGTTAAATTGAGTTAAATGTGAATGCAAAGAGAAACAAAACAATGATGGAAATGCTGGATTTTAACAGCTGAAGATAAACTTGCTTTCTCCATTGCATGTACAAAGGAAAAAAATGTACTCTGGCATTTCTGATAGATACTAATTTGTAGATCTCTCCTGTAGTCCTCAGTTCAGCACCATAGTGAAGTATGTGCCAATCTTGAAGCACATGAATACTTCCATTGAAATCAATGACAGGTTTCAGAGTGGTAGCCGTGTTAGTCTGGATCCACAAAAAGAATGAGGAATACTTGTGGCACCTTGGAGACTAACAAATTTATTTGGGCATAAGCTTTCATGGCAAAACCTACTTCATCAGATGCGTAGAGTGGAATATACAATAGGAAGTGTGTGTGCGTGTGTAATATATAAACACACAGAGAACATGAAAATATGGGGATTGCTATACCAACTGTAAGAGACTGATCAATTAAGGTGAGCTATTATCAGCAGGAGAAAAAAAAACTTTTGTAGTGATAATCAGGATGGCCCATTTCAAATAGTTGACAAGAAAGTGTGAGTAACACTAGGAGAAAACTTATGCTAAGTAGATTTCCATTTGTGTAATCACCCAGTCACTCTCAGTCTTTATTCAAGACTAATTTCATGGTATCCAGTTTGAAAATTAATTCCAGTTCAGCAGTTTATCGTTGGTGTCTGTTTTTGAAGTTTTTTTGTTGAAGAATTGCCACTTTGAGATCTATTACTGAGTCACCAGAGAGATTGAAGTGTTCTCCTACTGGTTTTTGAATGTTATGATTCCTGATGTCAGATTTGTGTCCATTTATTCTTTTGTGTAGAGACTGTCTGGTCTGGCCAATGTAAGGTTGCATCTTAGAGCTTGGCTGTAGGCACAGCCCTTGAGACTGGGAGTGGTTGGATCATTACACAATCTGAAATCTACATCCCCATGCTAAGTTTCCCCCTGTTGTACTCACACCTTCTTGTCAACTGTTTGAAATGTGCTATCCTGATTATTACTACAAAAGTTTTTATTTCTCCTGCTGATAGTAGCTCACCTTGATTAATCCGTCTCTTAGAGTTGGGGTGCCACAAGTACACCCTGTTCTTTTTATTGAAATCAGTGTGAAATCAATGCGCTCAAAGTTAGGTTTATATTAAGTAATTTGCTGAACCGGGGCCTGAAGAATGAAGATGAATGAAGAAAGTTTGGAATAAAGTTAGTCAGTGTTCAAAATGCTGGGGCAGCATCAACAGTTGAGACTTTATATAATTTTATATTTTAAGCATTTGCCTTTTATCTCTGAAATGCCAATATAATGCGGTGAACCTAAATTTTATGCTTTCTAAACTGAAGAGCTTTTAAGCATACACACAATGCATTCATCTTCTTCTTATACACTTGGCGCACAAGACTTTGTGGTGATGTGTCCACAACTCCCAGTGACTTCAGTTTGCATTTGTGTGTGCTCGGCAGCTTACAGTTATTCAGCGTTGTGCAGGGTCAGGCTCTAAAATGTGTGCTTTTTACAGCTGTCTGGGGATTAGATGTCTCAATCTGTAAACCATTTTGCTCATTCCTACAGAAACCCTGTGAGTTTATTCCTTTCAAGCAGAGTTAAAATTTAGGATAATCTGTGGTTAAGTTCAGTAAAATGAACAATTGGATTCTTCTGCTTTCTGTATGTATTGTAGCATTTTAACTGTTCTGTGTCCTTACAGATTAGAAAGGCAAGTGTACAATTAGTCCAAACTGCTTATAACAATACAAGATGATTATGATTCTTAATGCTTGACAAATCCTATTTAGAACATTATTTTATGGTGCATATTACCTGAGAAATGGTTATGCCTCCAGGAAGGTCGTGGTCTGGACAGATTGCTGCTTTCCAAGGACAGGAAAAAACACATTTCTCATCTCAGTGGAACATATTAACTTTTCAGTCATTTCTTTGTGTAGCTGTTCTGGGAATGGGAAGTCATTTAACAAAATCTATAACCTAATTTAGGTTTATCATTGCAATCTGAAGATAAATTAATTCCAACAACTCAGGTGTTTTAAAGGAACAGTAACTTATTTTTATTCCTTTACCTTGGAATCAGACTCCAATCATTATATAAATTGACAAGATGGGCTGGAACTGTGAAACATTAAAAGGCAACATTTCTGATTAGATTTGAACATTCTAAAGAAATTAATTCGATTTAAGAAACTTGGCAGGTTGTGTATCTAGGAATCGTAGTGTCTTTAATTATTCAACACTTGCAAAGATTATCAAATTTATGAATGAGATTGTAAAATCAGAAAATACATGTATATATTCTACTAATCTACAGAACTACACTTAGATTATGTATCCAGTAAGATTATTTAGTAATACAATAGCAACTCAGATGAAATATTCATTAAATAATTTAAGGTAGTTTGTTCAATTTGAAATTTAGTCTTTGTTATTAGAAAACATTTCTGTATTTCTATGTTTGATGTCACATATACAAAACCGTGCTAGTGCTTAAGGTATTAATGTATAAAGAATACTTACACCTTCTCATTACTGACATTTTACTTATATTCATTAACTTTATACATTATTGTAATGCAGTTACTCTATATCATATATAATATTGCAATATCTTAAAACAGTTAAATTCCTTAATAGACAATACATTTAAGCTAAATTCCAGTGAAAGTGTAAAATCCAAAATCTAAAATAGAACTAGTAGAAAAATTTCTTGCAGATTTGGGTTTTTTTAAAAACAAAATGATTTTTGGATGAAAACGTTTGTTGAAAATTTGAAATTTGGGAAATTTTGACTAGTGCAGCATAAAACTTGTTAATATGATAAACTGTACATAATTGTTTCTCACAGTATCTCATTATTTTCTAATTGTAATGTTATAACATTATTTTTCCCTTAACCTACCCTAAAGAATGTGTTAAATATAAATTGTTACTTAAGTCAGAAATTAGTCTAAAACCATTAAAGCATTAAAAATACATTTCATACATAAAAATTTAAAAAAAAACCAGAAACAGCTGTTAAGCTACATTTTCCATATCCTGGATTAAACAAAATTAGGCCTGAAACCACAAACTGAAGGGATGAAAACTAAAAAAACAAAAAATCTTTTAGTCAGATTTTCAAAATTGCTCAGCACCTGCAGCACTGGTTACCACAAACCTTTTAGTGACCTCTCTGCATCTTGGAAAACCAGGCCATCAAAGTGCTTCTTTGTACCAGCCTTTAGCACAGTAATACAGTACCATTGTAAAAAGGAAAGCTGTATCTGCAAGATGTTGGACCAAGTCCAATATATGGACCCCAGAGCTTTAAAATTGTATTTGAAAGTGATTGAGATGGCTTTGGAATGTAATATTATATTAAAATTTGCTTTATTGACAAAGGTAAGTTTTAGTATTATAGATGGCAAATATAACAATATATTTATGCCATTCTACTCTCTTTTAAGAGTGAAGTGGGTATTAATTATTATCTTTCCTTGAGCTTCTCTTAATTTTATCGTAATCATATAAATAAAGAAAGGAAGCCAATATAAATTTCTAAATTACCCTTATATTTTATTGCAAGAGGATATGCTACTGCCACTATGGGTCATTTTGCAAACCCTCCTCTTTATCCATGTGACTAGTCCCATTTAAAGTGATTGGGACTGGTCATATGAAAAAGTATTGCCAGGTTAGGGCTATGTACATTTAGGGCTGGGTCATGATTATGTAACTAATCTAGCTCCAGTAAAGCCAACAGAAAGATTCCCATTGACTTATAGGAGAGTTTGATTAGATAAATAATCTAATAAGGGGGTTGGGGTAGTAGAGAGGAATGTCTGAAGGACCAAGTGTTTGTGCGTGTGTGTGTGTGTGTGTGTGTGTGTGTATGACAAAATGCTCTAGAACCATACAATACGAAAACGTTCAGACAAAATTGTTAATGTGATAGTAAGAGTTTGATTCAACGCCTTAAAAGACTGGAAATTTCTAGTCAGGGTTGTAACTTTCCTCAGTTCAAATATGCCCATATATGCTTGCCATTTACACCAGTCACGTTAAATGATACACAGGTGGCAATATTTTCCCTTCTGATATGTATGTTTGTCTCCTACTGCAGTACACTTAAGCTGTGTGTCCACCAAGGAAACAATGTAATTAGTTGGCTAAATTTTCTGCACTGATCATCATTTCAATGTGCCTATTTTTAGGCGTAAAATAAATTGCAGTCACAAAAGGGGCACCCCCATCCCCACCTCTCCCACACAGTTTGTGTACACACACTGCCGCTTGCATGACCAGCTATTCCATTTCCATGTAGAAGTGTGGGTTCTGCAGAAGCAAAATGGCAAAACAACTTTGGTGGTTTCAAAAACGCATATGTAGAGATGTGGATGACATCTGGCAGGAAATGCAGCGCTATTTATGTCAAAGAAGCTAAATGCAAGTATGGTTTACAGATTACTCCAAATGTCCTTGCTTTTTTGTCTCTGTGCCATTTATGTTATTTTAAAAGAGTTGGGTTTGGTATGAAAGAAAAGAGAGTGGCACAAGCAGTCAGCAGTTTGTCCGCATATTGTAAGTAGACAAAATTTGTCTCAGTGACATCAAACTGCTAACACAAATAGATCTATTACCCTTTGTCCATTGCTTGGTAAGACAGTTACCCTTAAGGCGTTAGCCTCTGAGCTTGGTGATAAATCACTGAATGATAGGAAACCTGATTATCCAAACATAGCGGGAGTAGACTGTTATCCAAGTGCTGAAACCCATCATCTGTGAGGCTTACAATGAATGATTTTTGATATACTTAAATAGTTAACAAAAATTTATTGCAAGAGAGAGTTTGTCACTAGATTTACAGTTTCAAGAAACATAGTACAAAACAGTGCATCAGCTTTGTCTAAACATAAAATAGGTGCAAGTTCACAAAGATTAAAAAAACAAAGGAGCATACTTTACAACATAAATTACAATACTATAAATATATTTTATATACATTATACATATTCTAAGCCATGATTTTCCTATATATATATATTTATATAGTTCATATTAATATCAGATTATTCAGTGCTTTAGTTATATTATGGAGCTGAACTTTACATATATATTTGCATTGTTATACTTATAGTAAATTATTCCAAATTAATGAGGCATTTTAACCAGTTTATTCCAGTCACATAAAGAACCATTTGTCAAATCTGATGAGTGCTCACATATAGCAGTATGTTCATTTGAAGACCACTCTTTCCATTTTGATTGTTGAAAACTTGACCTAGAAGAGGGGCTGCAATGGAATGACAGCTGGGTGTGGTGAAATCAATGAAGGAAACAATGCGTGAGGTAATGGGGGGAAAGCCAGGTGACTCGGATGAAGGACAGAAGTTGGAATTAGCGGCAATTGTGGGGGAGCAACAAAAGTTGTGTGGGTTCCTGGACAAAGTCTAGGTCCTACTGCGAGATGAGGTAAAGGTGTTCTTGAAAGGGTTGGAACCTGTGAAAGAAACTGTTGGTGAGGCTGGAGAACCTTAAATGTACTTGCAGCAGCAGCAGCGGCAGCATGCTGCTGTAAAACAGTGTGATGGATTGTGGTTACAGAGGTAGAACATAATGGCTGCTGCAAGGGCAAAGGCTGCAGAGGAGAATTAGAAGGTTGGATTGCAGTGGGAGGAAAGGCAAACTTCACCTTGTTAGCCAGCATGTTTTGCTGCATGAGCTGCTGATAGGCCTCACATTGCAAGTCTTTGAATTTTCCATGGTTTTCTGGGGGAAATATCAATGTCTGATCAGGCAATGTAAATGGGGCAAGTATCTGTTCAGTGGTTAAAAAGGTACGACTATTTATATGTGCTTCTTTGAATGACAAAGGTGGAGGGCTGTTAAATGTGCCCGAATTAAACCGGAGCCATTCACTGGTTGCCTCATTCATTTTTTCTTGTGGTATGGTCTCTGCTACTTCATATTGGCATAGATATGATTTACGAGGAGTTTGTTCCACATTTCTATCAATACTGGGCACTTTATAAGGAACTTGACTTTCATGAGCCCTTATATTTTCATGTTTCTTTTCTTCTTCTAGCTTGTTCTCTGGTATTGCAGTTGTCAGAGCACTATGTTCAATAACAGAAGCAGAGGAATGTGTGAAGTCCTCCAGAAATGTACTTGGAGAGCTCTCCATTGTTGAACAGTCTGTTGACTTGTTATTTTCTGATAAAAGTAAACAATCAGATTGTAGAGTCGATTTGTTTTCTACAAGCTGTGTTGTTTGCACCACATTTTTTGTATAATCTTTTATGGGTTGAGTTTTTATTTGTTGTATATTTTCTTGAGTTAACAATTCCCCCAAAATATTTAATGTAGAATTGCCCCTGGAAGATCTATGGTTTTCATTTCTTCTTGGTTCTTTGTTGACAAATATGTGATGGGTTCTAGATCTTTTTCTCCTTCTTTTCCTTTTAGGCTTACAATGTGCAGCTAAATTACTTGTTTGCCTGAGATACTCTTCTGATAAAAATGCCTGTCTACATGAACTTTCATCCGATGAACAAGAATATGTATGTTGTCTTCGCTTTCGATGGGATCTTTCAGGTTCATCAGACAGAAAGTTGTAAGCTCTCTTGATGGACTGGCTTTGACTTATACATTTTTCCAAGCATTTATGACCTGGGCTACAGCTAGATCTTCTGACTTTACAGCTACATAATGTTCTAGAATGCATTAAGTTATGCCTTCCAGAATTCAAAGTCAGTTGTTTTGACTGCCTATGACAGTTTGCTTTGTACTTTCTGTGCAGAGGTTCAGAGTCAATGCAGTGGTCACCACTACTTTTTGTGTTCCAAGTCCCACATGGGCCTTTGTCACTGTGTATGTGTGCTGATATGGACATGGTTCCTTTGTGATCACTGTTTTCAATGCCAAGTTTTTGACATGACTGTTGTAACTGCTCTGCAGCTAACCATATGCTTCCAATTTCATCTCTGCACTTCCCTGAAGTATTCTGAGGGTGCTGATGTTTATCTTCATTGACATAATTAATTTCCTGTTCAGCTGTTGAAACTTCAGCATCTGCCTTTACTGTTTCATCATGATGGTGATGACATAATTTTCTCCTTTTCCTTTTCCTATTTTTGTGAAACCATCTTTTGTGAGTTTCCTTGTTCCAGATTTTGTTGTTTTTATCATCTATCATGGTGTCCTGTCGTAAATGGCTTTTGGAAATGTGGTATTTTTCTGTTTTTCCAGTCCTGAAAAAAGCATCCAAGCATATTTTATCTTGATTTGGTGCCGGTTCACACCTTTTAGCTAACAAAACATCTGCTATAAGTGATGTTGCTTGGTCGCACACATTTTTATTAACTTCTGTTTTGTAATCAGCACATTCTGAAATAGATTTATCAGTGTCATCTAAAACAAGACTCTGGTTGGACTCAATTTTGTGATGAGAATGAGGTACATTTGACTGATGTTTAGTTTTCTCCATGCAAGCACTTGCTCTTGATGACTTGAAGTCAAAACATAAAGGATTGCAGCTATATGAAATGGATGGTTCTGTATTTGTGTAAATTAACATTTCAGAGGGCCACTGAAGAACAGATGATCCGTGTTTGCTCAGAACAGGAACAAATGGTTCACAGGGTCTTTTATATGTCTCTTGTTTGTTTTGTAAGGCTGTACTCTCCCCTTCAGAATTTGATGACATATGTATGTCAGACACAAGTTTTTTAATTTCTGGTTCAGTTGTGGATGAATCACTGTTAATGTATTTATTGTTTGCCTCTGTGATATCTTGCAAAGGTAAGCAATCATTAGTGATATCAAGTGCTGGAGATTTCTTTCCCAACCTCTCACAATTGTTACATTCTACATGTAGTGCCTGATTACTAATGGCAGCTGTGGACAGTGATTGATCTAGTAATGCTGTTGAACTGACATCAACACAGTAGCCATCCAAATCACAAGACACAGGTTGTTTCAAATGAGAATCAGCAGGAACTAATACTGTATTCTCTTGTATTATATTATTATCTTTACTGGATAGTTCTTTTGACTCCTGAACTTCAGAAGCTTCTGCTGTATCAGTACATTTTTCCATCAGTGAGTGACTGTAGTTTTGTTTCTCCTCAGAGCACAAAACTACTTCTGTTGCTGATGGAAACTGAAGATTACAAGATCCTGGAACAAATCTACTTCTTCTGCTAAATCCATGTTCACTAGATGTTTCATCATTATATTCATAGAAAACAGCAGCCGAGGACTCCAACTTCACTGATGCTTTCTTAGGAAAAGCAAAAGAGAATCCTATTTTATGTCCATGGGCTCCTTGTACTTGATCCCCAAGTTTGAGAGTGTCAGATTTGTTATTACTTCCACTTTCAGAAGCAGAAAAAGCACTGGAAGTAACTTCTTTTTCATTCTGTGCATTGTGCATTAATGTACAACTGAAATTTTGTTGTTTGTTAGAAGATTCTATGATAGTACTTTGTGGGATTTCATGGAAATTATCTCTCACAGTAACTGTAGTGGACTTGAACATGGGACCACTCCCAGGAGCACTAAAAAACAAAACAAAACCTTCCATAAGTACACTTCAAAGAAATTAGATGTTCCGAGGACATTCTAATTGTACTATTATTTCCTTAACATTGTGTTACATTTGTTTCCACAAAGATTTCTAGGGGAACAGGTTAACTATTCTAAATCAATAGCTCCATAACAAGACTACATGACAGCAGGGGCTTTCAAACTTTTTTCTGCTGCAAAATATAGTAGGATAGAGGATGTCAGAAAATCACCTCCTCCTCACAGAGACTGCCTCCCCATCCATATGTGACCACCCAGTCAACCTCTCCTCCTATTTGCAATCACAAACATAATTGTAAAAATCTTATCAAAGCTTTAGATGCAAAAAAATAAGATTAGGTAAGTATTTATGTACTTTTAGCTGACCCTAGTGCAATAAGTGATTTATCCTTCATGAAAAAAAAATAATCACACTGTCCACTTCTTTTCTTGATTTCATCTCCTCATCCCATCTGTTCTGGGATGTTCTTGACCGAACAAGAAGCAAGGAGAAGAGCCAACAGAGCACCAGTAGTCTACAGACCACAGTTTGGGAATTTATGCATTACCATAAGTCATGCTACTTTTGAAACTCAGCTAGTAAAGGTCTATCTTTCACAATGCAGTACAACACTCTTTTTAACAGAAAAATCAAACTGACATATTTGAAGTAATGATGGAAAAACCTGAAAACCTTCATAGATTCAGTACTGGTTATCATCCAGAAGCATGGATGCCTATCTGTGTTTAATCTATTTTGGCTGGAAAATGAGGAGGGTTCCATCTGAGAGAGTTCCTGTGGTACCTGACTCCAGATAGGTTGAAAATATCTTTAGAATAGCTCTTTCAGAGAACTAATTTTTGGATTCTTTTACCAGCCTAACCTAGCTAATATTAGCAAAAATGTTTTTGTGTCTGTTTGTTTACTGCCTTGCATAACCCCTATAAGAACAATAACACAATAATTATTAAATACAGACAGAAAACAGCATTCAGATGTAGTCTTACCCTTCCTATAAATATCATCCCCTCAAAACAGAAAAAAACATTTGACAAACAAAATGGAAGCAAAGCCAAAATATGTTTGTTACCAACATAACTGAAAAAGTGGCTTTACAATATGATCTAACTTCACTGGAAACAGTTAGGGAGGTAAGGGGAAGAGGCAAACATCTTCCACAAAGTGTTTTTCACTTGTTCAAAGTTCCATAGGCTGCAAAGCCCACGGGCAGAGTGGCCATGACCTAACCACTTTTCAGCAGCGGTTCTGTGGTAAATCAGACAGAGAAGCAACTTGACCACATTTCTGTGAGTGGTCTTTGCAACCTGGTGCATGGGACTGGACTGCTCAAATCTGGCCTGGCCACTCGTCTGTCTAGATGGAGGGGCAACCAGGCCAAATGATGTTGTGATGAGGAATCTGGGGAGTCTGTTCTTCTACAGTGGAGCACAGGGGAGTCAGCCAAGAACTTGACTCCTGGCGGCAGCTGGCTGAGGGAGGCCTGGATCCCTGTGGGAGAGTCAGCAATGAGCTGGGGAGGGGGAAAGGTGGCAGGGACCAGAATTTCTCCTCCCTCCAAAAACATCTTCGGTTTCCAGAGATGAGAGCACTCATCTAAGACTGGCTGGCTATCTGCCAAAGTAAGACTAACAGCTAAGACATCACAGCAGACTAACTGTATCCCAAACCATACATGGCTATACAGATTGTCACTAATATCTGAACTACAGGGAAAAATCAATAGGGTGCACCATTGCTGAACATGGAACACAGCAATTACATGTTCATGTCAATCTACCCTCCTGGGAAGGATTAACCCTGGTTTCTGCACTAGCTGAATATTTTGAAAATTCCTCAAAGTCCACCTGAAGTAGAACACGTTAGAGCAGTTAGGGCTGGTCAAAAGTGTTCTGTTTTCGACAGAAAATTGGGTTTTTCACAATTGTTTTTTAAATGAAAAGTGTTTGTTGTACTTTTGGATACTAATTTTAAAACACATTAATTGGCAGCTCACTGATCTATTTCTGACATACACGATCACCCTCACAATGATCCAGTGGTATTAGTCAATAATGCTAGATCAGATTGTTCACTCTCCTAGTCCTAAAATGTACAATGCATTCTATTTTGTCAATTAAATATTTTAATAAGTTTTTCATTTAGTTGAAATTATACTAATTTTAATGCTGTTTTTGAATCTACCCTGTTATTTAGAGCAATATCAACAGATCCATCTATCAGAAAAGTAACTGCAAAAGTGACATCAACCTCTTAACTTATATCTGTTCCTTTTCATCTAGATTTTCAATGAGCTTCTTTAATTCTGTCAATAAAGTTTGTAAGTACATCCATTTTACACATGTAAGTGCCAATTTTGCTAGCAAACACGTTTTTTGTGCTCACAACATGTATGCAGTTCCAAATATATTGGGCACAGTTAAGAAGTTTGGACCTATATGTCTTTATTCCAACACATGTATATTAGCTAACTGACAAAATGAGGTACTTACTACATTAGCATTAGAGTCAATACAGTATGGGTGTGCAAGCTGGACTTATGTACCAGAAATAAAAACATAAAAAATTCTTATTGAGGAATTCATATTACTGGACATGAATTGTAGAGGATTTTCAGATCACACGAGTTTATAAAGCTAGTAGTTAGATTTTTTGCTTGTAAACAAATCAAGTTCAATATGCAAGTCATTGAGATAAAATAATTACGCAATCTGTGTCGTTTTAAACAGTCACTTTTCACAGTATAGTCAAACTTTAATAGATATGTTTGCCTTTTTTCTGATGTAGCAAGTAATACTCCTGAATTGAGCATTGATAGCCATATCTAGATGCATACACTATCCCAGGAGTCCAGCTAGCAATTTCAACTCAGAATATACACTAGATGCTCCATTGTATTTCATCCCATCTGCTGTATACCATTAATAGCTATGACATTCTGTATTATCACTATCACAGCATGGAGAGTTAGAGAGAAGGATTTAGCTGTGTGTTGTTTAAAGGTTGCAAAGCCTTGATAAAGTAGTGAAAAAACCTGTCACTTCTCATTTTTTTTATATCTATATCTATATCTATCTATATATATACACACACACACACACACACACACACACATGTTGCCCCAAAGAAATTACAAACTGTGTGACTGCTGTCTTGTTCATTCCACACACGCCTAACTTCATCCAGGACACGCCCACTTGTTTAGATGGACTTTGTTTCAATGTCGTACAACACACAGATGTTACTAGTTTTCAAAGGAAAACTATATACCTCACATTCAGTCTGAAGAAACATTCCATTTACACATTAACCACCAACTATTTTTTTTTCTGTGATTGTTAGATCTATGCTGGAGCAAACTGAAAGTGTTTCAGAATCTTTTACACTGAGTTGTCTGTTTCATAAGCATATAAGTTTTTGGTAAAAAGGCTGTCACTTCAAACTAAGAAATATTAATATCACCTAGGGATATATTCCCAGATTCAATAGAAAATACACATTTGGTGAGAAGTGATTGTTATGGTTAGACTGTGCACCCTGATGGGTTTAGGAAAAGGAACATTTTTTTTATGGTATTCCCCTATATAGTTTCTCTAGCTATTTAAATTTTAAACTAGATTTCTTGATGCATTCCCAGGTGAGCAGTTCAAACTCTAAGTCTCACAGATTTGTTACATCCAGGAAAGATAGAGTGTATCCTTTCCTCATCAATAAAATAATGCCAAGCTTCAAATGCTTGACCTAGTTCACTAATGCTTTCAACGCTGTGCTGGCTTTATGAAATATATATGGAACATATTTTTAACTAAAAATACATGTCATTTTAGCTCCACTAAAAAAGTAACGTTAAACATTTATTTCTTCACATAGTGCCAGTTCAAATTAATGCATACATACAGCTTAAAGCTTGCCATAAAAATATATGCACCTTGTTCTGGTCTCAAGATCTTAACAGTCATCTGTCCCACAACCCCAACTAATAGTTTGGGGATTATTTTTCCAGGGCTTTTTCCATTTCAGTAGTTATTCACTCACCATGCTGCCTCTTTCCTCAGTTCAGCTAACTTGTGCAAACGTTGGAGGGCCTTTTCCTGTTTCCTTTCATCTTTTCTTGATTTGGAAGCTACATTTCGAGCAAACTCCCTCTGTTTCAGTTCCTTGAGTCTCTGTTAAAAATAAGAATAAAAATATTTAATATAAAGAGAATCCCTGACAGCCCTGATAAACAACCATATGACTGTCATTTTCTCTTGTTGAGTATGTAAACACACCATAGCATTATCATTACTATGGTATTATTTTGTTCTGTTGACAAAGTTCAGATGCACTTTTGTTGGTTCCTTTTATTTTCATGTTAGAAATCACACATTTAGGTAGTTGAGCAATATTCAAAATATTACATCAGATTACTGCATGATCCTTTCCCAAAATATATTTACTGAGTAATGGTATGTTGTTGTATCTTTTTACTTAAACAATTTAGACCTAGTTCATCCCTGCTGTAATTCCATGGAGTATAGTGGAGTTACATCAAATATTAATTTTGTCTGCTATGTTGAAGGGAAAAACACCAGCTATGTGTGAAAAAATTTTTGATACACTGGTCAAAACAATACAGAAATTTATTTTATTTGACTTGGTGGATAGCTAAACTTTTTCCTTATGTACAGGCTTATAGCACCTGTGCCTTAATTTGTCCCTGCTCAGAATCATAACTGCTGACTCCACATTTTCTTTGTGAAAGCAGGTTTCACCCCTACTCATTATGTTCTGTGCTGCTAGACTGAGAAAAGAAAAGTTTAGAATGTTGTTTCCTTCAGATGATAAGTCTCTTTTTCCTGGTTACTGTCAGCTTCCAGGTCATGTCAAAATTTGTGCTCAGTTTGAGTTTTAAAACAATACCTCTCATGGAAACTTTGGAAATTTCTACTATATGTCATTGATATGGCCGTCTTACACTTCTGTGCTCAACACTGAGGCAATCACTTATTCCATGAATGCAATGGGATCAGGAGCTTTCCGCTCCAGTTGGAAGTGGATACCAACTCACCAGATATTTTTATTTCTGACCTGATTCTCCAACACCATCTCAATTCATCCATCTGAGATTGCCTTGTAATTAACACACCTTTGTCTCATTGCCGTTCATCAAGTAAATCTATATGTTTGGGTGGGCCTCTCTTCATACAACACAAACTTTGCTGAGATGAATCATGCAAACAAGCAGTTTCTTTCAGATTAAAGTTTAATCAAGTCTTCCAGTGAAACCATTTTTGTCTCAGATCAACCAGTTTTTGTATTTTGAAGAAGATGGCTGCAGTAAAGGACTCTGAGCAACCAGATATTTCAGTTTCAGAAGATCTTTCAGATCTTCTTCCATCGGTTACCCAATGAAATTAATAGGCAGAAACTAAAAGAAGTATTTCTTCACACAATGCACAGTCCACCTGTGGAACTTGTTGCCAGGGGATGTTGTGAAAGCCAAAACTATAACTGGGTTCAAAAAAGAATTAAATAAGTTCATGGAGGATAAATCCATCAGTGGCTATTAGCCAAGCTAGTCAAGGACTTAGCCCCATATCCTGAGTTTCCCAAAGCCTCTGACAGCCAGATGCTGGGACTGGATGACAGATGGATCGCTTGATAATTGCCTAGTACTTTTCATTCCCTTTGAAGCATCTGATATTGGTCATTGTGGGCTAGGTGGACCATTGGTCTGATCTAGTATGGCCACTCTTACATTCTTTGCTTTTAGCAAATTTCCCAGTATCTGACCTAGATGACTGTCTCTAAAATCCCTTCAAATTTTCAATATTAATATGAATCAGCCTCACTACATCTTATGCCCACTCCATCCAGGAGTCTGTTATAAAAATACCTTCCATCATGACTGCTAATTTCCATTCCTTCCATCCAATAACATTTTAAATTCTCCACACAGCCCGCTTTCCTTTTGGTATAGTAATAAAAAATGACTAGTCCTTAATGCAAATGAGTTTCATATATGCATATAACAATCAAGAGCCATGACTTTGTTTATAAGTGAGGTGTATGTTGTAGGAAACCTTTTACCCAACAACATTTTTGCAGGTCTGATTAATTTTCTATAGTCCACTTTCAGAGAAATGTTTTTTTTTCCTTTTGCATTGTTTTTTCTATATTATAAAACTGCACAAAGATCCACAGTCACATACTGACCTTTTGTACTGTAATGTACCTCGCAGCTGCACATAATGTGAGCCAAAACTATATGTGCTAAATTTGCCTCTGTACGTAGTCAGTTTAATACTTTTTATAGTTCAGGAGAGGTTTCTTCCTCGTTAAATTGTTCTGCTTTCTTCCAACTCATACACCAAACACTATCTCATTTCAGCTATTTGCCTCAATGCACTCTCATCCTTCTAATGATACACATTTTGTTCTAGCATGAACTCCACATCCAAGGTCCTGCTTTTCAATGTGTTTGTCATGAAAAATAGAAGTTCAAGGATAATCAACATGAAAAATTTCAAAATATTGAATAGTAAAATCAATGGAAATCCTACAACTAAAAATCGAATATGACACTTGAAAATGTAGCTCTTAGTGTTGCCCACACATGTTCAGTTGGGTTTTTTTTGTCTTGAATCTTCAGTTACAACTGCCCACAGTGTTCTGAACTGTACTAGATATCAAAAGAAATAAAGATATTGTACAGAGTGTATGCTGCAGGCCAAACAAAATCAGCATTTTTCCCCTCAGATATGAAATAACTATACAAGTACAGGTGGATAAATGAATAGATCATGGCAAAAAACTCAACAACACCCCCCCCACACACACAAGTGCAGCAAGAATGGGAGGGGAAAGGTTGTGCAACAGGCACAGTGAAACCCTACGTTCACCAGACATACCGACACACCCTCATGTACCCACATATAGAACCTGATATGTAAATGGAACAACCTTTCAGATCTAACTGTACTTTAAACAAACTGCAAAAAGTCAAACCAATTACACTTTTAATCCCAAAAGACGAGCACACACTGTCAGCATAACTAAAACAAATATATGAGCTAACTAAACACAATGCTACCTTATTAAAATTAAACATTAAAACAAACATTTACAGCGTGGCTCACAATAGTAACCAAGTTTCCCTCCTTCTCCTCAGAAAGTCTACCCTGCCTCATTGGGGCTTCATCTAGCCTGAAAGGGGAGGTTTTCAGCAAATGTCCCATCTCCCTCTTCCAGTAGGCCAGCGGGTCATCATATCCTGGCTGAAGGGAAGAAGTCATTCTATTCCTGCTCTCTGGTGAAGGATGCCTTGCCATACTTCAGCAGGTAGACATGGGGTGCTGACTTGGATACTTGAATCTCTTCAGCCAGCCAGCCAGTTCAGGCCCTAGATCTGCCAGTGCTTCCCTAATGGAGGCTCTCAGGAAGGTGGCAACAGAAGTGGGAGCCACAATAACTCTAGGATTTTCCCAGTGGGACAGGTTGCAGCTACGCTTGCACAGTCCTGGAGGTATCCATCAGTCTCAGATACTTTGTGCTCCAGATCCTGCAGCCATGATCCTCTTGTGGGGAATGAAATAGGTGCAACTGCAATAGTTCTGAATCCAGCAGGACAAGTGGACTCTGTCTCTGGCCTCATTTCACTGCCTGGTGGATATCTGCTGGATGTGGGAGGGGAAAATGGGAAAGCAACCCTCTGTTCCTCACATGTGGGGATGAGACTTAGGCTAGAGTGAATCAGCTCTGTAGCGAGCCCCATAAGTGTGTGCTGCTGTTGTGATAACGTAGAGAACTGCTATTTCCTCTGGACCTAGTGTCTCCCTTCTCTACTTCTGGAAAGCAACTGTTTCTGATAGAGGAAACCACTTTTCCTCTTCCCTGCTTTCTTCATCCTTCTGCAGGGCCTGGCTGGGATGGCCAGCTGGCAACTTGGGCTTCGACCCCCCCTGCCTTGCACTAGATTTGGGAAGCCAATGAATGAAAGGAGGACTGTCTTGCTTCCCTCGAGAAAGAATTGGGTATGGCAGACAGTGTATTACTGTATGGTCTTGTCTTCACTACATTTCTGCTTGAGCTATAACTCCAGGTTTGCCCCATAACCCGACTCCCATCCTCTCACAAAAATCTCTTGCTCGAATTAAGTGGTGCTTTAAACTTGAGCCAGCTAGTCTGTCAGGTGCTAGGGCTGATGGACTATCTAGAAATGCAATGGGCATGCAGCAGCTGGAGTTAACAATTTTTCGGCTTCAATCCTTCCACTTTGTGTAGCAAGAATATTGTTTCACACTGTGATCACTCTCCCTCTGTTCTAAGATAGACTGGTTCAAGTGGAGTAACTCAAGTGTACTAACTTCAACTAACTCTTGCAGTGAAGAACGGCCCTTAGTCAAAAAACCACCGGTGCTTAATGATGAGTACTTTGGGCTCCTGAAATATCTAGTTTTTTAAATGGATGCTTGAATGATATGTGTTATGTCATTGTCCCAGGATGTATCTTCTGTTCTCACTTGGCAGCAACCATACCTGGTGCCAGATGGCCACATTATTCTATTTGATTTACAAGGAGGCTGCAGATTATCTACTGGGCAAGCAGCAATTTTTGCCTCCTGCTTTCAGTGGCATTTCATTCTGGCAGACAGAATAGATTTTGGAGGCAGATTTTAAGGTTTGCTCAGATATCTCTGCTGGCTCAGTTCAGTGTTTTTCAGTGGGGAATTGATGTGTTCCTCCTAGTGGGAGTTCTGTTGGTAAGTAAAGGGATATTATTTTCTCAGAATTTCTGCTAATTTTGAAATTTAATTTTGAATTATCTATTGAAAGGTTCAGGAATAAATGGTTCTTTCTTGGTCAGATAACCCAAGTGCAGTCCATATTATCAACACATTGCGTTAAATCAAGCAGCTTAAATACATGTTTATGCTACTGCTTGGTCATCCCGGGAATTGATAACAACACTGCCAATATTTTCTCTTGTTTCAGGGAAAATAGACTATGAAGCGATGCCTCCGGCCAGTTTTGAACCAGTTGTTATGTAATCATTTTTGTAGATCTTGGCACGAGGGCACTGGGATTGCCAAAAATCACTAGCCATTTGGACATAGAGAAGTGCCAGTGCCAGGTTTTCTGACTTCATGTCATTCAAAGTGCATTCAGGTTATTCCTTGCACTTCAGGTATGGCCAGTACTATATTTAATGAAGTTTGCAGAAGTGCCCAGTAAAATATGTGTTATATTTCTTTTGCTATTCCCCCCCCACCCTAATATTTTGCTCTTTTTTACTGAGATATAAAAAAATGCAACATAGCACAATTTATTTAGCTACGCTCTGTGCCTGTCTTTGCCATAGTGGGTGATGCTGCTGCTATTCCATCTGTCTATTCAGATGTTCTCAGATATCAAAAAACATGTTGAGAAACAGATAAGTGAAATATTATGCTCACAGATGGATGGGTCCTCCTTTTTTTCCTACAAATTCCATATTATATTTGTAGTAGCTGTGTATTCCTTTGAGAGAAATCATGATGAATCCAATGAAGTTATTATTGCTCCATTGTGTGCTCCCTAGATAGTCAACAAAAAAGTGAGTGTCTATTATTCTGCTAAAAAAGTGCAAGGTTAAACAATTCAAGCAAGACTTTTGGGTGTATGATAGCTGTACTCCAAAGCAAAAGACCAAACATTTGAGGCCTCTTTTCATAAATGTGTATTCTTGTCTTCCAATAGATTATATGATGCTGACCCTGGTGACACTTTGCACTGATGTCTCTCTTTTCAAACTTAAAGAAGTTCTTTTCATAAATTCATTCTGAGCACTTAGCATGGTGATGGACATTAAAAATGTATAAAAGGGAGAAAAAACACATTGACATTACAAACATAGGGACTTCACTACATATTGCAGAACTCAATTTTTGTTGACGGTATATGTTTGTTTTTCCTCTGATTAGAAATGTATGCAGTGAATAAGAAAAGACACTTGCAACAGGACAAGATAATATACAGTGTTTTTGAAGATAAAAGGGTTGTTTGTTTATTAACTTTCACAAGGAAGTTGAGCCAAAGCTATACAGAAATTAGAAAACATCTTTTAATAGCACTTCATTTCAGTTATTGTAATGATTATAATATTGTGATTTGGTTTCCACTGAAATTAATGGGGCTACTTCTTTGAGAGACTGCTCGCCAATGTGAGTAGAGGGTTCAAAATCTGCCCTAAATTAGCAATGTTGTATTTTTGTATTTACTTCACAGTGTGATGTCTTGATCCTTGAATTGTGCAGGATCACACATAATGAGTATGAAAAAGGATGTTAAATGTTTCTTAGGACAGCTGCATTCAGAGCTGGATAAAGGGCAGATGCACATAGCTGCATATCTGGCTCATGTATGCAAATGAGCCCTTACTGCTCAGTATTCTTTCATGCAGCACAGCACAGCAAAGCAAATATCAGGACGTTGATCTGAGCCTCTTATCAGCTTAATCAAGTGCTATTTGTTCAGTACATGCAAGTTTAAGCAGAGATGAAACATTAAATGTTGATAAGTAAGCAAATTATTCTGTTTGACTGTTGCATATAAGTAGGTGAGGTGCCTGGAGGCAACTTTAATTTTCATTGCTATCGTTTAATAACTAACTTTTCAGGGAATGTTTGTTTTTCCTCCATCTAACTTTGTGTTGCAGACTTGCTCGCCTATCAGCTAATCTTGGATGGTCCTTCGTATGATAAGTAATGGTGATGAATATAATCATTATAAGTGATATATGAACAACTTACACTATGTGATTTGTATTTTATAACTGAGATCCCAACTCCCCTGTACAGGAAGTGTAAGTGGTTAAAAAAGGGTCCCTTACTAACTAATCTTCACTGTATATTTGATATATTTTCTACATGGTGTTGCAGGGCTTCATTCAGCAAACACATACTAGTATGCATAGTCAGTGGAACTATGGTTGTAGTAATGGTCGTAACAAATATACTTTGCAGTAGGTGTTAGCAGGTCTAAGTCCTGCTCCTGGGGAATTCACTGGGGCTGTTGAGTTACAATCCAGCTCTTAGTATTTACTATGTATTTGCCAATATAGTCATAACTAGCAGTTTAAAAGTTGGGACTTATAGAGCATTGCAAATATGTGCATGCACATGAAAGAACATAAGAACAGCCATACTGGGTCAGACCAAAAGTCTATCTAAACCAGTATCCTGTCTTTCGATAGTAGCCAATGCCTGGTACCCCAGAGGGAATGAACAGAACAAGTAACCACCAAGTGATCCATCCCCTGTCGCCCATTCCCAGCTTCTGGCAACAAAGGCTGGGAACAAATCCCTCTCCATCCTGGCTAATAGCCATTATTGAACCTATCCTCCCTTAACTTATTTAGTTCTTTTTTTAATCCGGTTATAGTCTTGACCTTCACAACATTCTCTGTCAAGGAGTTCCACAGGTTGACTGTGCATTGTGTGAAAAAATACTTCCTTTTGTTTGTTTTAAACCTGCTGTTTATTAATTTCATTTGGTGACCCCTAGTTCTTATGTTCTGAGAAGGAGTAAATAACACTTGCTTATTTACTTTTTCCACACCGGTCATGGTTTTTAGACCTCTATCATATCCCCCTTTAGTCATATCTGCAAAGATGAAAAGTCCCAATCTTATTAATCTCTCCTCGTATGGCACCCATTCCATATCCTTAATAATTTTTGTTGCTCTTTTCTGAACCTTTTATAATTCCAATATATCTTTTTGAGATAGGGCGATGTAGACGAGCCCTTCGCTGCTCATGGCACAAATCAGGCAGAGACCACTCTTTTGTCAACACCAGTCCCCTTTTATTTCCCTGTGCTAGATCCCACCACCACCTATATACAGTTCTGTACACTATAATACATTTAGATAGTCGCTCGGGGGACAGCTAGCTCCTGCAGCTAGCCAGGAACAACAGCCACTCGCTCCTCCCTTTCCTGTTTCCCCCCCTGTACTTCCTTCCTGCCAGCTTTATAAAGCCTTCTGGCCCATAAGGCTCACAGGTGCTTTCCCTTAAGCCCTTCTAAGAGCCATACTCTGCCAGCTCCAATTAACTCCCCCCAGTGGGAGCTGAACTAGCAGGAACTGAGCTAACAGGGGCTGGTTCAGAGCCTCTTGGCCGGCACCCTGTTACAGGTACCACATCTGCATGCAGTAGTCAAGGTGTGGGCGTACCATGGACTTATATAGAGCCAATATGATATTTTCTGTCTTATTATCTATCCCTTTCTTAATGATTCCCAATATTCTGTTTGCTTTTTTGATTGCCATTGCACATTGAGTGGATGTTTTCAGAGAACTATCCACAATGACTCCTGTATCTCTTTCTTGAGTGGTAACAGTAAATTTAGACTCCATCATTTTATATGTATAGTTGGGATCATGTTTTCCAACGTGCATTACTTTGCATTTATCAACACTGAATTTCATCATTTTCTTGCACAGTCACCCAGTTCTGAGAGATTCTTTGAGAGATTCTTTTGGAGCTCTTCGCTCAACTATCTTGAGGAAATTTGTATCGTCTTTAAATTTGCCACCTCAATTTTTATCCCTTTTCCATTTAATTTCTGACTGTATTGAATAGGACTGGACCCAGTACAGACCTCTGGGAGACACCATATTTACCTCGCTCCATTCTGAAAACTGACCATTTATTCCTATCCTTTGTTTCCTATCTTTTAATTAGTTACCAATCCATACAAGGACCTTCCCTCTTATCCCATGACAGCTTAAGAGCCTTTGGTGAGGGACCTAGTTAAAGGCTTTCTGAAAATCTAAGTACACTATATCCATTGGATCCCCCTTGTCCACATGCTTGTTGACCCCCTCAAAGAATTCTAGTAGATTGTGTAGTTAGTAGACATGCTCCTTTTTTACTGCTGGAAAGTCCAATTTAATCCAAACAGTAGGTTCCTTACTGAAGCAAAAGCACATAACTGCATTAAGTGCATTTCTTACATCACCTCTACAAGTCTTCTACTAACTTGCAAAGGGATACTTTTTTAAAAAATTCAAGATATAAGCACTTGTAACAATAGCACTTCAGACTAATAGGCTTAAAAACATGGAGAAGCCATAAATTAATAAACACACTCAGGAGAGCAAAAACACTTAAAGACTGAAACGTGGAACATAATGCATTTGAATACTGTGATAACAGTAGTAAGAGAAGGAGAAATGAGCAAAGGTACAAAGTTATGTGGCTGGTATCCCAAAAACCTTAAAATGTTTGATACTTTAAAAACTATAATAAATCCAATGTTAACAGAGTTGACCCTGTTTAACAAAAAGAAAGTCAGATAAGTTCACTGGAAAATAATGGAACTTTCATGAAGCTTATGAATGTGGAGAAAAACTGTTATTGTGTAGTGTCAGGTATAGTGGGAGTCCTCTGCTCTACTGAGCGTGCTCTCCTGGTTTACAGTACCTCTGCCATTATAATCTTCCTTTCTCTTGAGCATAGACTAACAATGTACAATTTTTCTGACTCTGACAAATATCCAGGCCACTGAACTAATTTTCAGGCCAATAGATGCATAAAGCTACTGTAGTAAACTACTGTGACATCAAAATTTGCTTCTTGCTTGACCTTCAGAGTAATGTCAGGAGTAGATAATACCACCCTCTGCTCAATGGTATGTCTCCCTGGATTTATACCGTTGTTGCCCCCTTGTGACCCAAACTGCTAGTCAAATTTCAGAGTTCTGGGGATGGATTTTTCTAGCTGGAAGTAGAAATTAATGGAGTCTTGTACTTTTATTGATGCAATCTTGTTTATTTACAAGGAATGTACAGAGTCCTGCTTCTCCAAATGCAGGAGCAAGCAAGAACAAAAGGAGCAGTTTCTTAGCTTACAGCCCCAAGCCCCTAGCCAATGCATCTACAGGTCAAATGCTCTCTCCAGCTTTTTCCAGGGTCACACTGTGATCACTAGCCCCTACTTGGCTTTCTTCTTTTTGTCTCTGCCATTCTCTGTGTTTTGCTTTCTCTCCCACCCTCACACACCTGCTCACAATATCCAGTGGAATCCCCCACTCACATAGTGCTAGTTCCTGGGCAAATTCTATTAGACCTTGTTTTAGATGTGGTAACACAAATATTTCTTCCAACTGTCTTACTATGAAGGGTGCTTTCAAACATAAGTTTGAATGAGGTTTTAACTCAACCCACAGCTAGGTTTCACCCAGCTAATACACTATTAAGTAGCTCAGACAGTTGTCATTTTATTTTAAAATCAGCCCATCAGTGAAATATTTCCTCCTTCTCCTCCAAAATGTGGAATTTACCCACTCTAGTTTACACCTGCTTTAGACCCTCCATAGACTAGATTCAAACTCAGAGCATTAGAACATCATTTCCATAAAGAAGGTGCATCCTAAAGGTTTAAGGAGCAGTCATTTGGGATGGTGTCTCTAACTCGTGATACATTTTCTGACCTAGTTCCCTAACCTGGCAACCAACAAAGTTGGATTTAGGACATTAATCAGCATAAAAATGTTCTGACTTGAAAAGAGGATAGCCAATCAAGTGGAGAGACTGGCAACACCCTGGGAAGTATTAAAGGAGAAGCAGTCACAGAAGGGATACAGAACCACAGAACAGATATCACACAACTGAGGTGATCAAAGTGAGCATTAGACTTCTAAAAAGAATATTCATTGCTGAATGGACATTAACAAAACTGAACATTAGAATAGTCAAAAGTAATTTAATGTTCAGTGCTTCAACTATATCAGTATATTCCTATTTGTGTGTTTACTAATGCTTCTCTCTGCATCTGTTTAGTACTCAAATGGTTCCCATCTAAACACCATTGATTATTTTATCAACACCCTGTGGGTTAACATTATCCCCATTGTACAGATGGGAATTGGAAACACTGAGAGATTGTGTCATGGCCAAGATCACTTGAGAAGTCTGGCAAAGCCAAGAATTGAACTCTCATCTCCAGAATCCCAGTTCTGTGCCTTTGCTGTAACATCATTCTTTATTTCATCTTGAACTAGTGAAGGCTTGGGGAAGAGAAGTCCAGTTTCTCAATTTGTTATAGCACATTCATGACTTGAATGCTCATTTTAGTTTGGGAGCCAAGCTCCTCAACTCTTCCAGGGGGATCAAACTCTCCTCCCAAAGAGGAACAAAGAAGACACTTCACTTTGCATATTGTTATTTGCTAAACTACACTCAGCACGTCATTATTGTGCTCACTCAGCCATGGGTGGGAAGCTAAATGAAGACAATCCCTGCCACAGGGAGCTTACAATTATAGGAAACAAGATGCACCAGGAAGCCAAGAAAAGGAATAATATTATGGTACTTTAAAAATGTTTGAAATAACACAGTATGGTTAAATGTAAATGATGCAACTTTATTAAAATCCCTAAAACCAATGGGCCCCCAACTACCTAGCATGAATGTTCCAATGCAGATTTGAACTGGGCACAAACTGGGTTCTACAAACCTGAGGATGAGGGCAATGTGCCCTCTGTGGAAGCTAAAGTCCTGTCCCACTCCATTCCTCCACACAGGAGGTAGGAGAGATTCTACTAAGGGGAGCCACATGCTGCATGGGACATATCTCCCTCACCCAAGCTACCGCAGCCACAAGAATTGCTTGGGCACAGGTCTGCCCTCCCTATGCCTTCTCTCACCTGCCCTTTCTTCTTGGGGCTTGTGCCTGCTTCCACCCTGTATCTGGGGTTGCTGTGGAAATGACACAGAGGTAGCAATCAGACATATTCTCTGGGAGGGGTTTTTGCCTGCCCTAAGTCCCCTTTGCACCAAGCTACGTGGCAATACAGGCTAAAGCACATCTCACTTCATGCTTTGCCCAAGTCTCAGGAAGTCTGTGGCTGATCTGGGTATGAATCGTGAGTCTGTCTAGTGCCTAAACCAAAAGTCCATCCTTGCGAGGAAAGAAGGGTTCAGAGATGATTTAGATTAGTGATCTAAGCATATTAGCAGGAGCCAGGAATATCTGATTTTTAATCTTTGTTCTTCAAGGATATGGTACTCAGGCCCATTTTTGTCCCAGTTCTCCTACCTGTAAACTGCTATGTACTTGACCCTAGTTTCCTCTATAGATATTCTTTGTTGTAAAACTTCATTAATGTTTTCCTAAAAATCCAGACGTGGAAGTGGTATGCTGAAAGAATTACAATTTAGTCATCATCTCTGTTCCTGACCCACTTTTAGCTACATTGGTGTAGTCTGTGGTTGTCTCAGTGTTAACTAAGTTGATCCTTTAAAGATGGCTCTGCAATATTTCCTATGGTTGATAATCAGTTTTGCTGTGATAATTTCCTGGGAGATTGTGTTTAGTTCTTATTTAATTAATTATATTATGATTGTTACTTTCTAGTTCTTGGGCATCTTTCTACAGCTGAGAGAACTTCAGGAAGTACATTTCCTATTGCCTTTCCTTCTCTGGCAGGGATAAGTATTGTCTGGACTTTTCACTCTGGCAAATTTGAAACCATATCACCTCGGAATAGCTATTGCTGATATGAATGGCACAGTTTCTAAATTCATGTGTTTCATCCTTAAAGCTGTGCCACTGTAAGGTCCATAGTACAGATGTATCACTAGTTAACCCTGCTCATACATTCTAGAAAATGAGATGGAAACATTTCAGTTGTGTAAAATCTCCATCTCCTGCATATTATCTACTAAATCTTAAAGTGGGGAACCAAAAAGCTCAGCAATGGTTAGGCAGCTGGTATGCAGTGACAGCCACGTGTCACAAACACCACAGCTTTCTCATCTTAGCCTTGTGATTCCCACTCCTTCACCCCCTGGCTGCTTGCTGTATCCAACTGTTCTCCCTCCTCTTGTATTTAGACTGTAAGCAATTTGAGACAGGGACTGGCTATTGCAGCACCAAGCATTAGGGTTAGATGCTAAGTCAATATGAACAAGAATCTTTACTTTCCATGTTTACCTACCCATGTCCTCTCCAGTATAGAATATGCAAGCCTACTTCTGCCAGTTGAACAATTCTGCTCTATGTGCAAATCATTTGGAATGTTTTTCTCACTCAATGTTTTGCTGAAGCCATCTTTCATATCCTTTCATTGCACAAATGTATAGATACTGCATTTTGTGGAAATAATGGATTTACACATTACACAACAATTATCTGAACTGGTTAGCATAACTTAAATTTTCCATTGAATCCAAATTGCATACTGTGATGTTGCTTAATGCACAGCTTGAAGATGTTCACATACCATGATGGTGAGTATGATAAGAAGATATCAGAAACTGAAGGGAGCACAAAAAATTAATTTGCTACATTAATTTTGCATCTGACAGTAAGTTTGCATATACAATATCCTCCTAGAGAACCCAGGACTTTACTTAATGCTTTTGAAAAAACATGAGATTTAAAATAATCACAAACCACTGTTAATAATTTATAATCCTGATGAACGATCATGATACTTAAGTAACAGCCTGCTGTACCTTTAAGTTTCCTTTAGGACAGTGATGTTTACTGAGCTATAGAAAAGCAATGTAGACATAGAACATTTATAAAACAAATGAAATATAATACAATTTACTTGTAATCTTGTGTATTTTATAAATCATTGTTGCAATTTTCTTGCTGATTTTTTGTGTGCTTTGATTCAGCATTTCAAAAATATGTTTCTCAGTTACTCATAACTATGGGGCCTATTCAATAATTATTGAATTAATTAATATGGGGCCTATGGGGCTATTCAAATTCATTGTTAACTGGAATGCCTTACTGATATTTATTTATTTATCCTGGGAAATAGACTGACAAAACACTTGTTACATATACACTTGTGATATAAAGCTTGATTAGTATCCTTTCTCAAACATGGTCTGATTTAATCACTTGCAAATAATTGAATAGCTTGGGATTTTCATGGCACCTGTAACCACTTAAACCGAGAATGACATGTGCCTTTTAAAATAGAAATCATTGCTTCCTAAGATGTTTAGTAAAGTACTCCCTCATTTTGTTCTGTCCCTAATGGTTTACATGCGTATATGTTTTAGTTCATCCTTAGAGTAACCAGATGTCCCGATTTTTGGGTCTTTCTTATATAGGCTCCTATCACTCCACCCTGTCCCGATTTTTCACATTTGCACCCTATTCATCATGCAGCTGGAGACCTAGCCCTACTTTACTGAGTATACTATGGCAGTGTCATCACTTTGTATTATGACCTGCAGTTCTAAACAAATATTTTGTGAATATAGCTTTCGTATTAAATAAAGTAAAGAAGATAGCTCTTTTTGTAAGCACTATATTAAAACAAAATAAAAAAACCCACTTTACATAAGTAAGTTTAATTATTGTTGGACTTAATGATTCTGAAGACTAAATTATGAAGACTAAACACATGACTATATGCATGAAGACTAAACTAGAAATAGCTTTGGATAGTTTTGAGAGAAAAAGAGCACTATCTCCAATGAAGTAAGAATGCTTCACTCACAGAAATAAGGAATTAGAATGGGGGGCTGTGGGAAACTATTAGGTCATCTAATTTATCATGCTGCCAATATGGAATTCCACAATGTGGAATTGTTTCCTACAATATATTCTACAATGACTTACTTAATCTACTCAAGTGATGGTGCTTTTGCTCTTCGCTTTAGGAGACTATTCCACAGCCTTGTAGTTTTCATCATAGAAACATAGAGCATAGAACTGTAAAGGACCTCCTGGGTCACTGACTCCAGTCCCCTGCTACCACAGACAACATTGTCAAAAAATCTTATCAAGCCCCAGCTTAAAATTGGATATGTTGTTTGCTCCCTAATCTTAATGGACAGGTATTCTAGAACTCTCTGATGGCTAGAACCATCTAATTTCTAGCCTAAATTTATTCATAGTCCGCTTGTACTCATTTGTTCTTATAATAATGTTGTTCTCCGCTTCTCTTCCCTCCCTCATGTTTGCCCTCAGATGTATTTTTAGAGAGCAGTCATAAGTAGAAAATATTTCCTGGCTTTCAGTCTAACTGTTCCTTTGCTCAGTTTGATATCACTTACCACTAGTAAAACCTCTAAGATCACCTTATACAAATCTTTCCCCTCTTTGAGGTAAAATCCTGGCCCCACTGAAGAAAATGCCAAAATTCCCATCAAATTCCACAGGGTCAGAATTTCACCCTTGGAGGTTTAGGATTTAAGGAGCTATTTTTAACAACTTGTTTCATTTCCTGGATTCTATTTATGAACAGTTTTGATATTTATGATTTATTTTGCTTTTTAGAGTATTTGCCCAAAACCTTTATTGAAACCTGTTAGGGTTTCTTTTGTGAACCATTTTCAATTTGTTTTATGTTTGCTGTTTCTAATTGCCACTGCTTATTTTACAATTGATCCCTTGGCATTACAGGACATTTCAGGTCACTTGATGTCACATTATATCTCTCCTTCTGCCCCCAAACAAATTTCATTACTTCCTGGCACAAAATTTGTTTAATCAGAAAACAAATACTGTTTGGTCACAAAACAAATTTTGGATTTGTCTTCTGACTTGTTTTGTTTGGGAATAAAATTCAGCTTATACAAACTGTTGTAAGCAAAACAAATAATACATTCATAAACATGGTCAAGCAAAACTCAATACTTAAATTTGCTCTATAGTTTGTGAAAAAAAGAATTTACTCAGAATTTTTGTTTGCATCTTACATATTCCTATCAATAGCTCCTTTTGTTACTTGTGATGCACCTGAGTATTCAGCTCAGAATACATAGTGACTTTTTTAGTCATAGCACATCTGTTGTTTACGGGGCGGGGGCGGATTATTGACTTTACACTGGTAGGGCAGGAATACACAATACATCACTGATCCCAAGCGTATTTTGTGATGAGGTATATTTAATATTTGTTTCCTCATACAATAATATTAAATATTTTTCCTGTTTTTCTCAGAAGTACCTCTCTTGTTAAATTATTTAGTTGACCCTATGTAAATTCAATGAAAACAAAGGAAATTTGAGTTAAATGGGGAAAAAAAGACTGTTTCCAAAACCCTGAACAAAATCAGGCATCACTATTACATTTCTGAATAAGTGTTTAATTATCACAAAAGAATGATAGTTATTGTTAAGTGATATTAATTTGTACTAAATAGGTCACAATACAATAATACATGTTGTTTTACGAAAGAAAAAGAAATGATTCCTTACTCTACTTTCTCTCCTTTTTCATGCTTTTCCCAAGGCAACATGTTTCTGAGAAACAAAAGCAAACTTTAAATATTTAAAGATCCATGTGTTTTCCAACATTATGAGTCTTATGTCATCCTAATTCATATCACTCTTGTACCCAATTCTCTTCTTCTCCCATACCCTATGTGTCACCGTCAGGGAACAAGTAACAATATCCTGCAATAGAGTAGGGTACCTGTACTTTTACAAATAATAATTTCTGGAGCATTAATGAAGGAATTTTTTATAACATATGTTGTATAAGATTGACTAAATGACTTTTTAAATGTGCAAAATTGCTGAGTATTGCATACTGAATATTTCATCGTGATAGCTGGCAAGTAACCATGTGTATGAAAGCAGTCTGGTCAAACTGCAAGCTTTAGGATTTTTTTTTTTTGTTTGTTTGCTTCAGCAAAACTCTACGGAGCACTTCATAAATATAAAGGCTGGAACCAAAGAAAACAGTATAAAAATGGAAGTAGCATCTTGCCTATCAAATTAATTTTACTATAAAAGATGAAAAGATCATAAAGCTGAGACACATTTGTACATCTGGAAATTGGTTGCATATGCTAGATCTCTTGGTTTAAAGGTATTTATTTTAATGACGTTGGGCCCAATATTGCTCCTATTAAGTCAATGGCAAAACTCCTACTGAGTTCAGTAGGAGCACGAGCAGGCTCCTTAATTACCAAATGAAAAATTTCGATAACACTTAAAGACGCTTCTTCAATAAAGAAGATTAAAGCCAGTTTGGGTATGGTGTCCTCTGTTCCCTTTAAAGGTCACTTGCCTTTTCATCTAATTTCTGCATCATTGTGGGCTGCAATTTCAAAACATGTGCAGGTATAAATACACATAAGAGCTCATTTTAGGTACAATCAGGAATTAGGCACGGTGGCCTTGTTGAAAAAGAGGGGCTTGGTTTAGGGGATAGACATCCAAACTCTATTTTCAGAATTGCTCTTGTGCTCCCCATGTGTGAAGGTCTATACCAGGCAATTGAGGCTAAAGCAGGTATAAGCCAGATGGTGCAAAAGGTGTTGCTGGGACACACTTCAGAGGCAGCAGCTCTGTCACACAGATGAAAAATTGTTTATTTACTTGGCTTATTAGTAGCAAGCTCAGTTCAGCAATCCCATAGATCATTTCATACGTGATGGTTTGCGTTATTCAGGAATGCCACTAAATGATCCCCTATTCTCCCTTCATCTTGGCTTAATAGCCCTTCACTAGGTATTGGTAGGTTACCTGAATGTTTTCCACATGTTGATCTTCTCCAGTCTTGCTGTGACTACACATAAAAACAGAAGAATGGCCATACTGGGTCAGATCAATGGTCCATCTAGGCCAGTATACTGTCTTCTGACAGGGGCCAATTCCTGATGCTTGAAAGGGAATGAAAAGAACAGGGCACTTATCAAGTGATCCATCCCGTCATCCAATCCCAGCATCTGGGAGTCAGAGACAAGGCCGACTCTAACTTTTTTGCCATCCCGAGCAAAAAGTGCGGCCAGAGGAACGAAGGGGGATTGGCGAGGCCGGAGGAGTGAAGTGGAGGCAGCACGGCCAGAGGAGTGAAGTGGGGGACAGCGCAGCTGAAACTCCGCCCCTTACAGAATGCTGCACCAGGTATGTGCTTCCTATGCTGGTGCCTGGAGCCAGCCCTGGTCAGAGACTTATGGACACCTTTTTTGTTTGTTTTAAACCTGCTGCCTATTAAATTATTTGGGTGATGCCTGGATTTTGTGTTATGAGAAGGGGTAAATAACACTTCCTAATTCACTTTCTTCATACCTTTCATGATTTTATAGATCTCTAGCAGATCCTCCCTTAGTCATATATTTTCGATTGAAACTAGTCTATTTAACCTCCCCTCATATGGAAGCCATTCCATACCCTTAATCATTTTTGTTGCCCTTCTCTGTACCTTTTCCATTTATAATCGATCTCTTTTGGTATCAGATGGCCAGAACTGCACACAGCATTGGACTGGCAGCTATTGATTCTCACCAACCTCTCCTTCTGAGCAGCGTTCATCTTGTAGGAATGGTCCCACATGATCCTGAGCAAATGAAATTCTGTGATGAGAAATTTTACCACTTCACAGGGGAGAAAGAGAGATGGGCTTTCTTTTGGGATTGCTTCCTATTTTAGGTGCTCGCAGTAGCACCAAAAGCACATTAAGCCATGGAATAGCATGTTGCTGCAGGTTGTTGGCCTTTCTAATGGGAAATTTCACATTAATAGGGCCAATATGCATATTTGAATGTATGATTATAATATTCTAATGTGTGATTTGGGTGCTGCTTTACTGGCACCCAAATTTTGAAAATTTCTGTGATGCAAGTTCACAGATTCCCAAACCAGAAGAGACCATTATGATTATCTAATCTGACCTCCTGCATGTCACAGGCCACAGAACTTCCTAAGGATGTTCATTTGCAAATGAACTGTAGCTTAGCAGTTTTTCTTTAAATTTGACCTCTCTCGGTGTTTACACCTCCAGGTCAGCTGGTAGAAGAGGACCGCATCCTCCCTGATTAGAGATAACAAGGTAGTTCAGCCTGATTGAACTAACCTTGTTATCTCTAACCTGGTTCTTGCCTCCTTATTTATACCTGCCTCTGCATACTTCCACTGCATGCATCCAATGAAGTGGGCATTAGCCCACGAAAGCTTATGCTTCAATACTTTTGTTAGTCTTTAAGGTGCCATAGGACTCTTTGTCACTTCTGTTATTATCTAAAACACCTTTAAGCAGGCTGAATTTAGAGACATATATGATTTAAAAAATGGAAAAAAGTAAGACTAATAATAAAGATCGTATCTTATAAGAGGAATTGTATGAACCAGAACTACATTTAATTCAGAACATGGTTTTCGGTATATGACTTAGTGGTAGCAATGTCAATTAATATATCAGGATAGATTTTCCTCTTAAATGCACCCGAGAAGCACTAAGGACTGACTATGACTCTGTAAGCCCAGGGTAAATGTGCCCTTGATTACAGATCACTAGGATATGTTATGAAAAAATAATATTGAGTTCTTCATTCAGTTAAAAGGTCACCCTAACTTCACTTCATTCTTAAATGCAGAAGACAGTTTCTACACTATATCCTGAAGACATCCATAGTTAAAATACTACACCGTAAAGCAGAAAATAAGAAAAACAAATCTCTCACCACTTCATTAATCAAAATTGTTACTACTTTGGGAGAAAAAGTGCTTTAATCCCTCTCTCCCTATAATTCCATAGGACACACATGGAAACCAATAAAAACACTAGCTAGCCCTGAAATAATGTTTTCAAATTGTGACAGCAAAAATCTTGTTCAAGCTTCTCAAACCATCTCCCAACAACAACCCTGTGCAAATGCAACTCTTGGCATTTTCAGACACTTAAACAAACCTTGCTACAGCACACTGTCATTAATATATTTTTGCAGAACAGGCATATGGTTCCTCATACACATGGTTTACACTAATAAACTGAAACAGCTACCTCTGTTGACATATAACATGTTAATATAACATTATGTTATATATGTGTATATATATATGTAATATATAACATGTTGACATATAAGTTGGCAGAAGAGCTCTTCAGCTCATCCTTTAATCACATAAGACTTGTTCCTCTGACACTCCCACTCCTCCTTTCTCACCTATGCAGTTTTTTGACAGTCTTTTTGTGAAAACATCCATAAGGGAGAAAAGAATAAAACAAGTTAGTTATTATGCAGTTTAGTCACATGTTGAGCCATACAAACTCCACCAAAACCAATTCATGAAGTCTCCTCAGATTTCCTCTATTGTAGGTGTGCATTGCTCCTCTATTCTCCCCATGCCTTATCACATGGACGCCTTTAGATTTCAAAGAGCTGTTCCAAGGCACCCTACCTTCCCACAGCCACCCATAATGTAGTCTGTGAATACAACTCCTGAAAAAAAGCCATGGTATTGGGGGATCACTCATCTGCTGCCCCAGGACTTCTGGTGTACAGTGAATTAAATTGTTGTGCTTTGCAAGTGGGGGTGGGAAGAGAATCTGTCAGAGACCTGCCAGCCTTTGCCCCATCCCTATCTCTAGAATTCTAACGTCACAGAACTACCATTGAAGATTCATAGGGATAGGCAAAAGGCGGGAGCATGCAACACAAGAGACATTTTCTTCTTCTGCATCTCCTGGCCAGGTTCTTGGTCTTGAGCTCCTGCTGTTTGTGGAAGCAGAGAAAAGTGTGTATGTAGTCCTTTGCTGAAGTTTCTCACCATTTCATCCATTTTATTTTCATCATAACTCCTATTCATTGCACCGTTTCCTTGGCATTGGGCATAGTGATGCTTCCACTCTGGCTGTTCAGAAAGTTTCTTGACCTAACAGAGAGAAATGTGTACTACAAGAAAGACTTCCTTTGAAATGATTAAATTGCCCCACAAATTCCCTCCCCCTAGAAGGATGTTCCTCTTAGGGTACAAAACACATAGAGTGACAAAGAGCCATAAAAATCTAAAAATAAAATCCATAAAAATCTACTACAAAAATAGGCTGCAGAAACAAGTGAATGAGTGCCACACAACCTGTAGCAGGTAATTACTGTGTCTTGGAATCTGTAACTATGGCTGTGTCTACACTGCACACCACTGGTTGTGGCATGTAGGTTATGTGTAGCTACACGCTGCAGTGAGAAGCAGGCTGTGTGCCCACACCTCAGTTTGTAGCTCCCTGCTGCTTGCCCCCTTCCAGAGCCTTTCTCCACTGCCAGAGTATTTCCTGGCAGCAGAGAAAGACTCTAGCAACAGGGAGGCAGCTAAAATTAGCTGTGTAGATGAGGAAATCATTGCTTGAGCATGTAGAGCGCCATGTAGGGAACATACCCTAAAGATATGGGTGTGTCTGTACTTGCCTAAGCAGTGCCTCGCCATCTACATTGCTATTTATATCTCTGGCTGGGGTGTGAGAAGTGTGTGTACTTTATACACCGTAAAGAATGTGCACTATACACGTACCCTAAGTGAAAGGATGCTGTAGTAGGCATAATAATAGAGAATGGAGAGTCAAGACATCCATGTTCCTTTCCTGGTTCTGCTACAGACTTAATGTGTGACCATCAGCGTTTAACAATCTCTCTCTCTGCTTTAGATTCTTTACTTGTAAAATGGAGTTAATTCATTACTAATATTAAATAACATTGATTTTTAGTTCGCTTTTTGTACCTTTGGAGGAAGCTCCATGCTCCCAGTTTGTGGGTGATCATTCATGTTTGAATTTCAGCTTTATGTAGTTAACTGTAACTGCATAACTGTACAGACATCACAGTTGTCAGCAGAGATTGAACACACAATTTTCAGCCTCAAAGCCATAGGCCTCTACCATTTAAACTAAGGGAGAATTATTCATAACTTGATTATTCAACCAAGTTTTCAAACTTAGGTATAGACAAACACTCCAATGATTATAATTTATATAGCAAGTTTTACATTTCAGCGTTCAGCCAGGACACATTCTGCTTAGGATGTGATTCTCCACTTGATTTCATGCTGGGAGATATTTGCACTTATGCAGAGTCCCATTGACTTTAATGGAGCTTTACATTTGTATACTAGTACTCTGATATGCAACATAGTGAAGGATCAGAGGCTTAAATACTATGTTTTGCTAACAGTTGACACTAGTGTTATTGAGCGTCTTAAAGTAACTGAATTAAAAGACAGCTTTTGATGTAGTGTCACTAGGCAATAAGCTTATATAGAACTTAGTTTCACTGAATTGCAGAAAGTTGTGTTTTCTATGGTATTTCCAATCTGTACTGATTTCCAATCCTTTGCTGTTCAAAAAAGTATTGTAATGGATAGAATCCTATCCTGTACTAATATTCTAAATAGGGGGAGGAGGGCTGAGAAGTTATTTGTTGTTATTCTACTCTAAAAGTTGAAGGTGTTACTGAGAGCTTTGGGCGAATGCTTAAAATGGAGATGAAGAAAAATTACTTTCTGTACTTGTATTCTTCGTGTTCAAAATACTCATATCCTATACCATTCAGAAAAATAGCACATGTGCAGAATAGTCACCCTTAACTGTTTTCAAAATGCACTCTACATCTGATTTTCAGTGCTTTTTGAGAAAGCTACCAATACTTTATTCTTTTAGCTTGTTTAGCAAATACAAACGTTTGGTTAACAATTTCAATAGCCATTTAATATCTGAAAAGAAAAAAAGCTGATATGAAAATCTCGGTTTAGATGCATCACTGTTCCCCCTGCTGCACTGAATGACTTATTGACTAAAATCCAATGCTTTTCACATTATGTGTATTTGTGTGTGTAACACAGACATGAGTTGGGTGTATTTTTCATTACTGCCCAGTTAAGGATTGCAAGTCCCAGCATTTTTCACTATTGAAAATAGAAGCTGCATAATTATGATTTCATCTAATATTTTCCATGAGAGCAATATTTCAGGAGAGATTGTGCATAGCAGTTTTATGTCCTTTAAATAACCGTTGAAGTGCAGCTGTTCTGGTTAGACAACCTTTGCAGGTTGAGGATGATCTGTTCTGCAGAATGCCTAGGTGTTACATTGCTGGTAACAATCAACTCACAGGAAGAAACAGTTGTGCAAGCTAGAGTAGTTGTCATGACAAAAAAGAAATGTGGTGATGAAGGTGGAGTAAGCTTCAGAAATGTGTCCTTTTGCCATGCTGCTAAACATTTTAGCCATGTAATTTGGCATGTCAGAGACAGTGTTGGATGACACATTAAGTGATATAAAAGCACTAATGTTCCTAAACAAGCAGACACATTAGAATATTTAATACTTCTGTAAAAAAACAGATGTTACGGAACAAATCAGGTCTCCTTACCCAGAAAACACATCACAATTATTATTTCAACTCTATTTTCTGCCTGTGGCAATATCACTAAATATAAGTAATGTTCTTTGAGATTCCTGCTGACTCTTAATATACCAGCTAGTGTCCTACATTGAGAACATCTGCAACTTGAATCCAGATCTCTCAGTCTAGTACCAGTAATGACACTGTAATTTTTACTTCCACTATAAACAAACTACTCTGTGTAGAACACATGGTAATAGATTTTTTTTCCTGGATGGTTCCTCTCCTGTTCAGTCTCCCCTCCCATCCCACAGCACTCACTATAACAACATAACTGGAGAAACATAATACGACATCACTGTAGCAACCCTTGCTTCCATGAAAAGTAATATTAGGCAAATATTTAATGCATTCAGTTTCTATTACCTTAGTTCGAACTCCCCTCCCACCCCGCCTTACCCCCGCTAGTGTAGCCCAGGCCTCCAACTGGAACTCAGCTAGAATCAGTCTTCACCTCTGCTGGAATAGTTCAGTTAGCTAGTCAGTTAATAAATTAACCAACCAATCAGTATTAAGTATATAAATTACTAACCCAGTTACAAGAAAAGTACAAAACTAAGGCCTGGTCTACACTTGGGGGGGAGGAAGGGGTGGATCGAGCTAAGTTACGCAACTTCAGCTATGTGAATAATGTAGCTGAAGTCAACATACTTAGATCCATTTACCGTGGCATCTTCATGGTGGTGAGTCAACTGCTGCTGCTCCCCCATAGACTCCGCCTGCGCCTCTCATGGCGATGGAGTACAGGAGTCAATGGGAGAAAGCTCGGGGGTTGATTTATCATGTCTAGATTAGAGTAGATGTAATAAATCCACCCATGCTGGATTGATCGCTGCAAAGAAATTAGTTTTCCATCCCAATTTCTCCTTTCTATAACTAGCACTGCCAGGGCCTCTCTGCTGGAAAGTTAACAATATCACTAATCTGAAAAGTGCTTCAGAGGGAGACCAGCCTGCTTTCTGCTCTTGTGTCTGAGCTTCTCCTAACCCACACAGGTCACATGTCTTCTCATAAAGCAGCTGTCCTGACTACTTGCCCTCAGTGGAGTCTGTTAGTGCAGTTACAGGAAGCCTATTTAGCATGACCCAGTGTGCTGGAATGCTAATTGGGTATTTGCCTACCAACAATGACCCAGACACAACTCATTCCTCTCCCCATTCTCTCTCAACATAACTTAAAGAGAGAGCTCCCTATTAGGCATTAGTTTACACTTACAGAAATCAGTGGAAGATACTGGAAATGAGAGAGACATCAGGGTCACTTCTTTCACCAATAAAATGTAACCACTGTTTGGAGTAGAAGATGGCAGCTGTTAGGCGTTCACACCAGTTCTACATCACTGTTTAGAACAGGAAGTGAAGAAGAACACTGTAATTAGTTGAAGCTGCAGGGGAGAGTAATGTAACAGAATCTAATTACCTGACTTGGAATTCGGCTTGTACACCAGAGTTAACATCATTGTGCTTAAGAAAAATGTTATAGAACTTTAATTAGCATGCCGGCTAAGGTCTTGGTTTTATGCTGCAAAGTCAGTGACTCCAGCAGCACAATGTAGGGGAAAGTGTCATCTATTGAAGCATCATCTCATCTTGTGGGCAACAGATGCTAACTGGATGTCCCTTATCAGAGTTCTGAGCTGCCCCAACCCTGCTCAGCTGGTGAGAGCTGATGAGAGCAGAACACAGGGTGGTATAGCTAATAGCTTTACTGTAGACTCCCATTTCTTTATTGAACAGGAAATACACAGGCCTTAATAAGTAAGAGCCTTATGCTTATGCTTGGAAACTAACACATGATTTAATTTTTGTTCTCTCTCTGCAATAGAGTATTGAACTACCATTATTAATAGAAAACACAATTGTGACAGAGGACAAAATTGCTGCATGCAACCTTTGATGTTAAGAATTAAATTGACAAAGCCATTATGGAAGAACAACCACTCAAAGTATGACAGTCACAAATGCACAACTTTTAAAAGCTGAAAAGAGCTGCCAAGGTGTCAAGACAGGAGAAAAGCCAGCATAATTAACATACTCAATAGCTCAATCTATTGGGACGGAAAAAAGCAGAATTTGTTTTGGGACAATTACAGCTTAATAAATGGAAGTGTCAGTTTCTGTATAGTTATTGCTAAAGTATCCATTAAAATGTACTAAAGGCCAAAAGCTCTTAAAGTCTCTGTCATGTTAGGCAGCACACTATCATTATTTCATATTTCAAGTAATTTTATTGTCAATGATAGCAGTTATAATCGTACAAGAAAATGTTTTGCTCAGCAGTACCAAACCCTTTGCTCCACCAAGATTATTTGTGCTGCCTTCTGACAATAACCCACAGGTGACCATTATTTTAATTTTGCACTATAGCCAGTGTATACTTTTTTCCAGAAGACAGACAAACAGACACAGAACAATATCATAGAATACCTATTTAATTCTTCACCAACAGTGAGGTTCACTGCTGTGCAGTGGATCAGCAAAAGGCATATATACCACCTAAGTTCAGCTGAAGCCCTATTTTTGGTGCTGGCCTCTGCACATGGGTGAGTTTTATCCCAAGGTCCAAATCCTGCTAGCTCTCACTTCTTCACATGATCATTACATTGAAGTCAATGGGACCCTCTCAAGAGCCCACACCTTCAAAAGAAACTGAACTTTTGATAGTCACATGAAATCCCACAGAAGCTCCTTTGGGGGAATGGGCTCATATGTGAGTGAAGTGAGTAGAATTTGACCTTGTGTTACTATAAGCTAGGACTCCACTAGGTGCTAGGGGTGTTTGATCCTAGAGCTCATGTATACATATTCATACGCATGCTCATTGAGCTAACACAATTATAAGAAGTTGTGTGGCTGTGGCAGCACTTGTAGCAGCAGCAGGGTTGGGCTATACTATACTCAGCTATACTGAGTACAAACCTGCCTGAAAACAGTTAGTAAGTACTTGATACAGTTCAGTCATGTCTCTGCTACCACTACCAGTGCTAGCCTGGCTCCACTGCTATTTATACTTGTGCTAGCTTGATGAGTGTGATCTATACCAGCAGTTCTCAACACGTGGTCTGGGGCCTCCTAGGGGTTCAAAATCAGATTTCAGGGCATTCACCAGGCAGGACCAGTGTTAGACTTGCTTGAGCCCAGAGCAGAGAGCCAAAGCTCTGCCACCTGTGAAGCCAAAGCCTGAGTAACTTCTGGTGGGGGGCCCTGGGCAATTGTCCTGCTTGCTAAGCCCTAAAATTGGTCTTTTGTTTTATATACAGAAAAACAGCTGTGGTGGAGCATGGAGTTTTTATAGCATGTTAGTGGGAGGGGGATATAAAAAGAAAAGGTGGAGAATGCCTGATCTACATGCTCGGGGCAATCACATCCCAAGCTAGCAGTGCAGACATAGCCTTACTGTACTCAAAGTGGCCTTTTCCTAGGAGTTTTATAAGGGTTCTTATACTTTTCTTATGCTGTTATTTATTGTGTGATTGGCTAGGGTTAGAAGATTGAGACTGGCACAAGGACTCAGGAGTGAGAAAGAGCCAGGACATGGATGGCAACAGATTGGAGGGAATGGGCAGCAGACTCTGTGCCACTCCCCTACTGTAACACCCCCTTTCAGAGTGTAGTATGGTACTTCTGATTCTTCAGTCTCACCATTCCTCTCCTGTCCACCCATCTAGGGGAAACCCACTAGCAAAGTATTCTATTCCCTTCTAGTGCTGGCCCACACAAAGGATAACATGTTACTCTATTAGCTCAAGAGATGGAGGTCCATGTAGTGGATCCAAAGCTCCCAGCCCTGCTGATGATGTATGTGGATGTCAACATGATCCCACATGATGGAATCTCTGTTAATTATTCAAAAATCTAAGAAATCACACCTTCATGAAATGTGCAGGATGAACCTGCTCTGGAGAAGAATGGCAACTGTGTAATCACCAAGACTGTTGACAGTAGGACCCCCTGCTTCATTTGTTGCAGAAGTTGGAAGGGATGTATTAGGTACAGAAAGGTGAAGTAACAGGCACCAGATCACAAAGCAGGACAAGGATGCAGGTCAGCTGACCCTACAGCTGACCAGTCCAGTGTCCTACCTACTAGACCATGCTGCCTACCTGGGAAGGTGTGTAGTGAATGAGACAGAGGATTTCAGGAGGAGGAGAAAAAATCATGTCATGGTTGAGGTCATTAAATGCTGCCCTGGGGAACTGGATTCTCTCCCTGCCTTTGCCACAGAGTGACGCTAGTCAAGTGAGGTAAACCTAACTTTTCATAGCTGGTCACTAGCTATGTATATGGCCTCTTCTGGGTGACTCACTTGAAACCTTGGGGCCTGCTTTGCAGAAGTGCTGACCACTCTCAGTTGCAACTGAAGTCAATGTGAATTATGCTTTGAACTTATAAAGTGTTATGTAATGCTGACTACCCTGAAAAATCAAGTTTTAGATCTCTTAAATTGGGAACCCATAATTAGCCTATACTTTTGACCTTATGCTCTCTGTGCCTCAGCTCCTCATTTGGGTGGTGTGAAAATACATGAATATTTACGAAGTGCTCAACACTGCAGAAAAGCCTCGAAGAACTTAATAATTCTGACTTCAGAGCAGGGGGTTGAGTAGTCTGTAGTAAACAAAGCATGGGGTACAAGCTGTAAGCAAAATACTGACTAGTTGCTCATTAAATGAACACAGGCCATCCTGTGCCCTGTAGAAAAAATAGTATGTGATTATGTAATTAAAGACCAGAGCATAAGGCATATGCACAAGGTAGCACAGGAAACCTAAATTGTGAGTGCTTGAGTTTCCAATCTTAATGATGCGGGTAATGTAGTTTTTGTATGTGTATAGACAAAGCAAACATTTACTATTTGTTATGGCTTTTCTTCAGTACTGCACTAAATCAGCACTGCTGCAATTGATGCAGCGGTGTCAGTTTAGCACATCAGGTGATGCTGCGCTAAAATCGACGGGAGTGCGCTCTCCCATTGACGTAATTAATCCATCTCAATGAGAGGGAGCAGCTTCATTGCTGGAAGAGCATCTCCCATCGACATAGTATGGTGTATATACCACATTGAGTCGACGTAAGTTATGTCATTCGGGGTGCAGGGGGGGGGGGGAGATTTGTTGCTATCCCTGAGCAACGTAATTTGCATCAACTTAAACGGCAGTTAAGCCCTATCTTATCTTTCCCTCCTTTCGCCTGTGACATTTGCTTTTTGTGCCTGGCCTTAACTTTAATTAAAAGCAATTTGGGAGCAGGCACTGTATCTACCTGTGTGTCTGTATGCAACATAGCATAAGGAGTCACTGATGCAGATTGGGATCTCTGGGTGCTACCGTAATACAAATAGTTAATGAAAACGGCAACAAACAAAAGAGAATTGGGAAAAAAATCTGCATCTAAGACGAGAGTCTTTTCTCCCTTTCATGATACAGAAAGGTTAAGATTTTCAGCAGTGGGAAGGGGAAGATGGGCTAAGTTTATAATATCAGCTTTTAATGTTAATGTTTGGTAGTGTTAGCATATCATGATGACAGGATGAAGCTATACCAGAGCAGCTGGGCATTTAAAAGCTGCTTCATTAATCATTAATGAATTTGAATTAATATTATTTATTATTTATATTTGTATTTCACTAATACCCAGAGGACTCATTCAAATCTGATTTAAGACAAGATGCAGCAAGGTGGTATAACACACAAGCAGAGGAAAGAGAAGGGTAACAATGAACAGAAGGCAGGCTCGCACAGTTAAAGTCAGGATCTCTCTTTTTAAAAAATATATAAAAAGAAACAGGGGACAGTAGCTGTTCTATGCCTAACTATTATTAGTTGTCAGTTTACCCTACGTGGTAGAGTAGAAGTGAATCCGGAGGAGGTATTTGAAGGGTTTCTGCTTCACAGATTAGTTCAGGGAGAGTGCTTGTCAAATGTGCATCATGGAAGAAAATACAGTGGTGACCAGGGGAGAAATCGACAATTGGGTAATAAAATATTGCATTACTGGCAGAGAGGAATCAGTGAGACAATAAAATATGAGTAAACAATTTGGGTGGGGCTAAGTTATGAAAGGCTTTGAAGGCAAGTTCAAGAACTTGTATTTGATACTATGAAAAAGGGTGTGGGGACTGGCATGATTATAGTAATGGAAGTAAAATATGATAGCAGAAATTATTTGAATGGATCCGAGAGCCATGTGAATGTCAGGAAGAGCAGCAAAGAAAAGGCTGCTGTAGTTAAGACAGGAAATGCTAGTAGCCAGGGCGGAAGTATGAGGTTGAAACTTTCAAGAAGGTTTGTAAGTAAATAGATTATTTCTATCTCTTCAGAAAATTACAGGCTGCTGAGTGCAATTGGAAACATTGGTGTATAGGTTTAATATTCTACTTGAATTCACTTTGACTCCAGTTGAACTAAATAGTCTATATACTTTTCCAGTAAGTCCATGTTTATTCTAAATACAACTCATCACAGCCAATAAGTCAGTTAGGAAAACAGTATATAGTAGACAAGAATAGACCTTCATGGGCTAGGAAATTGATCAAAAATAATATAATTATCCTTCCATTAATTTATAATTACTAAAAATGCATTTTTATGGCTTATTCGATAATGAGAAAATAAAAGTGGGTAGAATTGCAAGAAAATTGCATGTGTAGTATTATACTTTACTCAATAATATCCCACTCTAAACTGAGAAATTGAAGGCCTGAATTTAAGGGGCCTAAATTCCATGGGACAGCTGGTATCAAATGGCAAATCATTGCTTGGCATGTACCTTATGAGTAATATGAGTACTAAAAGGAAACTAAATTACAACTCTTGATGTTTCAGAAAACATTGCATGAGCTCTCCCCGTAAATACACAGAAAATAAAGTATGTTCATAACTAATACAAATTGATTTATTTCATTTTACAAATATTTGTAATAAAGCAGTGCAAATCAGTCATTTACAAATGTTCGATGCCGACATGTTATTAAAGGAGTATCAGTAGAACAAAACTTTCTTTTTATAATCAGTTTTGTGCTTTTTTGCCTGTGTGATACATACAATTTATTTCAGGTCTTCTTTATATATCTAGATGGATCAATCAATATTAGTCTATTCTATGGGTGGATGCTAATAATTACAAAGAGGGAAAATATTACCATTACTTTTCACAGTCCTTTTAGAGTGAATACAATTTAGAATTTTGGCTGTAAAGCAGAAGAGTCAATTGCTAAATGTAGTATTTCCTCTCTTTTTCATGTGGTTTGCAAAAACAACAGACCAAATTCAATTCTGGTGTAAATCCAGTTTAGCCCCTTCCCTCTCCCCCCTGCAGCATTCGAGGTCTCATATTTGCACTTAGATTTCAGCAGCACTTCAAAGGGGCATGTCAGGACATGGGTGTTACTATGTCTTCACCTGTGCACAGGGACAGATGAGTGCAGAGCAGTAGTGCTGTGGAGAGTGCTGCTTATATCATTTTTTTTTCTAAATGTAAGAAGTGTATTTCCTTCTGCACCCAGGAAGCATTATGTCCTATTCAGCATTAAACGTGCAACCTGCTGCATTACCTTGTCTCTCAAAAGAAATAATTTAGACTTTAATTTTATTTATAGAGCAACTACTCTGCACCAGGGAGGCAAGGCCAATTTCCAAAAAAAGTCATGTTTGTTATCCTAGGATCACTAAAATAAACTCACTCTTGGAATTTTCTTTCTGCCTTTGTGCTCTGGTCACATCCTTACATTTTAGCAAAGTGATGATCTTGATTTCTGTGCCTCACCTTCTTCATGGTCCAGTGCTGTGCTGTCGTTTGGCAATCTTGCTTTTCTCCCGGGAATAGCAATGTCAGCATTTTTAAATGGAGTGGAGGGAAGAAATAACAGAGTTCTACTGGAACATTTCTGTCCCTCTCAAACATTACAGATCAGACACTATGTAATGGAAGTACATGATAAACATGCCTAAGCATGATAATACTCCTTATAATTGTAACTACTGATGTTAACATATCAAAAGCTATATTTAAAAATCATAAAGACTATAAAACTTAGAAAATAGATGTTTATATATATCCTTATATATATTATATATAGATAGTCCTTTTTTATATAGATCTCTCTCTCTCTCTCTCTGTATATATAGTGGCTGCCATGTGAATTTATCATTACTGTGAGCAGTAAAGAAAAACAACGCCTTCTGTGGAAAAAAAATTATAGGAAAAAATGCCAAAGTGATTTTCAACAGTGAGAGAGAGCTACCTATGGTTCAATTTAAATAAGAGCTTTTAAATCCCAGTCCATGTTTAATTAACATTCAAGAGAGTCAAGATTGCCTGCACATCAGAAGACATAGAAATGAAAAATATCACTGTGCTCTAATGTGATTAGCAAACCGAAAGAAGCAATATAAATTTGCTCCCTATCTGAAAACTAGTTTTCTGCTTGTTTGATTGCAGGAACTCAAGGGAAGTGGTGGAAGCCCCATCACTTAAGTAATTTAAAACTAGAGAAGATGAAGTGCACCAGACTAAGATGCAGAGAAGTATTTTGCATTGGCAGGAAATGGATGGGACCAGATGATGCCAAAGATATTTTTCATTCCTGATTTCTGTAAGCCAAATTCGACCAAGGACAGGAGCTATATTATTTCCATGTAGGAGAATGTGCGGCTTTTGCCTGATCATTTCACTAAGAGATAGGGGTTTTCCATGCTGCAAAGAGGGTGGGACTATGGCACTGAAATTCTCATTTCTTAGAGAATCTATTGGGCCATGAGCGATCCGTGCAGAAACTATGTTCCACTGATCTGCTTCATGGCCCACAGAGTTTTCAACAGTAGCCCAACTCCTGCCATATCCTCTGTGTCTTCTGATTCCACTCCTCCTTTTAAAGCAGGTTTCAGGACTCAGTATTGGCCCAGCAAAAGCTAATGTTAAATCAGACAGAATTCAAGTTCATTGGGATTGTCTGTGTCTTTAAGAGAATGACGCTGCAGACAATGGCCATCCTCAGGCTCTGCCTCTAGCCTGCTCCCTCACCAAGTTATAGGAGACCTGGATCTCCACAGAGTGCTCAGAGGGTGAAGGTAAAGCAGGAGGTATGTAACAGAACTGGGAAGAGCAAGATATAAAAATGAAATGAAAGACGTTCAACATCCTCACTTTATAAAAAAGGTGGCCAAATGGAACCCCACCTTTATGAGTTCACCGAACTCTGGTCTGCTATACTGTGTCTACTACCTTAGATTTGTTTTGTATGTGGAAGAGATCTTGGTAGTCTTTTGAAACTTTTAAGGTTTCACTTTGAACAGGGCCCAGTTACAGTATGCTGCTATCAGAGAATATCAAGGTTGGAAGGGACCTCAGGAGGTCAGCTAGTCCAATCTCTTGCTCAAAGCAGGACCAATCCCCAACTAAATCATCCCAGTGACTTCTCAAGGTCCTTTCCAGTTTTGATTCTATGCTTTTGCTACAAGAAGCATTCAGTAAAAGTGGGTTTTATGTAAAAACCTTCTTGTTTCTATATACTGTCGCTTGGTTGCACATTTTATTAAAATTTACATTTTAATTACGATCTGCAATCAATGGTGTCTTATATTTTAAAAGTAATTTTAGGTAACATTTATATTCCATTCAGTATAAGGCCTCATTTTGATCTCACCAATTATACACAAGTTCTATTCTCTTATAATACAGAACAACATTTTAAAAGCCAAGTGTTCCAAGATGGTGTGAGTAATAGTCAGTATTTTGTGCCAATGACAACACTCTCAAGACAGTTTGCTGCCTATGCCTTAGCCTGATCCTATGTCAGTAATGTGAATGAGACATATCTTGAATAGACAGACATGAAAAAATATAAAATATTGTTGGTCTTCAGCTGATTTTAGGGCTTTGCAGCAGGTCAGTTTCCATTGTTAGAATTTTATGCTATGGAAGCTAGTCTGGTATGTTTATTTACACTACATACATGTTCTTATCTATACGATGTACATAAATCCCATTATTCTTAATCCAAGACTAACTCAACTGTACACAGTCCCAAAGACCCAGCCCCATTACCTAGAGCAGCCATCAGGTACAGCTGTCTAGATCTCAAATTTCCCTCCCCATTGACATAGGACCTTTGTCCATGTCTATCGTCCTCCAGTCAGGACCCAGGAGAGTAGCAGAAAATTCATGACAGCAGATTGATTGCAATACATTTTATGGAGGTTTGTTTTATCAACCTTAAATATATTGTAAGGTTATTTTTAATCTTCTGCAGCAAAGATAACAGAAAGAAAATTGTCAAATTCAAAGCAAAATTCCTATTTCTGATATTCTGTCATTTTGAGGTTCCTTCTGTCATTTTGAGGTTACAGATATTAAAAAGCAGTGAGGTATCATAACAGAAAGATCAGGTTCCAACACACCACTGCTTATGGCTGTTTCGCCCCAAATGCTGTCTCTGCTGACAACCACACATGTATTTGCATTTTCTGATGTATAATAGATGTAATCTAATTTCCATGTCATTCTTTTGTATAGATCTTGATGGAGAATTTCCCTTTGGAAAGCGCGCAAAATCACAATAGCTCTGGTTAGAACAGGGGAATACCTTGACTCTCATATGTATCCTTGATGGACATTTGTTCGTCACAATCTTTGTTGAAAAGTTTTGTTTATTTTTTTTTTAAAGAAACCTTTGGTTATGGAAAAATGGAGACACACAGCGTGTTTTGCATCAAGTGAAGAGTTAAAGAGTGCTGTGCTGTTTGCTATCCCTTTCAAACAACATAATTTCTTCTTAAACAATGATATCTGGATGTTGTGAATGGCAGTTGGTAGAGGAAAAAAATCCACTATGATGGATGAGGATATTTATTTATTTATTTATTTTCACAAAAAGAGAAAATATCCAGACATGGTGATTTAAAAAAAAAAAAAAAAGAGCAGCAGCAGCAGCTTAAAAGATGACTGCAAGGGTTTGGTGGTTTTTGTTTTTACATTGTCTAAGGAATTAGACAATTGACAGCAGAGATTCTAACAGTGGTCACTGCGTTAACATTCACCACTGTATTATCGGCTGCCCTACATTTGTTTCCTTTAAAGGTGCACATAACCTTAAGTTTAAAATGTCTTGCGGGATCAACTGAAACCTTAGTAAAATTGGGGTTTTGTAAAACTGACCTCATTTTCACCCTTCTTCTTCACTTACTTATGTGTTACTTCAGAAGTAGTTTGTGATGTTATAAATGTCCAAACACAGGAAAAGACTGCTTTCTGAATGGCTATATTATAGGTATGCTCTATAATCAGAGTGCAGTTTCTCAAAAGGTAAGTGCAGAGAAGATAATGTTGAGAGGAAGGGTGAAGTAACAGGATCCATGATTATGAAGCTCTAGTGGCAAAAATCTTCACACATATGGAGTGGGGTACAACACTTGCTACTGCAACCCATAGGCATTTCTTGCCCTACAACTCCTGCTATAATTAAACACAAATAGTTTAATTATATAAGGAAGGGTGATCTTCATCCAGTGTGCCATACGTTTGAGGAATGGCCTCTGACTTTAACAGAACCATTTTGTGCCTGAGTTGCTCTCACATGACTGTAGTTGAATGTCTCTAGCTGCATGATTAAAGTTAAACTCTCTTTGGCATTAGCTCTCTTATTTTACTTTTCATCCACATCTTGGTGTGGTTCTTTTTTATTTGTTTTGTTTTGTCCTGATCTGAAAGAGCATTTCTGGAGGCAGAGGAAAACTAAGAACAGATATGCTTCTGTGGTATCAGGTGGCTAGTCAGAGGTTCCAGGACGGAGCTGCAGGCTTTCAAATTTAGAAATAAAATCTCTTTGTTCTTGTAGAAACAAAAGTCCCTCAGGGAACAACTGATGCAGGAGACCTTGTGTGATCTGACCCTCCTCACTGACATAACAAAACACTGCACTGTGTTGACTTTCATGAGCTGTTAAATGAAGGTCATTTATTGCCTTGTACTGTATATTCAGCTGCCGCTCCCAACTCTGAAGTGTTCTGAGGAACATAAAGGAATTCCCATTTTTTCCCTCATGTCAGAAAACCATAGTAACATTGTTGACAGTTTCCCAGACAGAAATACCTCCAGTGTCTCCACAATCCACTAAATGAATGTAATTACTATTTCTATGTCAGAAGAGATAAGGCACATATCCCTAAAGCTGAAGCAAATATTTTTTTAATATGTGTAAACAGAGGATCACCTTTACAGCAGTGTTAATTGATGTGACCAAAAAAAGAAAAGATTCAGTGACAAACACTGTATTCATCCTATCCTTCTTTATCAACAGATGAGAGACAGGTGATCCTAGGGTTTAAGTACTAGACCAGGAATTTGAAGAGTTGGATTCTATTACCACATGTGCCATGGACCTTGGGGAAGCTACTTAGGCCCACACTGTCAAACAGTGAGCTAAATTATAATGTTTAGTGTCCTTAGCTCTGATTTTGTCATCTCTGAATGGGAGTCTGCTGTTGTTCCCTTGCAATTGGAACTGCTCAGTATTTTTTTTTTTCTTTTGCAAGTCCCTGAGGCAGGGACTTTGTTTCCCCTGATGCACTTCTTATAAGTACCCTTTACAGATGCATTGGTGAACTGTACTGATGTTATTCCCCAGGTCTTGTGGTCAAAGCTAAGAACAAGTAAACACTAAAATAAATTAGATCTTAAGGCAACAGCCTGAACCTCAAGAAAAAAAAAAGGTGTGAAGTAAAGTAATTTGTCTGATGTCTCTCTCTCTCTAAATCACCTGAAGAGAAAGATCCCTTACCATGATCATGAAGCCAGATATTCCAGCTTGACAAACACAAGAAATCAGGGCAGGTCTTGACAAAGCAGCAAGGCTTCCATTCAAAGAGGACAAAAATACAGATAAGGAAAGAGTTTTATTATTTTCTATCATGCTGCTCCATCCTGCTATAAATTGTTATAAAGTAGCAAGTCTTAAGTAACATCCTTTTTCAGTATGTCTGGCTGTAACAGTTCCTGAGATGGGATAAAGGCAATCTTCCGATGGTTCACCATGAGACCACCAGACCCTAGGAATATGATGGTTTGGTGAGCTGTCACTTTGTAGCATCATTGTCCTATCACCAGTAGATCAGACAGATAGTGTTATATCTTGATTGGACGGGGATTATAAATATTTACTCTGCAGTCTGTGGTATATTGGAAACTGGTTAAAAAAAAAACTGACAAGCTACCGCTTTACATGTGAGAGATTTCCTGGTCCAGCTTGCAGGATAGGAGGAGGAATCCATGTGATCTAGATGAGCTAAATCAGTTCTGCAGCCAGTTTAGAGTGGGATGAGTTGGGCCTCTCTATTTTTAGGGAACAGCCTGCTTCTTGTGGGTTATCATTGTGAAGACTGAGAAATAAAGTAGTGTTATGTAGCAATCAGGGGTATTTATATTTTCATCTAACATCTCTCTGGATGATGAACACAATAAAGTCCAGAAACTCTGTCTTGTGGGAGAGGCAATGAGAGAATAGTTAGACAAATGGCTGCAGGTTGTTGGAGCGGAAAGAGCAGAGCAGGAGCAAGAACTGGCCTGGTGAAATAACCATTAGGTGCTTGCTGAGTGAAAGCCACAAAAAATGACATTGTGGAAACTGGAGGGGGAAAGACCTGCCTGCCAGAGCATAGAGCAGAACATAGGTATGGGAGTTCCTTGATTTTCCAGTTAGGCTTCATTCACCTTTGGAAGCACTGGCACAGCTAAGTCTCTACTATTAGGGTAGAATTCCCAGGCTGTATCAACATTCTCCCCAGACTTGTCTGGCCTTGACAGATAGAAAGGAAGGTAGAGGGGGGAGAGGGTGAGGAAAAAAAATCCAGGGACAAAAAAATCCTTAGCATGAAGATGGAAGACTGTGCAGTGCAAGGTTAGTGCAGTTCACTAGGATGTCTGAAGAGGGCACTGACAGGCAGAATATACTGGATTAAAAAAATGCAGAAAGAACTTTGTGTCTTTCAAAAACTTGGGAAAAAATCAGAACGCTCTCCATATCGGAGTCTGACACAACAACAGATTCCCAAGTGAGCAATGCTACATTTAGGCAACTGTATTACTGGTCTGAATTTCAGCGGTGCTGAGCATGCACAACTTCTGACATGCAGGAGATTGTGATGCTTACCCAAGTTTGTAAGACGATTTGACATCAACAGATGAAAATCACGATATAAGGGCTAAATATTATTTATTGCTATTATTTCAGGAACAATCTCCTAATTTGCCAGTGTTCTTACAGAGAATTCTCTCTTTGTTTGGATGTACTTTGTTCTACAGATGGACTCAGACTGCAAATTTGCATCTAAATCTCTATTTTATTGTATTCAGAGTTGATCCAAAATGTGAAGGGGACTAGTTTCTGGTTGTTGTTTGGATGCAGACAGAAATTTCATATGATCAGCTGGCTTTACAAACTATCCCCCATTTTTGGCTGAAATTTCATGAAGGCTGTGCTTCCCGTTTATAGATATAGTGCCTAGCTCATTTTGAACACCACTGCAATACAAATCAATACATAAAAATATTAACCATTGAACACTAGTTTTTATTTAGCTTCACTCTTGACCTCTAGGATCCAAAATGCTGTCTTCTCCTCCCATCTGTAACTAATAGAGAAATGACCAAATGCTGCAGTCTTTGCTGAGTCCTCTTTGCTCTAAAAATTTGGCAGAGCCTGAGAGTGCTGCTGAGTTGGCTTGTTCTGTCCCTGCTGGGGACAGAGAGCTCTGTATGGTGTCAGTGACAGTTCCTATTGAGTCTCCATCTTGCTTTGTCCCTGAAGTTAGGATCAGCTTATTTTATGAAAACTGTTTAAAAGAACTTGACGAGTTAAATTTAGAATCATAGGAACATAGAAACTGCCATAAAGTTTGGCTCAATACTCTGTTCACCTTAGAATCTTGTCTGGCAGAGGCCAAATCCTATGACGGAGAGACTTAGAAAATCCTGCCCTTAAAGGAATATCTAGCTTCATTATTTTTGTGTCTTATCTAAAGTTCACAGGAGATTTAATCCATTTTCTTTTTATAAATTTGCTTTTTATTTAAAAAAATCACACCTGTATAATTATTTTTAATACTATATGTTGTTCTACTGGATGGCTTGATTCATGTTGCTCATAATGAAAGAATATACATGGGATTGGCCAATGCTAAATGCCAAAAGGGAAATTCATTGCACATAGCCAAAGCTTCTACAGTTATTTTCATATGTCCACCTTCATTCTTATGAGTTTGCCAGGTATTCTGCACATCTGAGTTGCCCAAATAAAAATGCAGAAGAGTTAGTTGTAACCCAATTTTGAAACTCTGCCAACAACTGACTATAGCATGGTGTTACAAAAAACAAAACTAGTTTTTCCTTTAAAGTATCTTTCTCTCCTGCCTTTAACAGGAGGGTTTTGTTACTAAGATGCTGGATCTCTGTAGGCTTCTACATAAACTCTAATTAACCATTCAAGGGCTGATAGAGTAATTTGTGTACTACCCAATTAAAAATGTAGTGTTTACTCCTGCTAGTGATGAGAAAGAGAAATGATGTGTCCCAGGAAGATGTTTTGGAGGGAACAAAAGGCAGGGCAGCTATCATTCTGGAGAATGTGGTGGTGTTAGATGATGGTGTAAGTGGCACAGAAAGGTTCATGAGAGTACAACAGAGATAAATGTTTTATAAACTTGAAATCAATATAGGAGACTTGCTTGGTGTAGTGATATCTACACTTCACTCTTTATGTACTTTCTAGATCAAGGAATCAAAGTAATCAAATCAAACTATCCAATTGAAACTATAAATAAGGAAATAATAGCTAAAATATCTTTTTACACCTTACTCTGAAACATATAGTTCTGAGCACTGTCAGAGATAGGGTACTTGATTAGATAGACTAATGGTCCCATTTTGTAACACAGTTCCTATAGTCCAGTGACAACATTGCCTTGCTTCTCACTATGAATTCAGTATTCCCTGTAGCAACATAAACAATCATAGTGGCATGCAGTATTTTCGATAAGTTTAGTATTTGAAAAATGCAACTATGTGCATTTTTAGAGTTCACACTTAGCTTATAGCTAGGTGTGAGTCAAAAACTGTGTATTCTTATTTATATTTTTATCATTGATCTGTTTAAAAATTATTACAATTCATTTGAGAAATGCAATTGGTGGTAAAAGAAAACTTAGCAAGAAGTTCCCCAATCCTGTAGAATCATCTCTTATGAGAATTTCCTATCTGCCTCGTTGGTAAGAACTGTTTCCTAGGGCACATTTAGCTAATAGACTACAATATATATACAATATAAATATATGCCAAACTACTGAGAAACTGAGAACCACTGAATTTTGCATTCATGCTTCTCCTGGGTACATTTTATTACTCCCTGCTTCCGTTCACGTTTAGAATGCTCACAGTTCCCATAGACCTGGGTATATTCTCTTGCAGTCGGGTTGTCTTGGAGATTCCCTTGTCAAAACATCTTTTAACGTTTATTTCTAAGCAAACAGCACATTTCAATTTTCAGTTCTAGGGATTACTAACTATGGACAAAGCTGAAGCCTGCGATCTTCAGTCGCCTTAAGGATTTGGACATCCACTTCCTTATTAATTTCTATGAAAATTGGTAGTGAAATCCTGCCTATTGAAGTAAATGGCCAAACTCCCATTGACTTCTGCAGGGCCAGGAGATCATCCCAGGTGTCCAAATCCCATGAAAATGCCATCTGGAATGGCTACATATCTAGCAGATTCCTCTTACCTGTTTGTGAGCATGGTCATATGAGTTAATGTGATTGTCAAACTCCTGGTGTTTGTAGTATTGTTTGTCACAGAGTTCACAGTAGAAGTTGGCCTTAAGGTCTTCCAAGGCTTTTGCTATTGTGTTCTCCTTTTCAGCATAATCCTGAAAAAACAAAAACAAACAACAACAGTAGAACTTTAGTTGTCCCTCTGATGCAAGAAACTGGATTCGTGCTCTTCATTTTAATCACACTGATTCTGCCATAACTAAAAGCCTGCACATATTTAACAGGTTACACTGCACATATTTTCTATATCAGATGAGAGGCACACAGATGTGCACATTCCAATTTGCTGCACAACTGAAGGCTACTCTTAGGGTATCTGACAGACACAAGTCTAGAGAAGCAATTTGTTTTAAGTTCTCTCTAAGAAGGCCAAATATTTATCATGCCTAAGGTCATGTTAATTTCTGTCAAATAACCAATGCTTAAAATGGTCGGCATATAGTGTACCTAACTAGAATAAGCATGAAGAAAAAAAATCACTAATCTACTCTGGTTACAGGACAGTTCCAATGAATGATGATGATACAAAATTAAAAAAATAATAATAAAAAGCACCCTTAGAATGACCTATCTGAAAATATACACAGAGAGAAAAATTAAAGGATCGTTTCTGTGATGGAGGTTTAATGATTTCCCCCTCTCAATTTGTTATTTGTCATCTGTAAAAAAAAAAAAAAAATACAGCTCTGCTCGTCATTCATGTATTAACTTCTTGCAATAAATCAGGGTTAAAAATAATCTTGTTTATTACTGGAGAATAAATTCTATAAATCCTTATTTGATGTTTTCTTTCCTATTGTTTATAGAATGGCCTAATCTTGAAGATCATAATCAGTGTCTGATTCTGATCTCAGATCAGTTTGACATCTGTGTAACTCCATTCACTTCAGTGGTATTACTCCCAATTTGTAGCACTATGTGTGAGATCAGAATTCCAATTGGTGTAAATGTTAATTATTCTAAGTGCATACACTGAGGAAAGAATACATTTGTCTGGTTAAATATTTGGAAATTTCTGTCAGTCTGAGGCTTCTTAAACCAGCTTTAGTTTCTATCAGTCTGTTTCTCCCAACAACCTTCTTTTTCAAGGAGTAAAATAAGAAAAAAATGTACTTTATAAAAATTTTATAATCATACCACCTAAATGAAAAATGAATTAAAAAGTTCCCTATTATACTTATTTATTAACAACTGTAAAAGCATGCCATACAAAGTCTGTTTTTAAAACAGCTTGTATAAATTTTCAATACTTTATGGTGTTTCCTAAAATGTTCAGAAGAGGTGTTTTTTAAAAAAATAAATAATGGGAGTAACAATCATAGTAACTTCAGTTTTAGAGTTGCATCTGAAAATGGTACTTATTTCAATATAATTCAAAGTGGCAGAGCAGCTGGCAAACATTGTTGATTCATTCACAAGTAGCATAATCATAGCTATTTTATCATCTACTTTCATTTGTTACAATAAAATCAGATTGAGTATTTGCTATTAGGATACAGTAGATAGCACTGTGGGGTTAGAGTCATGAAAAGAATAACAAAATCAGCTCAGGATTTTGTCTTGAATGGAAGCTAAATGGCTCAACGTTTCTAATGAGAGAAGGGAAATCGCACATTTTTTAAAATGTTATTTAGATTCTGATGTTTTACAAAAACTAAGTTTCATATAAAAACCAATGAACTATCAGTTCCAGGAATGAAAGGTGCTACTTTATACTTAGAAAGAAATGTACAGAGTACAGAGTATTGGGGCCTAGCCTGGCTTAGCCTGGAAGCCCTACAGTTACTAACATGTCTGAAACTCTCTATTTCAAATCACTTCAATAGTTGCTTAAGCTGGGTAAGTTTGGGGTAGAAGTGGGAGCAGTATAGTCAATCCCTGAGGGGATGGAATGTCTTGCAACACTCTGCAGAAACTGGCCTGGTGTGGTGGTGGTGGTGGTCCCCAAAAAGGATTCACATCCAGTCTTGCTTGATTAGAAGGGGAGGTGCAAAATTAAGGGGTGGAAAGATTTGTGAAATCAGAGCATTATTACAGCTCTAGAATGTTGATTAAGACCATTTAGAGGGAGCGTGCAAGTACAAGAATATGCAAGACAGGAACAGTGACAAACCGTGATGATAATTTTCATTTCTGTAACACTTCATTTTATGGAGTATCACAAAGCCCTTTACAAATCAAACACTGAGCCAGATTCTGTTACTTACTCACATGAAATAACACCTAATTTCTTCACTATCCCCATTGTTTTTAATGGAACTGCTTCTGGAATAATGTACTACTTATCATAAGAGTGAGACAATTTGAGCCACTACAACTGAAATGAAGTTTACTTTACAATTATACTTGGCAGATCCAATGCATCATAACAGAAATAGCAGATCCTTGAGCCATGGTAACCATGCCACCACAACTTTTACGCAGTGCTTAGACTCATACCAGTCATTATAAAGGGATCACTACCATTGAACTATGCTATGGAATTTTTAAAAATACATATTAATTCTACACAACAAAATATAGCAAAAGAAAAGATGCAACTACATCTAGTTGAGACTGCAAGTGGAACCAAGTAGGCAGAATGCAAGAACCAGAGATGGAATCTGTCCAGAAAACTAAGGAAACATCACTACTTTTAGAGAAAAGCTTCAGAAGTCTGGAAAGACCTCAAATGATCAAACCCCTTAGTTTTATGTCTCAGTGCAAATACTATTGCAAACCTTTCCCATTTTTCATGAAGAACAGACTCAATCAGCTGGCATACTAACTGTAAGTAACCTGGGCATGGGATTGCTTTGCTGGTATTCTGCCTGGATTTTCTGGTATCATAGTACATTTGAGGATTTCTCTTGGCCTTAGAATGAGGTAAACACTAGTGCTGAACTGTGTCTAGTAGCCAAGTTTGGAGACCTGTTGCTGCTGAATTGGAAGTGGTCAGTGGATGGGAAAAGGCAAGGAGCCTGGTATTTTTCTGTGCATTAAAGCAGTGGGGATTTGACTCACTTTGTTAGTATCCCCAAAGAAACAAGATAAGTGAGAGAGCAAGTAGTTACCAGCTTGGGGGTGGGGGTGGGGGGAAGCTAACTGCCCCAAAATTATCATAGCTTGGAAGGATACATTGCGAGGGTGTACATTTCAGGTTACTTTTTTCCCCTGACCCAGCTCCAAAGACAGCAAAAAGGTAAAGGGGTATGGGTTCAGCACCTTCCAAGAACAGGCCTTCAGTGTCCATTTTGTGCCTACACCTAAAATGTTCTTTGTACACTTGGTATGTAGCTCCTAGAAAGTGCTGAGCACCTTTTGCAAGGTGTCGGGTGCTCTGTTCTCAGCATCTTGCAGGATAAAGGCCTGCAGTAGGCAAAAGCTAATTCCTAATTAGTCATATAAGATTGTTAGTAGAGAGGTGAGTGATGTGATGCTCCACATTCTTTATAGAAATATGCTTATGATATGAATACGGCATAATTAAGATATATTTTATACAAGATGTCTCATGTAAAATATCATTGGAAAGCTTATGATTTACTGAATGGATTATACCATTTGGATGTATGTATCATTTCTATATCTGGAGTTAGGAACATTGACTATGTAACAATTACAACTGGTTATACTTGGAAATGTCCATCAGACAGTAAGCAATCAGCCTTAAAGGGCCATTAGTAAAAAGACAATGAGCCATCCAAGATGTGGATCCCCCATCTCCCAGGAGTTCCTTCCTGTGGACCTGCAAATAAACCTGGATTCAAGTGACAATTTTGCCTGGTAAAAAGTACCACCTTAGACACTACTAGCACTTTTCTACTGTAAACAAGGGCTTCCTGCCTTTTATGTACATTCTATGTAGGGGCAAACAGGACTCTAAGGCAAACAGGACTCTTCTACATTGTCTTCCTGCCCAAGAAGAAAGACTCCTGAAATTACCTGAAGAGACAAAGGAACTGAGCAGTGGGAAAGACAAGGGCTGGATCCAGACTAAGACAGGAGCTTAGTCTGTAAAGAGAAATAACTAGAACTCTAAGCTACAAAAACTCTGCAACTTGTCCAAAACAATGTTTAGAATGAGAAATTACTTCTTGTCACCAGTCTCCTTAAGATTTTAATTTTAGTATGCTTGGTAATCTGCTTTGTTCTGTTTGCTAGCCCTTACAATCACTTAAAATCTGCTTTCATAGTTAATAAACTTGTTTTTGTTGATTATAAAACTCAGTTTGTGCAATTTGTAACTGGGGGAGGCAAGAAGTTGTGCATATCTTCCTCCACATTGAGGGAGGGAATGAATTTATGCGCTTACATTGTATAGATTTCTCTACAGTGCAAGATAATATTAGTTTGGGTGTACTTTCCAGAGAGGAGCTGCACTTGACTGCTGAGCAATTTCCTAGCTGAGTCTTCTCCTAGAGAGCTGTTTGCAGACTCTGTGTGATTCTACAGGTGCTTGTGTGTGTGTGTGTGTGTGTGTGTGTGTGTGTGTGTGCGCACACCAGGCAGGCTCAGTGAAATCCCAGTATATCAGGTAGCATCCAAGAAGGGGACCTAACCTGTCACAAGCTGACTGGAACATTTTCAACTAAATGTAAGATATGCTATTTTGTGAAAGCCAAAATGTATTGTGTAGACTTACCAATTTCTATTAAGTTTTCAAAAGAGAAGGTTTCTGAAGTCCAGAATGGACTCTCTTGTCACCTGAATCAAAAGCCCGACATTTTTGATCTAATAATGAATATTTTAACACACTTCTGTTTTGTAAAACCATTAGAAATGTTTTGTTTTCATTCCAGTGTAGAATAAAGCAAATTCTGAAACTTCAAAAATTGTCACGAAATGGAATGGTGATTCGCCAGCCATCTCTGTTATATTTAGAAAATTGTGTGTTCTATACAATACATATGTTAACATGATGGACTGCTGTACTGCTTAAAATATTATTTTGCAAAGGGAAAGGGAGAGAGAAAAAATTGTAGAGTGGCTTTTGTCTAAAGTCAATTAACTGGAATACCTGTGGGCACAATTAATACAGTAAATTCTGTTAGCTTCATTTAGGTACTTTAAGAAAGAGTGTAGAAGCAGCTTTCACTTCTTATACTTCATAAAATGTATAATTTACTAATGTCATTCTTACTATCTGTATTGATATCCCTGTATGAATTTAATGGTTTTGTCTAAATATTTGCACATATCATTCTGATTGATTTGAAAGCAAGCAATGTGTCATCTTTATGATGGACTTAAAGCACATCATTTGCTCCAGTTTATGAGTAACCTGCTTTTGAGATTTGATACATAAAGCAAAGCCATTCCATAATCTCCTCTTGATTCATGCAGGACAGTATACCCAGTCAGATTAGTTGGGCTAATAGTGATCCTGCTGGTTTATCCAACGAGGTCTTGATTATGCAATATTTAAGTAATTGGAATTGTTCTTATTTAAGCCATCGGGAATTGAGCCCACGTAACCCTATTGTGTTTTATAAAACTTTGTGTACATTTATATTGGCTACTGTAATTAAAAACAATGGGCTGAACTGAGAGCTAAGGTGACCATATGTCCTGATTTTATAGGGACAGTCCCAATATTTGGGGCTTTTTTTTATATGGGCTACTATTACCCTCCACCCTGTCCCAATTTTTCATACTTGCTGTCTGGTCACCTTACTGAGAGCTGTTGGGCACTCAACTCTTATTAAAATCTTTACCCTCTGTTAAAATATTCACATATAGTGTTAAAGCTTCAAATAGATATCTATACAGGGGTTCATCTGCAGGTGGAAAGAAAAACTATTGGGGTGAAATTAGGAGCAGTTTTTAAACCATCCTATTAATGAGCCATGTATTAGTGCCAGGATGTCATTCTGGAAGGCTAAATTCCTGAGTGAAGCTTCCTCCTCAAAAATTAAAAAAGTAGGGCTAACTTCCACACCTCATTCTATTTCACTGAAGTCAATGGAGCTCAAACTGGAGCCAGAATTAGTCCCAATAATATGTGAATCAGTGCAGAATTTGGTCCACAATATTAAGGCTAAACTAAATTTCTGGCAAGCTCGTGATGAGACAGCAATTTGTTACCAGTCTTGTCTGCCTCATAAACAATACTTTCATCTGCAAACCCTTAAAATGGATCTTATGAAGTAATCTGATTAATGTTTCACCACCACAGCTAACAGTTCTGCATAAAGCTTAGCCATAGTTATTATTTATGAAGTTCTGGTCCTTTACAATCTTTTTCTAAATCAGAAACTGTACTGAAAAATATAACATTATTTGTCACGATTTTTTTAAATAGCAAAATTGGAGCTGTTGTGGGGTGATGGACAGGATAGTGAAGTGGGAGCATGTATCTGCTGTTCTGCTTTGCTTGCACTAGCTTCGTACAGTCCATGCAGAACAGGGTTGGGGAAGGTTCCGAGCAGATGTTCTAAGGCAGGGGTCTCAAACACGTGGCCCGCGGGCCACATGCGGCAAGCGGAGTTATTTTCTGCGGCCCACCATAGGCGCTGACTCCACTAGCAGCCAAGCTCCAAATATTACTGAGTGTTTATATTTTATTAAAACCCCTCTTTACATTAAAGTTTTTTAAAAGTTAATACATTGACTTTTAATAGCATACTGTATTACTCTTCATTTTTTTCATTTTTAACTATACTTTTGTATCGTTGTATGAAAAGGTTTCAGTAAAGTGGCCCCCGGGCCAATTTACTAGTCCTCATGTGGCCCTCATGGTGATTTGAGTTTGAGATCCCTGCTCTAAGGCAAAACAGAAAGAGTCAGATTAACTCTAGGGGCTTAATAGCAGTTTTCTTATTCTAAAAAAGTTACTGGCTCAGTGTTAGGAGAAAGTACCTCTTTCTGCGATTCTTTACCGTTGTTGCTTGACACTCTGCACAGATGCAGAAGAGGGGAAAGTTTTTTCCATGTCTTTCCAATCTATTTTTAAGCCACTCAGACCAAGTCAGCATCTAAAGCCAGATATACAAAGATATTCAGGTGCTTAAGGAGGATGATAGGCACCTCTTGGTATTTCAGAAGAGTCAGGCACATAACCCGCTTTGGCTCTGCTGAAAATCCCACTAAGCACCTATCAACATAGTAAGTACCTAAATAACTTTTCATATCTGGCTCCTAGTCCCTAATAAAATGTCCTAACTTTATCCAAATGAAGATGGATTGAACGGTAAAACTGAGTATAAAGGGCACATCTAGTTTTCTTAAACTGAAACAGATTGCAATTTTTGTCATCTTCGGAATAGGCTGGAGCCCACAAAAAGTAGATCTATGAAAGCTTTTATACCTCAAGTAAACTGATTGCCAATTAATTGGAGGTGGTTACGTTGTTTGTAAAAGTTAATCTGAACACTCTTCAAACGTGTTCCAAGCTAAAAACAAAATGTGGGAACAGTCTAGGTCAGGGGTAGGCAACCTATGGCATGCGTGCCGAAGGCGGCATGCAAGCTGATTTTCAGTGTCACTCATGCTGCCTGGGTCCTGGCCATCAATCCAGGGGACTCTGCATTTTAATTTCATTTTCAATGAAGCTTCTTAAACATTTTAAAAACCTTGTTTACTTTACACACAACACTAGTTTAGTTCTATATTATAGACTTATAGAAAGAGACCTTCTAAAAATGTTAAAATATATAACTGGCACGTGGAACCTTAAATTAGAGTGAATAAATGAAGACTCGGCACACCACTTGTGAAAGGTTGCCGACACCTGGTCTAGGTAAACTGCAAATGGTTTTAGCCCAGCAAAAATACATTTTAGGAGTGCCCAGACTAGTCTTTAACAATGATTACCTACACCCCAGTTAACTGGCAATCAACTAACTTGAGGGGCAAATACCGTAGTGAAGACAAGCTCTCTGAGACTACTGATTCCAGTAACCAGTACTCCATCTTGTTGCAAGTAATGAGCCACATCTTTACTAAACAGCTACCCCACTAAAGTCCACTTCTTTAAAGAGGATGGCAACTCTGATGTACATTTTAAATTTCTATGGGTTAGAATTGGCTCCTTGAGCTCAAGCCATTTCTGCTGAATGTTGAGCTACCTTCTTGTTAAATAGACATTATCAGGTAGTATTAGGAGACATCACATACCAGCATATGAAATTTTAGAAAAAAAAGGTGCATATTCCATAAAACCAATATTTTTGTTAGTCACAAATTGAATCTAAATAACATGAACAATACAAAACACAAGGGACAGAAAAGGGAAAAGAAAAGAAAAGAAAAAGAAAAAGGATGGGCAGGAAACAAAAAAAAAAACGGGTCCTGATAATGCAGACAAGTATGCGTCTCCTTAACTTTATGCGCATGACTGGCCAATGGAATTATTCCTGTGTAAAACTTAGCAGGTATGAAATTGTTTGCAGGATCAGGGTCTACGAATACATTCTTCTTATCTATCAAACTCACACCTTCCTGTGACTACTGTGCAACACCTTAATCATATTTTTCTGGGACTATAGTTTTTTTTTCTCAGTGTTCCATATTCATCTCTTTTTTCTAGACTTTGGGGAAAAAGTCATTTTTTATTTTACTCTTGTCTATTTCTGTTTCCACCTTTAAAAGATTTTTCTAAAATAAAAGTAAAATGGGAATATAATAGTCTCTTTAATTAAAAATCTGAATTTTTTTCTGCCATAGTGCATATGTTCCTTTTAACACCTCTTAAAATATATCCTTGATTGGTTACAATTTACAAACTATTTTCCTTTCAAATAAATAGCCCTATGACTTTTGTTATTTAAATACAAATCAATGACTACAAAGTGTGAATATTATACATTTCACCTACTAAGGAATTGTATTTTGAATTAAAGTAAATATGTCCACTGAGTTTTCACAGTCAATTTGTTTGTTATGAACAGAGCAGTTCAGAATTTAAAATGATGCCTATTCAAGTAAATGCTGGTTGAAATCCCAACAGAAGGCTTGGTGATTTTTCTTTACAGACCTTTTTTCTGATTCCATTTTACAATAGCTTTCCAGACCATTAAACCTTTTCATGGAAATGTACCATCTTTCTTCTATCTTTTTATAGCTTCAGGGACCCGTCAGTACTAGCTTTACTTTATGTGTTATGAAGTTATGTGCCACAAGTACTCCAATATCAAGGATACCTTAGCACTGGGCAGGTCTAAAACAATCATATGCAGGCTTATATGTGTCTGCCTTCAATTCTATTTGAAGTATATAGGAAAAAGTTACAGCCTGAACATTAACCAAGAGAGAGATTCTACTTTACAGTCCTGGAGCACTAAATTCCATTTATCCTGCAGGGAAGGAGTATCTTTCTTCCAATGGAATCTAGTATTATTCAATAAAATTCATCCTGAAGGGCCAGATAGGTGGAGTGTTAAGTTCAAGAACTGTATCTGATGTAAAAACTAAAATGCCAATACTCAGCCAAAACCAACTAGCTCCCAAACTCAATTAAAAAAAAATCAAATAATTATGAACCTGTGCGACAGCTCAGCCAGAAGGTATAGGCTTGATGCTGTAAGTTTTTCCAATGAAGAACCATACATCTGCAGTTCTAGAAGAATAGCTGTGTTATACTAAAACACAAAACCATGGTGAGTAACTCTCATGCCAGCTGGTCATATTTTCTTAGTAACCAAGCAAACACCAAGAACAAGTTCCAGCTTGAAATTTCATTATACAAATATTTCATATATATTAATAGTAATTTTTTATTTAGCATTTCTAGAGGCCTGAGCTTTGGATCCCATTCTGCTAGGCACTATATGTACAGATGGAAGAGACAGTACCGCCCCCAAAAGCTTACTGTTTAAGTAAGCAAGACAGAAAAGAGTGAAGGAGGAGCCAGAAATAATGTGACTTGCCAAAGGTCAAAAAGCAGATCATTGAGAGAGCCAGGAATAGAAGCCAGGTAAAATGCAGTTTCAGTCCAGTACTCTATCCAGATGAAGTCTGCTTCATGGTTTCAGACAGATTCCTGAGGTCTGTATTCAAGCCTTATAAAAACAAAACTCCCACGTATGCGGCCCACAAAAAAGAATGAAATAAGACATGATCCCTGAGATTTGGCTTTAGCAATCTGAGGAACCCAAAAGACCAGTGACATAACTAGAAAAAGAAGCATCTACTCTGGGGAGTTGGAAGGGGAGGGGAAAAACAGAAGCCCAAACAGCAGAAAAGATAAAGGGAGTAAAAGACTGCTGGGAAGATAAGTCTGCTGAGAGGGCAGGGCTAATGGCAGGAGATCAATGTATGGAGTGAGGGAGGCATATCCTCTACAGGAGTTGATATTCCTGAGAGTCCCACATTTTTGGTTTATCCAGGCCCTCTATAGCCGTAAGCCATCTCTGCACAGCAAAAAGATTTCCTCATCTTCAAGCTGAAAGAACTACAGCAGCACTGAAGAAATAAGCCCTGCATAACACCAAACAATTAGGGAAAAAAAGCAGCATGCTCAGCACTATGGAAACTACTTGGTGCACAGAGAAACTCTCCTTTTCAGCATGAGTAAACCATGAAATGTTTGTGAAATGAGCATTTTTAAGCCTGCTATTTACAGCAGCCATTTTGTTTTAAAAGTGTCAGAATTCTTGATTCTGGCTGTGCAGGAGCCAGGAGTCAGGTTTGCAGGACTGCAGTGTATTACAATTTAATAATCAGAAGCTGAGCTCCAATAATGAATCTAAAAGGCCTACTTTTAAAAACAAAGCTTATTTAAGCAGACTGACTGGTTCAAAGAATTAGTAATAGGTTATGGATCCTAGCAACCGTCCTTTATCAGTTCACATCTATTCCACAGCAGCAGTGACTGCAAATAGGTGTGGGCTACACTGTAGAGTTAGGTTGACTTAAGGCAGTCTTACATTGACCCAATTCTGAAAATGTCTACACTAAAATGTCTCTCCCACCGATGTAACTCGACCACTACACCTACTTAATAATTCTACATCAGGGGTTCCCAAACTTTTTCCCTGGCTTGGCCAGGGTAAGCCCCTGGCTGGCCACAAGATGTTTTGTTTATCTGAGTGGCCGTAGGGTCGGCCGCTCGCAGCTCCCACTGCCAACGGTTCACCATTCCCAGCCAATGGGAGCTGTAGGAAGTGGTGGCCTGGCCCGCGCTGCTTCCTTCAGATCCCATTGACCAGGAATGGCGAACCGCAGCAAGTGGGAGCTGCAAGCTGCAGAATCTACAGCCACTAGGATAAACAAAACATCTTACAGCCAGTCAGGGGCTTTCCCTGGCCAAGCCATGGAACAAGTTTGGGAACCCCTTATCTATATCTATGAGAGGCGTAGCACTTGCGTCGATTTAATTAGGTCAACACAGGGTCAGTGTAGACCCTGTGTTGCTTACATCAACTGTTACTGCCTTTCGGAAGTTGTCCTACAGTGCCCCATGCGGACAGTTAATTCAGTGCAAGTTCTCCTGGTGCGGACATGCACGGCCAATACAAGGAGCATAATGTGGACATGCAAAAGCTATTTAATTACTGTGGTGGCTGTACATAGACTGAATTTTGTAGTTCGGAGTCAAACTGCAACGTTTACATCTGGCTTTCCTGAAGCTTGAAGGTCTTTTGGATTCAGGGCTTTGGTTTGGTCTAAAATTAGTGATGAAAACATCTGGTGACTGTAAAATGATCTGGGGTCCTGATCATGTGCCTAGTGACCATTTATCTGTGTTAGAAAAACATGTCAGCGCAGTCAGCTGCCTCAGGCTGGGCCTTAAAATCCATAGAGTTTTATTTCTGACATAGCCAATTAGCACACATTCAAAAGAAGGACTTAATGAAAACAGCATACTTAACCACTAAGCATGCAATTGCATCTCTTGAGAGTGGGAGGACCCTCTCCATTGCTTAGCTGCTGTGGAAGGAGGGCATATCTGTGGTAAAGTATAGTGTTTCTTAGGTGGAAATACTGGGAAGTAATATAACAAGCACTCCCTCTCCCATCATCAGTTTTTATTCCTTCAATGCTTCTTAAAAGTTCAAATGTTGATTTCTGTTTTGTGTTAGTATTTCTTAGTGGTTATGAAATATGCTACTTTTGCAAAGTTTATTACTATACTGAATAACTATATATTTCTAATTCTCTGTATCTGATACAAATTGAACTAACACAGGGAATTTTACTATAGTAGATATGTCTATTCAGGGCTTCCAGAGAAAAAAATATAGCATTTGTCCCCCCAAACTGGATTCCATCATGTGATCAAATCTTTATGCTGATGGAAGTCTTCATTGCTTCACAAAGCTAATTTACTTCTTTAAAACGTGGTAGGTTACTCAATAGTGAATGTTGATATTAAAGCTGCCAGGAGGTGCTAATTAACACACACACACACACACACACACTTTCCCTACTTAATCCACAACTTCTAAAGGTTTCAGGGTTATTTTAGTAATTGGCTTTGCCAGCACTGATTTATCTAGGATCTTGATGTATTTTGTTTCTGCTTTCAGTTGTAAACTTCACCAAAGCAATTCCCAAATGGTGTAACACGTAGATTAAAATTAATGAGTTTACTTCTGTCTTTAATCAAATAAATGGCCAACCTTTTTAATGGTCTGCTTTTTGATTAAGTTTATCTAGAAAATGGGTATTTTTGACCATCTATTGACAATATTTCTGAGCACTTTTAAGCCTGTATTGATATGAAACATGAGTTCATCAATCAGTTCCTGTGTTAGGATTCTGAGTCAGCAGTTGTCCAGTGGCATCTTTAATTTGTTACAAACTAAATCCTTTAAAGATCAGCAACTAAAATTCAAAGGTCAAATATAAAAGTGGTAGAAAAATCAATGCTGACACCTGTCATCCTACAGAAGCCATGTTATTCTTGTATATGTGTAATTCTTATTCTCTCAAAACCAGTCTCACATATGACTGGTTGAGTCCATTATGTATATAAAATACAGTATAAAATATTTGTATGAACATGCTGCATAAGAAAGTAGTTACTTTTAGCATCAGATTTACCACATAGAAAAGAAAAAAGCAAAATAGTGATATTGCTATTTGCATAGATTCTCCAGAAACCAAAGTCAGAATTTTTTTTTAAGAAGGACATCAATAGCTTCTATTTCTATGTTGACCCTTTTTCACTCAAGCAACTAGTCAAAGTTTGAGGGACTGAGGATGTTTCCGATGGGAGAGCAGAAGGAATCAAATAGCAGGAAATCATTTATTCTGCTCACAGTCACCAAGAACACTCTTTTCAGCTTGCAACCCTGACTCAAAAAAACCTCTTCCCAGATTTCTTCTAAGGTTTTCAGCTTCTCCTTCCAACTATCTCTCAGTCTCTTCAGTTTTATCTATTGTGCTGTCCCTCACATGCACACCTGATTACAATACCCAATCGAACCCTCTATCCATGGAATGTTGTTTTTTTTTCTGGGCACACCCTATTAGGTATTGTTTTAGGTGTGTTTGTTTTGTAAAAAATATTTTCAAATTAACTGATTTTTTTTATCAACTATCCAAATACTTTGTTTTTTATTTCAGCAGCCTATATAATTTCTTATGTATACATTCCACTTCATATAGTACCTATCAATAGATAGAGAAGGTACCATCCAATAATTAAAATAATTATAATAATCATAATAATACCAACAACTAAGCAAAGACAAATACACCGCCCAGCCACAGGACTGATAATACTTGCAGATAACCTTAGTCAACCAACAGCCATTAATCACTGGCCTGCAGTCCACGTTTAATCTATAAATTAACTAGGGTGACCGGATGTCCTGATTTTATTGGAACAGTCCTGATTTTGGGTTCTTTTTCTATATAGGAGCCTATTAGCCATCACCCTCATCCCAGTTTTTCACATTTGCTGTCTGGTCACACTAAAATTAATGTTCAAGATAAAAATGATAACTTTTCAATATGTGTGGAAGGTTAACGACTCTAGACTCCAGATGAGGCAAGGAGTGAGTTTTAGATGCACAGTAGCCTGTCTTGTGTCATTTAAATTAAGGACACTTCAGTGCCTATGCTAATCAAAGTTGGCTAGTATCAGATAGGGAAGAGAGATTTCTTGAGTATCAAAGACATAGGTGCTGAGGGGAAATGAGGATGAGGGCACATCCCCATTTTCCTCCAGACTGTTAACTGTTCTATTAATGTCCACTTCCATGCTATATCATGACTAATGTAATATCTCTCCTGATCTTCCCTTCTCAGTATTGATTAGGACCTATTTAGGGCTTCATAGGCCAAAAACATCATATTGAACACCTCCCTAAAGTCAGTTATGAGGCACCCAGTTCTGTGTTCTCTATGTAAAATTCCATGAGTTCACTTCCATGGGATTACTCACTTGCTTAAAGATAGGCACACCTGGCCAAATTAGCACTTCAATAAACAGGTAGCAGCATTTTGTGCTAGATTCAGCATCTGAAGGTGTAGGCCCATGTAGCGTGTTATAGTAGTCAACATTTACAAAAAATATATTCTAGTTTTGAGTGTCCAATCTGAGGTACTTTGGGCACCCAGAAATTTGAAGCATTCTAAATCAGTGGCCATGGTGGATAATTTTGTCCTGAATGTGTGTGTGGCTGAGCAGTAAGAACAAGAGTAGTCACATAACCTGTTTATGATTCAGTTTTCATGTTCAAAGAAGCGGTGACCTGCTTCCAGAAGTGTGCTTAGATGTTGTATGATAATTGCTTTCTCTATGAATGGAATATTTCCTTTTTGGAATGCTTTTAAAAACATTTGGGTTAAAGATTAACACATAGCAGAACCATTTCAGAGGAGATATGAGTATTTAAAAGTTAGTAGTTCTTTCTATTTAGTAGAGATTGTATTAACTTTAAAGTCTGTGTTAACTTTAAATTGAATTCCACAGCCTGAAAATCAGAAAATACGATGCTTTTATTGCTGGCCTTTCATGCTCAATCTGAAAGATAATGAGACAGAACAGCTGAATAGAAATTCATTACCTTTCAGGAAGCTCTCCTGCAGTATTTCCTCTCACAAATTAGTTAAATATTTGCAGGTAAGAACAGACTTCTTCTCCTGCCTGTTCAAGCCTACTCATAATCTCAGTGTTTATGATATCATGATTGCATAATTATGATATAGAAATGTGAAACATTTCCCTTTAAAAATAATTAAACGAGAGAGAGGAGGCGTCTGGGGTAGAAGTGTGAGAGGTAATTTAAAAAATATCCCCGAGAGAGCTAGTACACATGAAGATGTAAATTGTTTTAATGTATGTTTAAACAGTTGTTTGAAGATAAAAAGCATCTCCCTCAAAACAAGCAGAGGAATATTGGACATGCTATGAAAACTAGGGTTGTCAACTAATCACAGTTAACTCATAAGATTAACTCAAAAAATTAATCAGGATTAATCACAGTTTTAAATGCATTGTTAAACAACAGATTACCAATTTAAATTTATTAAATATTTAGGATTTTTTTTGTACATTTTCAAATATATTGATTTCAGTTACAACACAGAATACAAAGTGTACAGAGCTCACTTTATATTATTTTTTTTACAAATATTTGTACAGTCAAATGAAAAAAGAAATGGTATTTTCCAAGTAACCTCATAGAAGTACTGTAGTGCAATCTCTTTATCATGGAAGTGCTACTTACAAATGTAGAATTTTTTGTTATGTAACTGCACTCAAATACAAAATAATGTAAAACTCTAGAGCTTACAAATTCACTGAATCCTACTTCTTGTTCAGCCAATTGCTAAGAGAAACAAGTTTGCTTATATTTATGGGAGATAGTGCTGCCTGTTTCTTATTTACAAAGTCACCTGAAAGTGAGAACAAGTGTTTGCATGGGACTTTTGTAGCCAGCATTGCAAAGTATTTACGTGCCAGATATGCTAAATATCTGTATGCCCCTTCATGCTTCGGCCACCATTCCAGAAGACTTGCTTCCGTGCTGATGACACTTCTTAAAAAAATATCGTGTTAATTAAATTTGTGACTGAACTCCGTGGCGAGAGAATTGTATGCCTCCTGCTGTTTTGCCCACATTCTCCCATATATTTTATGTTACAGCAATCTAGGATGATGACCTAGCACATGTTGTTCATTTTAAGACAACTTTCATTGCCAATTTGACAAAACACAAAGAAACTACCAATGTGAGATTTCTAAAGATAGCTACATCACTCGACTCAAGATTTAAGAATATGAAGTGTCTTCCAAGATCTGAGAGTGACAAGGCATGGCGCATGCTTTCAGAAATTTTAAAAAAGCTACATTCCAATGCAGAATTACAGAACTCAAATCACCAAAATACAAAATCAATCTTCTGCTGGTGGCATCTGATTCAGATGATGAAAATGAACATGCGTCGGTCCGCATTGCTTTGGATCATAATTGAGCAGAACTATCATCAACATGGACACATGTCCTGTGGAATGGTGGTTAAAGCATGAAGGCGCATATGGACCATTAGCTCATATAACACGTAAATATCTTGAGACGCTGACTACAACATTGGCTTGTGAACACTTATTCTCACTTTCAGGTAACATTGTAAATGAGTAGCGGGCAGCATTGTCTCCTGCAATTGTAAACAAACTTGCTTGTCTGAGTGATTGACTGAACAAGAAGTAGCACTGAGAGGACCTGTCTGCTCTAAAGTTTTACATTGTTTCATTTTTAGAAAATGCTTCTGTATTTCAGATAATGGTTTCCAGGGCTTATTTTTATTACTAATACTTTCACTGTAAAAACCAAAATATAGTATTTTTGAATTCCCCTCATACAAGTACTGCAGGGCAATCTCTTTATTATGAAAGTTGAACTTACAAATGTAGAATTATGTACAAAAAATAACTGCATTCAAAAATAAAACAATCTCACATCTCTACAAAATTAATTTGAAAGAAGATAGCAACACAGGAAAGTAGTATTTTAAATTAATCCTCCTATAGATGAATGTTTCTTTTTAAACAAATATATAATGGATTTACCTTACAAATTCAACTTTAAACCTGTTCTTTAACAATGTTCTACATAGCATAAGCCTTCTCCTGAGTGGTGATGAATGCTCTCTATTCCCATTGAACTGACTAAGCCCCAATTCTTTTAGGGTTGCACAAGGACTATTCACAACAGCAGTCTCTACGGGCTGGTCTGCATTACACTACAAAATTAGATAGGCTTCACTACACCACTCAAGGCTGTGAAAAATTTCAGGTCCTGTGTGATGTAATTAAGCTGATCTGAGCTCTGGTGTGGACACCTCTTAGTCAGAAGAATTAATCTATCAACCTAGCTACCACCTCTTGGAAATGAAGATTTACTACAGTGATGGAAGAATGCCATCAGACACTATAGTAATTGTCTACTGTGTTGATTTTAGTATAGACATACCTTAAGTTTCATAAACTTTGGAGTGCCTCCTTCCCCCATTTTTGGTAGCAAACCACTGTAAAAGGATATGCCACCCCTTCAGAATCGACCTACAGGAGTCAGGCTGATCTATCACAGATGAAGCCAACTGTTTAAGAAACAGGACTTTGCCTGTCTGAGGGTCAGTCTTTCCAGTGCTCTCCCATAGCATTGTAACTGAAGAGCACCCTCTATTCAGGATTGTTATATATGCCACACTTTAGCCCTCATTGGGAATTGGGGTACTCACAGGACCATATGTTTTTTTTGCTTTTTACTTTATTCTTCAAGATCTGTCTACACCAACATGTAAATTTCCAATGTACACTCTTGGTTATCAAAGTGCAGAGAATAAACTAAAATGGTTCCGTCTGCACTGAGGTCACATCCAGTATCCTGCACCCATTTCATCTCTGTGGCCAATCCTGTTTCTAAGCTCTGAAGTAAGTCAAAGTATGAAACTAAATTGTTTATCCATGTGCATTTAAGTCTAAAAACAAAACCTATATTAACAAGTTCAGTTACTCTCCGTTTGGGCTGACAATGCATAGTCAATTGTTTCTTTGACATTGTCATTTATCATGTCAGCAGATTTTGCCATAATGTTGCTTTTAAATAGAAAAACAGGTTATTGCATAACAGAGGGCAAGAATGAACAAGCACAGCAGGACTTTAATAATGTAGTTTCTCTACATTTCTTTCCAAATCTCCTCAACTCATAAGCTACATTTCAAACGTAATGAACTAGGTTCCTTAGATTCAGGTAATAGGTCCCACAAAGACATGTTCCAGACTGAAGACTTGACTAATGTCTTATTCAATGAAACACAATGTCACTACCATCCACACTCCCTCCTCTCACCCCTGCCCTTCCCAGTTTCAGACTGAATAATCTGCATCTTGGTTACTCATTTAAGGTATGTCTACACTACCTGCCGGATCGGTGGGTAGCGATCAATCCACTGGGGGTCGATTTATCACGTCTAGTCTAGACTATATAAATCGACCCCCGAGCACTCTCCTGTCAACTCCTGTACTCCACTACCACAAGAGTTGCAGGCAGAGTCGACGGGAGTGGCAGCAGTCGACTCACCACAGCGAAGTTGCCACGGTGAGTAGATCTAAGTACGTCAACTTTAATTACGTCATTCTCATAGCTGAAGTTATGTAACTTAGATCAATTCTCCCCTTCCCCCAGTGTAGACCAAGGCTTACTTGTTAATTCAACTAGGGATGTGCAAGGAGAAAAATCACTGCAGTGACTGGCAAACATTCAAAATATTAAACTACCAATCGATAAATTGTGAATAATTTTCAGAACATTAAAACAGACCTAAAAACAAACTTCTCATTATGTAGCAATGTGAGTCTGGAACCTTGGAGCCCTACAGTTGCAATTTCTGTTTCTTCTATATAGGATTGGAACTTGTCTTTTGTATTCCAGCTCTCTTAATATCCAAATATCTGCTTTCTGGAAAAGGCTGAGAGTTTCACAGATTACTGAGGATTTGCTTCTCACCTGATTATTTTAGTTCTTTATAACCTCTCATATTCTTTACCAAATAGTCTTGCCTTTTTCAAGCTTCCCCTTTGTTATCAGCTAGTTCTGCAGACTAAAGGCTCTATATGATGAGTCAGTGAGCAGCAAGCCAGGGTATGAATCCACACCACAGCACACTAACTGGCCATGTGGATCCCATCAGCACACGCGAAGAGTCCCATAAACTGCTTTGATGTATTCCCGTTTGAAATGCCAAAGTGTACTGTAGAACATTTAGTGCACAGCAGCAGGGTCCATGCAGCCAGTTGGCATGTGACAAGCCAGGGTGCAAATCTATCGTACACCAATTCACAGCATGTGCTCTAACTCACCATGTAGACAGGCCCTGAACTTCGTAGCAGAACATTTATTTACTGGTGCATGGTTTGGTCTCTCACCTCCTTTAAAACCTAATATCTCCCTTAGCATACACTTTTATCAGTGTGGCTGGCTTAATGAGGGCCAAATGGCAATGAGGGAATCAAGCCCTGCTTTTCCAGCTAGAATGTAGTTGGCACTTCTGCATTGCTGAATGTACTAATTTTACATGAACAGAATGATGATGGCACAACCAGTGTTCAAACAGCCACGAAAAAGGCTAAGTATTAGAACAGTGACCTCATGTTAATAGAAATGCACAGTATTAAAGCACCACACAACCAGAAAGCAAATGCTTTGGAGATGTTTTCTATGTGTTATTGATTTTTTTTTAACTTTGCCTCCGGATTGATGTGACTAAATATCACACCTCACAAGAGGAGACAATGTCATTCAGTGGACTATAATATAATTTTATGTAAGAAAGTAATACATTAACACTTTTCATAGATGACTAGCATCACAGACAGGTAGGACAATTTATTGTCTCTTCATTTGTATAATATTAATGACAGACATTGACCACATGATTGTTTAAATACAATTTCATTTCCATCAACACCTTTGTCAAATACACTTTAATGGCACTATCCTCGCACTTTGTAATTTGTTGATTTTTTTTTCCGCAGGATTAAACCATACCATTTGAAGTAGTATGCTTAAAGATAACTTGCATGTACTTCTCAGTTGGGCCTATCTTGCTGAAAACAGGCTAACTAAAGTTTTTGCATTCACCACTGAAAAATATGTTCAGTTAGAACTGCCATAAACTGTAAATTAAAAAAAAAGAAAGAAAAGTGTTGGGCACATTTTACCCAGCTCTAGTCACAACTAACTTGGCCCTGTCTCAAAGAGGAAAAAAACACATTTACTATTGCCAACCCAATGCCATCTGGCTGGTACTGCTATGGCCTCCACCACTGTAATGTGAGAGAATACAAACAGTCATGCAGGCTTTCTCATGTTAAAACTCCCATTTTTTTTTTGTTTTGTTCCTGCTCCTTTTTATTTTGGTCTGCTGTAGAAATGGATTCCATGCTTTCATCTATAGGAATGCGCTAGCACAGATTTAATTTTAACTACTGTAAATTAGCACCATTTTAAAGAGTGCTTCTGAGGAATTTTTTTACTCCATTAATTTTAAATTTAGCTTGACCTAGGGCTAACAACATTGATTTAAAAGATATTTAAATTATACATATATAAAAACTGTGAACTGGAACTGATGTACTCAGGATAAATATGTAGGGAATGTTTGTAATCATGTGAAAACAATCTGTGATATTACTGAGAAAAAGCTATTCAAACTTGCATGTATTCAGAAGTGCTGATAACATTTATTCAACATCTATTCATACCAAGGCAATGATTCTGTCTAGATGTTTTCTATCCGATTCTGATATTTGTGTTACGGGATGCAAAAGAAATCCCTCTTTTACACAAAGTGGGGGAAGTATTGGGCATTTTCATGCTGGGGAAACATACTCAAGATCAGGATATCCATCACTTTTTCTGTCAAGCTTTCAAAAAAAACAGCAGCATGCTATGGCACTTGAAAAACAGCCTAGTGGATAAACTGAAGGCAGATTACCTAACGCTACTTAAAAGTGATTTTCTTTTCTGACTTCTGGGTAAATGTTGTGTATTTTTATATGGTAAAGAAGAGAGGGATACTATTTCCATTTCTATAGGTGGGATGTTCAGCCCCAAACTAAGCTGGAAGGAATTAAAATGGAATAGTGTTTTTGATATCTAAGAGGCTGTAACTATCAACTGCATCTGAGTGCAGGACTAGTCCACTGCCACACAGTGCAGGTTAACAGTGCAAGCAGGTTAAAAAGCTAACGTGATATAAGCCCACTGGAGGTTACATTCACCACTGGTAACCAAGATCCTTGTCCTTCCACTGCCAAATACATGGTACTTTCTTGCTTAAATAAATGAGTGCAGGAATCAGGCACTTAAAAATTATGTACGAATACAATATCAGGTTGCTTCCTTCCAAGAGCAGAGACTGATTTGAGGGCACATTTCTTTGTAAGATCGAAGGAGGTGCTGCAGCCCGAGCAATGATTGATTGTAAAATAATATGTTACTATTTCTATCTTCCACTGCTTGTACACGTTGGAAATATAAGGCCTAGATGTTAACATCTCTGTGACTACCAACACCATTTTGTGTTGGCATTTTATTATCAGTTGAGCATCAATCATTTAGTGACAACAACTGTATATGAAAAAAATCCCAGTAAACACACACAGCAAAAAGAGTGCAGCTTTGCAATCCATGTTCATGACTCCACTGGTACTTCAGCAGTCTGGAATGTTAGTAATCAAACATTTTGGCTGACTATTTCTCCTGTCTAAGCATTTGTTTTATCCTATTTATGGCTTTTTAACCGAGTCACAAATATACCAACCGATTTGTTATCAGACAAGAACAGAGCTCAGCATTGGTGCAGCATCCAATTCAGAGCTGATAATGCACGGCACATGTCTATTTGATGTGTCTGACCTTAGTAGGAGCTGAGTGGGGAAGCCATTGTTTTTAACAATGGCAGTAATGAGATGAGGAGGAGCTGCCTGTTGAGAGAAGTACAGAGGTCAGTTGATGTGAAGAAGGCAGAAGCACATAATCAGCGTTTGTTGTTTGCCTTACACAGCTACACACATGCTTCAAAAATGACTGTTCAACTTTACTCATTTATTCATAGCCATTCCTAACCAATGATTCCTAAGGAGGGGAAAAAAGACAAGCAACTTGAAATGTTACTGTGACTCTCAGAGTGGATATTTTCATTTAAAGAGAACAATTTTTTTTACTCTAAACCAAACATGTTTTGTGACGCCTTTCATCAATATCACATTACATACAGTAGCTATGTATGTCAAATCAGAGACTGCTACTTTCGCTGCAAATTAATTGGCAAAATGAAATTGAGAATATTCATATACAATTTTTTTTTTACTTCACATTTCTAAAGTGTGCCAATCAGAAAGGTTACAATTTCAAAGTGCCTAAGCTCCATTTTCAAAAGTGACTTGAGCTCAAATTTCGTTGACAGTCAATGGGATTTAAGCTCCTAAATTGCTTTTGAAAATGGGTTTCGGCTCCTCGGGGATGTTAACACTGCAGCAGGGAGGTATGATTCCCAGCATGAGTAGACTGATTCACCCTAGCGCTGCTTGAGCTAGCCTACTATGAATAGCAGCATGGACATTGTGGAGCCAGCTGCGATTCAGGCTAGCCACCCAAGTTTAGGCCCAGGGGATTGTGCGGCTTGGATTCAGGTGGCTAGCCCAAGCCACTGCCTCTGCTACAATATCCACACTGCTGTTTTTAGTGCACGAGCTCGAGCAGAACTAGGGAAAGTCTTTATGGCTATGCTGGGAATCACACCGCCCAGCTGCAGTGCAGACATACCTCCAAAGGCTAAATTTTCAAACGTGGTTAGGCAATAAAGATGCAGCTAGGTGTCGAGCGGAATTTTCAAAACACTTATGCAGGTTATGCATCTGAACCTCATTGAAATTAATTGGAGTAAGACACCTAACCTGCCTAAATGCTTTTGAAAATCCTACTAGCCCCAAAATCACTTAGTACCTTTTGAAAAATTTGCACATCTACAAAGAACAACAGTGACCCAATGTGAGCAAGGATCTCTGCAGTCATTTTTATCAACAGCCGACTTAGTATCTGCCTCAATTTACACGTATTTGTCTACTGTGCCCCCTTTTATCACATCATCAAGGGTTACCCTCACCTGCTTCTGAATGCTCTGTGATCTGGCAACTGCTGTCATCAGAATGTCTACTGAATGAATTGTTTTAAATGAATTAAACGTCAGAATTTACACAGTATGTTGGTCTGTCACTGTGTGACTTACAGAAGGTGTAATGTAGCATTGTAATGATGGAGTGACACTGTGCTTCTAGTTGAATTATAAAAATACATCCAGTTTACTCCCCATAACTAGCATATTTTAATGTCACTTCAACTAATACAAATGTCAACTTTCTCCCTCTCACACACACGTTTTGTCTCATTAAGTAACTTCTCGTATCTTCAAACCTCTGAACTCCTTGTAGTTGTGGAGATAGAGGATGTGTAAGATTTTTCTATTGTTTCCTATAATGATAATCTTAATATTATTTCTTATAAGAATGAAAGTTGCATTTTCAACTGAAATATAAAGGGCAACATTTCATCTATGGCAGCTACTTTTGCAATTCAGCCTTCTTAAACTGATCTCAGATAGCAAAGAATATATATTATCCCAGCAGCTATAATGGGGTAATTAAGCTCACACTTTTACAAACAAATAGGTGTGATCTGAATTAGAGTATGTTCATAAGAGAGAAAAGTTTATTAATAGCTGTACGTGTCTCTATAGTTCAATGTGACTACCAGGGTACAATGCAGACTAATGAGTAACTGTGTCACCCTTGACCTCTGTCAGGGTTCCCTACCCACTCTGAACTTTGGGGTACAGATGTGGGGACCCGCATAAAAGCCCCGCCCAAGCTGATTTCTACCATCTTAGGTTAAAACTTGCCAAGACACAAATTCCTTGTCCTTGGACAGTATGCTGCCACCACCAAGTGATTTAAACAAACATTCAGGGAGGGCCACTTGGAGCCCTATCTTACCCCAGATAGCTGCCCCATCTCCCCCAAGCCCTGCACTCCTTTCCTGGGCAGGCTTGAGAATAATATTCTAACCAGTTGGTGATCACAGACCCAACCCCTGGGTCTTTAGGGCACTAAAAAAAATCAACCAGGTTCTTAAAAGAGGAATTTTATTTAAAGAAAAGGTAAAAAAGTCCCCTCTGTAAAATCAGGTTGGAAGATAACTTTACAGAGTAACAAAGATTCAAAAACACAGAGGAACCCCCTCTAGCCTTAGTTTTAAAGTTACAAAGAAACAGGAATACACTTCCCCCTCGCAAAGAGAAAATTCATAAGCTAAAACCAAACATAATCTAACATGCCTTGCCTGGCTCTTACTTATGAGAGACTTGCTCAGGATTGTGTAGAGGAGATGGATTTTTTTTGGTCTGGTCCCTCTCAGTCCCAAGAGCAAACACCCACACAAACAAAGCTTCCCCTGCCCCATATTTGAAAGTATCTTCTTTCCCCATTGGTTCTTTTGGTCAGGTGCCAACCAGGTTATTTGAGCTTCTTAGCCCCTTCCAGGTAAGGGGGAACTCTAGGCTGCCCTTAGCTGTATGCTTATGACAACCTCTAACTTGGGGTGCCCTTTACACTGCCTTGCTGCTGTAGCCTCCAGCCTGAACTGTTTACAAACAGTCTCTAGCATATACATCACTCTCAGCTATGTCTTCAGTGTGTACTGCAGACAGCCAGACACACTTTAGCTGTTACTGTCCTGAAAGACTACCATGGCCCCAACACACTCCCATTTCCCAGAAATGTATGTCCTGTACAGCCCAGCCCTCTCCTGGACAGGACAAAAATATTAAGTTCATTATTCCATTAAGGGAATAATATGTCAAAACTTGTTACCCCCAAATGGAGTTACCCAGACACTTCAACTTGAATGCACTGGACTAGATAATAAATTTGTCTTATTGTTTTAACTACAGAGAGATAGATTTTACCCGATTACAAGAAATGAGGCTTACGAGAAAAATAAGATAAAATGATTACTGGTACCTAACTAAGAACTTAGATAAGTTCATGGAGGATAGGTCAATCAATGGCTATTAGCCAGGATGAACAGGGATGGTGTCCCTAGCCTCTCATTGGCAGAAGCTGGGAATGGGCGACAGGGGATGGATCACTTGGTGATTAACAGTTTTGTTCATTCTCTCTGGGGCACCTGCCATTGGCCAGTGTCAGAAGACAGGATACTGGGCTGGATGGACCTTTGGTCTGACCCAGTATGGCCATTCTTATGTTCTAACTTAATAAAGCATATTAGATTCAAAGCAAAGTTTTCTGCTTTCAGGTGTCTTACTGACCAAACTTCTTAGGTCAGGACCCTCTCCCCCAGCATCCAATAGTGGCTTCCTTTCTCTCTTGAGGTGCAATGAATGCACTGAGCAGGAAGAGAGTGACTTGGGGTAATTGTTCCCATATTGAAAAAAATATTTTCAGCTGAGACCCAATCTGGTGGGTAATGTAGACATACCCATAATCCAAATGAAAGAGTAACCTGAGTGACTACTGTGAAATACTGAAGTGCTCCATGTCACTGAGGCACTCTGGTCTGGTGAATGTGGCAGTGGACTAGGAGTTAGGTGGCAAGGTTCTAGTACCAGCTCTGTCACTGACCTACTGGGTGACCTTGGGCAAAGGCCTCTGCTTCATCTCCCAGTCTTTGTCTGCCTTGTCTATTTAGACTGTAAACTCTATGTTTGTATAAAATGGGCCCTGAACTCAGTCACACCCTTCAGACACCTACCAACAATGCAAACATTAGAAAAATAATAATTAAAGATATTTCAATATTCAAGGATTAATCCTGCTTTGCAAAGTGCAACGGAACCTACAGCAGTTGAGGATTGCCTCAGCACGAGCGATTCTTCAGTTAGCATAAAGCCAATGTATTCAACTCTACATCAGACCTCAGTCCCTGACCCACTCTCCACCAGACATAGACTCATGTAGGAGGCATATCAAAGAATAGAAGGGGTGAGCCTGGCTTGGAAAGGCTCACAGGGACCCATTCTTGCCTGTATAAGTTAGATCATCTGGGCTCCAGTATTGGTGTAGGCAGAAATGCGAACTAATGCCATTGTTATCCCCCCAAACCCTCACCCATAATGAGCTCATGTGCACATAAGTATTGATCCTTCAGTGTGTGGATAGTCCATCACTTCCCTATGCATCTCTGAGATTGTAATCAATGATAAATGAAGCACAGATCATCACAACACTTACTTAACACGGAAAAAGCCAAAGTATTATAGCCCATAAAGATGCATCTGAATGAGGACATACACTAATTAGTCATTGAACAGCCTGTAAACCTGTTGTCCTTCTATGATGTAGTTGCTTTCAGTTAGTGTAGAGACTCAGCTATAGTATTATACAGAATTAGCTTCCATACTTTGAGTATAAATCATTTTGTTATGAATATATACATTGAATGAATTATGATAGCATACCACAGAAGACAGGATTTCCAGTAAAATTTGTTTGGAATGGCTGCTATATTCATCACTTCCATTCATATATTTCAAATAGCTATAAACAGACTTCTGAAAATTCTAACATATCACAGACTTCACAGAAAGTGGCATTTCTTCTGACCAAGAAGGGATGAGCATAGGTACTCTGTATTTAGCTTTAAGAGATGGATGAAACTGCAGCTACTACACTATAGCATGTTGTTTTTCATACATATGGAACAAACCATGTACTTTTAGTTTAGATTATTTTAGCTCAAGGAAAACAAAAAAGAAATATAAAGGCTCCATGAGAGAGAGAGGTTTCTCTCACATGGTAAAATCCTCCATCTTGAATCTACTCAGAGCTCAACCCATTAGCAGTCAAGCAGGGAGATGTTAAATTAAAAGACATTTAATGTGGCTATAGAATAATAATGTCACAGTGGGAAGAAAGAACATTGGTTCATACACGTATAATTCACTAAGTATTTTTGGCATTGCACCATTACATTTGTGTCAATGAGCTCAATATCAAATTCCATTCCTGCAAACAGGGTCGTAAAGAGAAAGAACTTTTACAGCCATGTCTGTGGCATGGCGGTTCACTGACTCATTTGTGCAAAGGAACAACCAATAGACAGAGGTAACTTTACTGGTCAAAAAGTCACTTGTCCCCAGGTTCACCTCAAAAGATGTCCTATCAGAAGCTGATAAAGTGTGCAGAGCAGTGAATTTTAAATATTCTTGAATGCACCTTGACTCCAAACAAATGGATGGATGTATGCTAATGAATCAGCCTGTGATGTGTCACATTGCCATATCTTACTAGTGAGTGAAAACACAGAGAATGCCAAACTAGGGTTGCTCCTTCAATAAGATTTCTCTGTCCAATTCCACTAACATTAGTTTTTCTTTTGGCAATAGGGCAGACTTGAGTCCTATGATTTCCCCCAAGTTTTAGCACACAAGTTGCAGAATTTGCAACAGGCCCTACAATTTGTTGACACCTTTATAAAAAAATGTTGGATTATTTCACACCATTTTTCTGTTTGGAAACTTTTTTTACAAATCTGTTGTGATGCTGCAAACAGCTCGTGAACACTCATAGGCTGATATTTGTTGCATAGACTATTTACTGTTACAGTTAATTACTGGGGATTTGTCACCTAAATCACATGGTTTTCTTTCTATTTATTATTAACTAGAATAATGAATAGCAAGTATTCTTGTTTACAGTCAAATATGGGAGTCCATGCAAAAACAAGTTCATTCTCCAGCCATTTGTGTGACTTAAAGCTCATTAATGCAAATGTTCACAAATAAAGAATAAAAAGGAGCACATACATAATTGAATGACCAGCTATTTTGAATTCAAATGACTGTTTGCAAACACTGTTTTCTAGTATTTGACTTGCTCTATTCAAAGCGATGTAAAACTATGAGTTTGACCCACTGTAAAAGACTGCAAAAATAGGATTTATGAATTAATGTTATTTGATTAAATTAAGTCAACTCATCTCCTAAGAGACAGATATACAGAAGCGATGATGTACTGGGAATTCCACAAATGGATAGAGGTGTTCATTTGTTTATTTTTCCCCAGTTTCTTCAAATTATAATAAATTCAAGTTTTACAGGAATAGTGGAAGAAGTGTTTTGGTGGAGGAATTATTCTTCTAACTAGTTCCCAGCCTAAATTAATAATTATTTTCTATCTTTTATATTGTGTTAAACTTTTCTCCCAATCTTTTCTATAGGAAGTCCTTCAAGTAATCTAAGAACAAATTCAGATCTCTTTTACACCTGTGCAAATCTGGAATAACTTCAGTGGAGTTACTCCAGCTTTACATCAGTGGGAGATTAGAATCTGGTCCCTGGCCCTTCTTTCAGGATACAGCCAATCATTTTAATTTCATTTAATTCCTCAAGAGAAAAGCACTGTTAATACTATTAGAACTACAGTGTCATGTCAATATGTATTGTGTTTGTATTACTGGAAGATCTCAGTAAGATTTTTTATTCTAAACTATGTAGACAGCTAGACAGATGCATTTATAATATTATCTTTTATATTCAAAGACAGAACTGATTGTACAAATTATTCTTAATTTATTCTACTGGACTTTTTACATTCTAATGAGAAAAAAGGCCTTGGAAAACACAGAGTTTTCTCCACTCTCTCCTCCCTCTCTCTTTCACTCACTGTAAACCGTGAGCAATTAAACCAGGTTGCTATATTTGGTATATCTAAACTTCACAAGTTGATAGCATAATGATTTTAATAACTACTTAAAATGTAACATGGTGACAAGTTGACACTTGAAGTTTGTGTCCTGCAATTTTATTTTTCAAGCACGCTATTGTTATGCTAGAGGAATAGAAATATGACTAGGAATTCATTTAAGAGTCATTCCATGCTACTGCTTCTCATTTTTTACTCAGCTTTTCTGTTTTTCAGATTAAGCTTCACAGACACAAAAGGTACAAAGGTCCTTCATTTAGTGCTAATTTTGGAGCGGGGTGTTTCCCCACAGTGTACAGTACTAGTCACAGAACAAAACCACTGCCCTGGAAGTTCAGATGGAGAGTTTTTTGCAAAAGTTGCTGACACTTGCTTCAGCAAAGAATATACAGACACAAGTTAACATTATAGATGCATGCCAAGCACTTAATATGAATGGTCCATTAATGAAACAGTGAGAGATTTGCCCAGCAATATAGTGCCACACGAGAAATATAACATTGCACTTCTGTGAAGACCTTCCCTCTACAAATCTTAAAGTGCTTTACAAACTATTAATTTAGCTCCACAAGAATAAAAATTACCATCTATATTTTATATCTGAAGAAAATGAGGAAAGAGAAGTGATTAATCCAAAGATACCATATGGTTTACAGCAAAGCCAAGATTAGAATCAGGAGTTCTTGATTTATCCAAAACACTATCCATTCCTCAATCCAAAATTTAAGGATGAGAGAACATTTGCATTTCAAACCCATATTTTTAGTCCGATGTAACTTCTTACTTCTTCAGTTTCATTCTAGAACTACCAAATTCAATTAAAAAAATTGTTTGCACAAATGAATAAACTAAATGTGTAGGGCTGAATTTTCTCTGAAGACATAAAGTCATGGTGTGAATTTAAATGGGAGATTCGTGCATGTATTTCAATGCTGAAGTTGGTCCATATCCATATGATCTAAAAGGGAACTCATTACTACGTTTGTATACAGACTAAAGAAATCAAAATGACCAATCAACTTTTTATACAATCAGGCTATTTCTCCTCCACATTGGACACTTGCAGACCTACTAGAAGTCTATAGAATGCAGTACCAGAAGACAGAGCCAAGGGATTTGGAGAGGAACAATAAAATGTGTAATAGGTAGTTCAGTCAGACAGCATAGACAAATTATTATTTCACAGTGTCATTTGACTGTAAAATTATTTGTATAGTTATTACCACCTCAGAAACCCTTCTGTCTCTGTAAGAATAGAGCATATCTAGCTGCCCCATTTGAAATCCATTTTACGTCCCATTCTGAAGATGAAAGAACAATTAGGAAAAAGCCCTTTCAATTTTAAAGTGTAACTGTGGTGCATTGCCTGAATCCAATCTATTTCTTGGTGGGCCCTTTAAATTTCTTTGCACAGTTCCACTGGATCGAGCTGCCAAAGTCTTGCAAAATCAAAAATTTCTTTAAATTCAAACCATGATAACACAGGTCCTTCCTCCCAGTATTCTTTCTGGGTGGAGTGGTTTCTCACTAAGGTTACCGAGTATCTGTTTTCTGATGGGAATGCCCGGTCAAAAATGGACTTTGGCAGTGCCAGTCGGCACTGCTGACAGGGCCATCAAAAATCTGGTCAGTGGCGCTGTGGGGCTAAGGCAGTGACATGCCTCCCCCCAACCCCGGTCCTGGGCACCGGGCAGCCAGAGGCCTCCTCATGCTGCCCCCACCCCAAGTGCCAGCTCCACAGCTCCCACTGGCTGCGAACCATGGCCAATGGAATATGTGTGTGGGGAGGTGTCTGTGGATGGGACAGTGCACAGAACCGGCTGCGCAGAACCGGCTGCCCACACCTTTGCATAGGAGTCAGATGGGGGGACTTCCTCCCGCACCCCAACCCACTGCCCCATCCCAAAGACCCTTCACACACGCTGTACCCCTAATTTCTTGTCCTACCCCAGAACCTGCACCTCCAGCTGGAGTCCTCACCCTCCCACAACCAACCCCTGCCCATAGCCCCCTCCCACACATCAAATCTCTGCCTCAGCCTGAGTGAGTGAATGAGGTTGAGGAGAGCAAGTGACAGAGGGAGCGAGGATGGAGTGAGCAGGGATTGGGGCCTCAGAGAAGGGGTGGGGCAGGGCATGGGTATTTGGTTTTGTGCAGGTGGAAAATTGACAACCCTATTTTTCACTCCTCTTCATGGCCTGGGAAGGTGAACATGAGTCACCCTTTTTTCCTCTAGGGGTTTCAAAGTTTACTAGCAAAGCAGTCTCCCCCTTTGCCCTCTCAATGAAAGCTGCGCTTTCTCCCATGTTTTGTTTTTACTGGCTGGGGGGATCAGTAAGGTACCTTTAACAGGAATCATAGACCTTTGTTTGTACATCACACCCATTACTGTGGCATCAGAATACAATTATGAATTGCTGGGGATGAACGATACAGGAGTACAAATTATAGTCCAGATATGCTGATTCACCTAACAGTAAAAAAGGAAAAAGAGTGATCTAAAAGATGACACAAAAAATAGCAATATTTGGCTGTGCAATTCAGGTGCAAAATTTTGAAGCCCTTGTAAAATGTTACTGGCATCAAGGGTAAAAATAGGAGTTTAGAAAAAATGTGATGGCTGAATTTCATCTGATTAAGTAATCTAACTACAGTACTTTTAAATATTTGCATCCTGTTCAGACTCAGATTCTTCAGTTCAATAGCAAGAGATAGTAGTTAACACAGTAGCACGGATTAGCATCTGTTTAGCAGGGGTTTCAAGACATTGGGCATAGTCCTGCAAACCTCTGAGCACTGAACTCAAAGACACTATTCATGTGAGTAAAATTACTGAAATGTTTAAGTATCTGGGGCTCAGACCCAGACACACTATCAGAATCAAAAGCGACTACATCTGTCTAGAAAAGGGAAAAGCAAGATTATACCACTTTGCAACCCATCGATATTTTTAAAAAAACCTATCCAAATATATACATATTGCACTGCACCGGAGCTAGCATACAGTCCGTCACCTACTTACTGCTATAAGTGAATGTGTTGTTCTGCAGATCTGCGTGCTATTATCCACCAGATCAGCATGAAAAATGGCCCCCAGTGCTTCAGATGTTGTGCAACTAAAAGAAATTACAATAGGGAGGAAATAAATCATTATGAGGGAAAGGGCTCAGCAATTAATTTTGTCCATCGGTAAAACCTTGTTTTTCTGCATGCAACACAAGGAAACGGCTGTGAGTCACGGAGAATTAAGCATCAGCTGCTCAGAGAATACAGAGCCAAAAAAATTAGCCAGAAGCAATGGTTGCACTCTTTTCATTTATGTTTGTCTATGTAGAAAATAAAGCTCCAAACCAGAACAACTACTGTAATCTTTTTGAATGTACTACTTCAGCACAGTCTCATAAAGATAAGATGAACACATTTTTCACTATAATATTTCTTGGTCTGTTAGATTTTTCAATCTCATGGATTTGGAATTATCCAGAAACTAAATTAACCCATCAACACTAGCTAAGATCTCTCCTCCATCCCAACCTCCCAGCCCAGTTTAGTTAAAAATATGCAAGGAAGGCAAGGAAAGAAATTCCGTTTGCTTTTTCTTGGAAAAGTTGATAAATTTATTAAGAATCCATGTTTAAAAAGCCAGCTTCATGCAAGAACGGTATGCAACAAAAGCAGTGCATTTATATAGTGAGTGGAACCCTTCCGTTACAATGCTATTCCAAGGAAATGATAATTTTGAACCTTTTAAAATGTGACTATTTAGATGCTGACTTTGAGCTGCTACGTGTTTGTGGGGCAGTAATTGTAACTGGAGCTAAATAAACAATCAGCGAAAAAAGCCCAGCTTTTGCTTAGCCCAGGCTATGCTTTTGACCAAGTTAACTGGTAGCATCATTTACTTTATACCTGGAAATCTCTTTTCCAAGCTCTCACATGTGTATGCTCACTATCTACTTCCTGCAACACACCCAATCTATACACCTTCAACAACCACATCAACAAACAGTGCTTCCTCAACTTCATGACCCTTCCCTATGGTATCAACCTGCAGAACTCTGGTCTTTTATTATTATTATTTGACTCATGTTTATACTCAAACATAAAAAAAATGATAATGGATTGAAATTAATAAAATATTGTGGTCAGTCATTACAAAATAGATATGACTAGTAAAAGCAACAATTAACCATACTGAGAAGTGGTTGAGGCCCCATCATGAGAGGTGGTTACAGTGGAAGGTGGGGGGTAAATTATTGTTTTGAAGGATCAATGCAAAGAAAAATCCTTCCTCATATATGCAGTTAGACAAGATGAGGCGTGAGGTCTTGCCTACTCCTGACATATACGATAAACAACTTCAGGAATCCCTAATGTATTAGGTGTGTAGTACAAAATTAACTGTCTGTGTCACTTGGTGTACCTGGAATGGTACCTAGTGTACTTAAAATAACAGTGCCTTGCTCAACTGCAGCAGCAGCATGAACCAATGGAATGGTTAAATATTTTAGGTTGTCAAATATTTTATGTTAATGTGAATTTTAGGCATATTTCATGTGTAACATATGTTTGTCATGTAACATAGACAAAAAAGATTGAATTGTGGAAAGGGCACCCAGGGGTGGCTCTAAGTTTTTTGCTGCCCCAAGCGTGGCAGTCAGGCGGCCTTTGGAGACCTTTTAAGGGCATCAAAAGTGCCAGGACAGTCAAAATCTGCATCGCAGCAAATAGTAGACAGAAAAATACACCATTCACCATGCAATATGTCCTTCTCACAGCACCACTTACAAAGTATACGGCCTACATTCAAATTATTTCCAGTCTGGAAATGTGCAGATTAAGTTACCTTAAGAAGCTGATAGTTATGCTTCAATGTTCACTCAGCACGGAGGAGGAAAAAGGTCATTCATAGAACAAACGCAATGTTACATTTAATGCTATCGTCTTTAGGAAGTGCAGTTGTCTTGCAAGAAGCACAAAGATTTTTCAATAGATATTATTGTGCTGGCACAGTTAATGTGAACCATGTGCACCTTGACTAGGAGCTGGAGTCAATATATTCTAAATCAACAGGAGACACTTAGGGAATAGGAAAAAAAACAACACAATTCAAACCTTTGGCAAGTCAAGCCTATTTACTCTCTCAGATGAGCTGGGAGACCCCAGCTGTGTGGCAAGGAAGCTAGGCAGTGACGCTATGGTAGAGTGATACCATGGGCCTACAGCATAGTCTCAATTTGCTCACTGCCCTAGAATTATGATTAGAGTGAAGCTAGGTGCTGTGATGTGGGGCATCATCACTGAAGCTTTGGGAATGAAAAAGGGAAATTTGAGAAGTGTAGAGGGGAAGGGGGACAGAGAACGACTGGAGGAATCTGAAAGGAGCACAGATGTGAGAAGCCACAGAGGGGACAAGGGGCAAGCTGAAAGAGGGATTTGGGTAGCAGTGACTAGGAAAGTTGAAAGGGAACATGTGCCAAACTGGAGAGGAGGGATGGGAAAATTCAAGTAAGGAAAGAAGGGGATAGAGAGTGCATGGCATAAAGATGATGGACTTCATCGGGTCGGGGGAGGAGGGAAACCAAGAGCAAAGAACTGAAGAATTTGACAGTATGAGGAATTAAAATGAGGTAATGCATATTCATCAAATATACAAATTAGTTTATTGCAACATCTGCATGGAACCTCCAGCTTTCTGAATCTCCAGCTTTAAAGTATTTCCATATCCATCCACCCCCTCTCCCCCAATGACATTAAACTGTTTTAACTGAAATCAGTGATTTACTAAATATATACCTGTAGTGGGGCTGCTGCCCCATTCCAGGCAAAAAGGGGTTAAAACAGGCTATGGATAGGGAAAGGCAGCCCAGCAGAGGGCTGCAACAGGAGGCAGCTGAGGTCAGAGTAACTACAGCCATGGCTGGGTCAATTAGAGCCCAGCTGGCCCTGATAAAAAGGGCTCAGAGTTTGGAGCAGAGAGACACAGTCTCCTGTGTCTACAGAGGTAGACAGGCCTCGCTGCTGGGAGCTTGAACAGGGTACCTAGAGTGGTGCAGGGCTGGGGCAAGGCAAGAGGAGCTGGGGAATCTCTGGCTGGAAACCCCTAGGCTACAGGGGCCCAACAAAGGAGTACTGGGGTTGCAGGGGGCAGCCCATGGCTCTAGAGGCAGAAGCAGCAGGCCAAACCCTCCTTGCTAATGATGAATGGCAATGATACTGCAGTCTGTCCCAGAGAATGGAGGCAAGTGGTGACTGGCAGTTGCCTAGACTGAGGCAAGGTGGGGATAGGAGTGGGGGTTCCCTGGGGAGGGGAGGCCCTGAGATTATGGGGGTACTTCAGGGGTGCAGCACCCCAGGGAAGAGGGCACTGGGGTCCAGGAAGGGACACGGGGCCAGTGGGAAGCGGGACTATGGCCTGCAGAGGGCGCTCCAGAGGTTGGAGGAGCTAATTCCCTGGATGACCAGCCAGAGGTGCCGTGGGGTGAGTCACCGCCTAGCTACAATACTATATCATGATATGCTTGTATTATTACCTGAAGAGAAGCTTTGCAACATCTGTTCAGATTTGACTTCTGTATCTTTGCTATTCTGGAAATAACTTGGTTTTGTAACGGTTCTGTTGTCACATACATCCACAGGCACCATGATTGTCAGATTCAAATAAAGAATACACTTTATCTTTTCAATCCAAGAATGCAGGCTTTTACCACTTAACTAAAAGAGTTAATGGAAAATATTCACTGTTCTCAGTAGTAACAGAGTTTTCATCCCGTTTATACTCCAGTCACTGGAGGGAGAAATCAGACCAAATACCTAATATATCTTTTATCATCCAGTACAGGGGAGGGGTGCATGCATACACATTCACACACCCTTAGAGCCAAGGACAATTTATAGGATGAATGAAATTTCACAAACCTGAAATTTCAAACAAACCTACAGTGAATTTACTGTGATCCAGGGCCCAGCTGCAATCAAAATAGAATGGACTATTAAGGGTTTTGGATAGAAATCATGTGAAACTCTGACCTTGACACAAAGCAATAAAAATGTATCCATTTTGCTTTTGTTCTGACCTGAAACCCCAAGTGAAATGCCAGGTGTGTGACCCAAAACTAAAACCAGTTTCTGTGACACCCCAAAACTGCTGAGGCTTGCACTGCTTCTCACATAAACAAATATATTGCAATTAGGCATAATCTTGCTGCTTGTAGTTCCATAAATTTCTAATGTATTTGTTTACATTTTCATTACAGGTCAAACTATTTTTCGCTATTTGACTGCAATAGTGAAGCTTGTAATGGCTGCCTCACAATAAACAGAGTTAATCCATTGCCATCTGCCTTTGTTTTAGTGACACACTCAACTGCATACTGTTGTGTACAAGAAGCATGAAATTCTGTGGTCTTGCTGAATTAAATTTTGATTGAATCTGGATAGACTTAAGCTAGAGAAATTCACCTTTTTAAAATATATTGCAATTTTTAATTACTTTAGTTTATGTTTCTGTCGTACGTTGGTTATGGCTACAGCTAGCTCACCCTCGGAAGCCATCATCTGTCATGGTTCAGGCTATTAAACACTATATCACATTCATTTACATTTTATTTGCTGTTTATGTTCATTACTAGCAAAATTTCCTTTAATATGAATTTTTATTTGCTGTTCATGTTGATTACTATCAAAATTTCCTCTCAGATGTGCTGTCATTAAATACTGGGTTAGTTTTCAAATAATTTAATGTTAACTAAAGCAATGAGACAGCAAGTGATGACCCATCAGTTTTGCAAAGATTAAAAATGTTAAAAGAGATGAACAATTAATACTATTTTCTATGGTAGTACACTATATTTCAGGGGCTTAGAAACTGGCTGCAAAAATCAGTCCAGAGGGTTTTGGCTTTGTTTGCCTGTTTAATATTAATTTTAAAAACATAGATGTTTCAGTTTGGTTGCTTGTAAGTGTTTATACAGCAAAATTAAGCCCCCACCTTGTAGTTATATCAGAGTCCTGTGAGTTGCCAACCCTCCAGGATTGTCCTGGAGTCTCCAGGAATTAAAGATTAATCTTTAATTAAAGATTGTGTCATGTGGTGAAATCTCCAGGAATTTGTCCAGACAAAATTGGCAACCTTATGAAGGGTGTTGTCTGTAGTATAGCAAATTTCAAAGCTGCATCTACCCACTTTGGCAAGTTTCATTTTGAAACTTACACAGCAAAGGGAAAATAGCATAGCAAAGTGAACCTTACCAAACATGATAAATTTCACTTTGAAGTCTGCTCTTCTTCACACAGAGCATATGACTGAGGGACAACTAGGGAGCAGATTAAGAATAGGAAAGAAGATGAGAGGCAAAGAAGAAGTTGGGTGAAGGGGAGTGGGGAAAAAAAGCAAAGAAGAGCTGGAATGGGACTGGATGGTGCAAGGAAGAAAAACAGAAGATGAAAGAAGCAGAGGGGAAAGGAAAGTGAGGGCAAAAACAACAGCACTGTACACGACCAGTTCATTCCTCTCTCTTGATCATCATTTCTCCATAAAAGATATGGCCAGAATTGGAAGCTTAGCACAGATCAAAGAAGAGCTTCTTGCTCACCTTAGCACCTCACTAGTACTCCTCTGATCATTGGATCCCTGAGTTAGCTGTGCCTTTTAGGGAAGGTACACAGAGTGAATGATTCTTGCTGTCAACAAATGTATTTGAGCTACTTCTAAACTATCATTCTGGTTATCCAAGTAATGTAAACAAAATATCTGGCGGTACCGGAGGGAAGCAGAGGCAACAGCCTACTTATGTGAATAGTCACATCATCAATACCCTCAAGGTGAAATTCATGGGCTAAACACAGTGTATAGAGTCCCATTTTTAGATGACTCTAAACACATGACTCCCATGACTCTAAACACAGTGTATAGAGTCCCATTTTTAAAATGTGTGTCAGAGGATATAAACCTTTATAAATTTTAAAAATGGGACTCTATACACTGTGTGTTGCTTCCTGAGTGTAATTTTCAAAAGGATGCATTCTGCCTGTAATGTTTTCACCCCTTCCTCTTCTTTTTAACCTAAAAGTTGAACAGAAAAAAATATTTCAAGCTTGGCCCATATACTCAATTAAGGTATCTTAGCACTTTCAGTCCATTTCACCATGATTAGATTGAAAGGCTGACAAAGGAGTCTCTGTATTTCATCATAAAAACACTAAGGAATTTTCCGAGCTGACTTAAATCTTGGGAATTAGTATTTAATATAAACAATTCAACGAGTTTAACACATCTCTAGATAACTGCCCTCAGCAAAACTTTCAACTCTCTCCTCTCCTGTGCCCATATCAGTAAGAATGTACTACTTGATTCTCATTGTCAAAATAGGATGTTCCCTTAGCATCTAGACATCTGATTTCAGTAGGCATGTGCATGTGTACACTCATGCCCACATCCACACCATGTGACACACACACCCCTTTCTATTTAAAGCAGATTTCAAATGTACACTTCCTGATTTTCTCCTTTTTTCCCCTAACCAGCTATATACATCTCATGATAAAGAAAGAAAGAAAAAAATCACAAGAATTAAATCAAAGTTAAAAATTGTGAGAATTGTATTGAATAATGTACCCCCGGGTGTATAATGCACTCAAGGGCATCACTTATTATCAATATTACAAATACTTCAGATATTTTTATTTTTGAAACCTATATGAAAATACTATTCTGAGTTTCTGAAGGCTATTTTATCTCTTTTCTAACCATATTTTAGATCCTTTCCTGGTTTGATTGCTCCAAATTCCAAGCAACAGCAAAAATAACTAAACAAACGTCTGTCATAATTATGTTACATTCACTGATGAGACATTAGACTTTGAATATAATGGACTCAGTGTGATATTATAATTGTAAGAGTGGGATCCCCTGGGAGGCTAATATGAGGGGGGGAAGGAGTCCTGGTGAGCTGCCTGTATTTTAAAGAAGCCTTACTGATGGCACAGGATCAAACCATCCCGATGTGCAGAAAGAATAGCAAATATGGCAGGCAACTATTATCTTTGAAAACTCATAACACTTGGGGAAGATCCCGGGCCACTTTTATTAAACATCTTTATTAATGATCTTGATGATGGAGTGAATTGCATCCTCAGCAAGTTCGCAGATGATACTAAGATGAGGGGAGAAGTAGATATGCTGGAGGGTAGGGATAGGGTCCAGAGTGACCTACAAAAACTGGAGGATTGGGTCAAAAGAAATCTGATGAGGTTCAACAAGAACAAGTGCAGAGTCCTGCACTTAGAAAGGAAGAATCCCTTGCACCGCTACAGGCTGGAGACCAACTGGCTAAGCAGCAGTTCTGTGGAAAAAGACCTGGGGATTTCAATGGATGAGAAGCTGGATATGAATCAGCAGTGTGTCCTTGGCATATTGGACTGTATTAGTAGGAGCACTACCAGCAAATCGAGAGAAGTGATTATTCCCTTCAATTCGGCACTGGTGAGGCCATATCTGGAATACTGTGTCCAGTTTTGGTTCCCCCACTACAGAATGGAGGTGGACAAATTGGAGAGAGTCCAGTGAAGGGCAACAAAAATGATTAGGAGGCTAAGGCACATGATTTACAAGGAGAGACTGAGGGAACTGGGGTTATTTAGTCTGCAGAAGAGAAGAGTGGGTGGGCGGGGATTTGATAGCAGCCTTCAACTACCCGAAGTGAGGTTCCAAAGAGGATGGAGCTCGGCTGTTCTCAATGTTGAGAGATGAAAGAACAAGAAGCCATGGTCTCAAATTGCAGTGGGGGAGGTCTAGGTTGGATATTAGGAAACACTATTTCACTAGGAAGGTGGTGAAGCAATGGAATGGATTACCTAGGGAGGTGGTAGAATCGCCATCCATAGAGGTTTTTAAATCTCAGCTTGACAAAGTCCTGGTTGGGATGATTTAGCTGGGGTTGGTTCTGCTTTGAGCAGAGGGTTGGACTAGATGACCTCCTGAGGTCTCTTCCAACCTTAATTTTCTATGATTCTATGATTCAATGAACACTGGGTTATATAGTGTTTATTTAAAGCCACATTTCTGGATTCTTTTTCAAGTCCAATGTTTTAATAAAATCTCTATAACCTTACACAATAGTTATTTGTGGTTTACATGCCACAAATCTATATGTGCATGTGCAAATATATATTTCAAATCTGGTAATTCACATGTGCAAAGTTAGGTACACGTAATTACCTAATCTGTGTTCTCAAAAGTGTATTTTCACACAAGACAGATACAGTCGACAATTGTGTGAGCTTTTAGAGAACATTTGAAAATCTGTCTCTCAACATTTGCCAAATACTTGAATTACAGGAACACAGGGATAACTACATCACTTCAGACTAATAGTTCATCTAGTCCAATATCTTGTCACTGACAGTATCCAGCCTTTCAAAGGAAGGTCCAGCTATCCTATAATTGACATGAAATAACCTGCCCATATTGGACATTTCTTCGTCACACTACAGAGGTTGACTTTTTCCCTGAAGCATGAGGTTTATTCTCTCATTTTTTAAAAATCTTATCTAATTAAACTGTGACTTTTCTATTTCTCCATATAAATGTTTAAAATCTTTTTTTAAGAAAACTTGCTAAGATCTTGGCCTCAGTGATATCATGTCACAGTGAATTCTTCAAGTGTATTAATTGTTGGGAAAAAATATCTTTCCTTGTATCAGATTTAAATGTATTGTCATTTAGTTTCATTGACTTGTTCCATGGGAATGTGATGATTTCAACAAACTTCTGAGGAAAAATCAAGCAAGTTTCCTGTGTAACTCAGTGTGCCAGAAAGGTTTCTGAGCATGCTTTCCTGCCAGCTTGTCTGCCCAGTTCCCCAGCAGCCTGCCAGACAGTTCCTCCTTCAAGCTGCCAGGCTCCCAGGCCTGTCCAGCTCCCCATCTAGTGGTCTGCCAGGGCTCCAGGCAGCTCAGAGAGCCTTGGAAATTATTTGAAAAGGTCAGAATGAAATGCCACATTTCAACTTTTTTCTAAACAAAAGTTTGTTATTCCCATTCCTTTGGGAAATTGTAAATTTCTTCTTTTAGGCCTAATCTAGGATGCTTGGAAACATTGGAATTTCCTGTGGAATGGCCATTCCAGGTGCTGGGCAGCTCTACTGAGCGATAGGTTTTGAAGAAATGACTAGTTCATTTCCATGAAATTAATCTTTAGAATCCCTCAAAAGATAATTCATGTAACAAGGAAAAAGAATTGAAATATCAATTAACAAGTGTTTGTTTTTTAACTTTGTCTCAAGATCTGTTTACCACAAACCCTTTCATTTACCCTTTGTTCTGTTTTCTCTGATAGCAGAGGCTGCGTGAAGATTATTACCTAATCATGCCAATCAAAAAAATTATGAAAATCCCAGTTATGGGATCCATGGGGAATACTATGCAGTTGTGCCTAGAACTATGCTTTCAGAGTCTTCGTTTTGCGGATCTTGAGACTGCTTTCTTGCTTGTTCACAAATCCTTCACTTGAGATAATAATGTTATGCTGCCTGTACGGCTCTTCACACAACTGCCAAAAGCCATTTCACAGAGCAAAAATTCAAACTGACAATTCAGAGGATCATATGTCATGTAAAATTGACCTATTTTATATGTAAGAGAGGTGAATAGATGTTCTGACCTGTAAACCAAGTGGTAGCAGGTATCTATAGCTTTCAAAGATTATATTGTCTTTCATTAAGGTATAGTTTGAATCAGAATATTCATTATTATTATTATTTTATTGTACCAGCACCTACATGCCTCACCCAGATCAGTGTCCTATTGTGCTAGGTGCTACACAAATATATAGTAAATTCCAGGTCCTGCCCCAAATAGCTTACAGTTTAAATGACCAGACAAGATGAATTAGATAAACAAGGGGGCAGGGGAAAGACAGATGAAGTAACAATGTAACAGGATGATTAGTGCAGTGTAGCTGTGTGCATAACTCATAGATATAACTGATCCCAGCAATGACAACTCCCCACCTCTCTTTCAAAAGCGAAAGGAGGACAGAATTTCAAGAAGAGTATGGCTAACAGTGTTGACAGATGCTGATGGCTCAAGATGGATGAGGATGAAGTAGAGGCCTTGATGCTTGGCCACAAGGAGATCATGAGAGATTTTAGTGAGAGAGGTACAGTAAAGGGGTAGAGGCCATTTTAAAGAGGGACAAGAATTGGTTGCAGGGAACAGTATTGGTGCTTGTAGGTGGCATGCTCAATGGGGGTTGTGGAAGAAAAGAGGAGATGGGTGTTTTACAGAAAAGTCATGTCAAGGCTTCTTCTCTTTGCTCTGGAAGGAACCTGAGAAAAATGAGATGCTGAGGTCCGAGGTGAGTATGATTGAGATGGAGGTCAGAAGACAGGAAGGAACAGGATTACTGGGGCAAGTGAAAGTGATAAGGAAGGAATGCAGAGAAGAGGTAGCAGTGTTTGTAGCAGAGGAGAAGGCACAGTGAGCAGGGACATAGGAAGAGTAAGGGGCAAAGAGGAGATTGCTCAGGATTTTAACAACTTTTTCTTTAAAGAAATTACAAAGATCCTGCACAGAGGGAGCAGATGAGAGGAAGGGATATTAAATTTGATTAATATCTTATATCATTTACCAAGCTGCATAAAGTAAATAGCTAGACAATTAAAGACTAGGGATAGATTCAATCAATAGAATTGGTCAACATTTCTCAAATTTCAAAATTTGAAGAACATTTTTAATTTTTAAAAAAGGAAGTAATTGTTCCCATTTTTTCTTCAGTAAGTCCTATAACTGAAAGCGTGAGAATAACTTGCCCTTGTGTTTATTTTTCAGGTATATTATATTGAGCACATATTAGTAATTTTGTTCATTCCAAAATGAACAGAATGGCCACTTAATTCACAAGATAACTGCCTGGAAGTGTAACAGGAACACAGGACCCCTTTATGCCCGTGCACCTAGACTAAAGGGTTGTAAAGGTCATGCAAGAGAGTAAATATGAGGGTGTCACTCTCACTTACACTCTCACATACCTACACAATCTAGGGAAGAATCTACTAATGCCAAAGGAGAATAGGTTTACAGAACAAACTCTGTCTCAGGATATGTATCCAACACTATGTTTTATGATGTTACCTTAAGTTTGCGCATAATGTATTTAAATTATATCAAACCTTTGAAAATAATAAATTTCTCTTAGCTAATCCAAAGACATGCTGACATTTTCAGTCTATCCCGAAACTTCTGTTTTGACAGTTCACTCAGGTGAATGATTAATGTTTTTAAGAAGGGTATGAACTTCCCATAATAGGGCTACAATACCAGAAAAAATAGCTCAGCTGCACAATATATGGGTCCAGACTAATAATTCCACAAAGCTCCTAGTTTGTATTTCTCATGGGGAATACCTTAAATGTTTCCATAGCATCCCACAAAAGGAAGAATTGACTTCTAGTCTCAGCTGTAACTACTGCCATGACACTTAACAACATGTTCCAATTTCTGCATGCGTGCTGGTTCAGCAAAAGTGGTAATTAATATGTCATTATGGTAACAGATCACATTGTCTAGCCCTGGGAACAAAAAGTTCATGATTCTCTGTAACATAGGCCACAAAGAAAGCAATTACACTGACAAAAGCCTTTATACATATTGTACTGTTATAAAGTAAGTCTTTGAATAAGGCTCTAATACTATTTGCTGGCATACTTTACTTCAGTGAATTTAACTCCCTGTACACATTTTCTTAAGTCTCCGAATATGACATTGATCCATATCTAAGCAAAGGGTTTATGACAACTTTATGACTAAATAATAAAAGGGGCATTTTAAAAAGAAGAACAAGTTCACTGTATTATATTTTTTTTAAGAAAACTGTAACAGCCCAAACAGGTTCATGATAATGATGTAGAGTTGAATAAAGAGATACTAAGAGGCCCATCTGTGGGGCAGGTAATTTACCCCCAGTGCCCCTTCTGAAAATAATGGATAATAATGGTTTTTGAGCCAGTTCCCAGAAATGCAGTATTACAAATGTAAAAATGACATGGCAGCATTGCAAACACTGTTTGTTTTATGTTATTTTTGAGCTATACTACATTCTTTCCTGTAAGTAGCACTTCTGTACCACAGCCCATCTTACCTTGTCAGCATATCAATGTGCTGGCACTATTTCATATCATTATTACTGAGTAATTTGGATTTGGCCTTTTAACAGATGCCTTGTCAACATTACTATCTCTCCCAACATATTAACTAAATCTCTCATGATTCAATTTGGTTTTGGTTCATTTCTTAGGGAACAGCTAATATGTTGGGGCTGACCTAGGTCATGCTGATAGCAGTGTCAGCAGAGAGCCCAAAGCCTGAATAGATATGGAGGCTATACTTCTGCCTTTCTGGAAATGGTTCCATTTGAAACACAAGTGTGGGAAAATACAGGAAAGTTTGAACTTCAATCAACCATGCTGTACCAGTTTTATGAATATACATAGAGTTTCTAAGGTCTATCCAACATCTTTCATAGACACCTAATTACCTTAACAACTTAGAAAAATATTCGGTCCATATTGGTTGCAAATGTGAACTGTTTTTCTTTCTTTTCCATTATTTCTTCATAATACCCATATGTTATAAAATAAAGTCACAGAGACAGAGTTTACAATTTGTACTCTGGCAAAACTTCCAAGAACTGGAGGATTGGCACCAAAGGTAGTTTCTTAAACATTTAAACCTATACTGGATTTCAGGTTGTCTCTCAGACTTCCAATGTAAACAACATTTGGGCAGTATACAATATCTACAGCTAAATTTCTGGATAGATATTAGCGTTAATCAAGATTTTCATAGAGATAGCTGGACAATTGCCAGTTACATGGAGCTCTTGTTTATAAAGCATGACTGAATGAGGCATATATACACACCAGTTATCATCTCTTAGATATCTCCACCCTCAAGGGTTTATAATCTTTCTTGTATAAATTATGAACCATTTCGTCATAGGATTTTCTCTGATCTTTTCTAACTTCCTACTACTCTAATCAACTCCCATAATAAATAGAAGGCCACACAAACTTTTATTATGTCTCCAATTGTCTTAAAACACAGTATTTTACAAAGTGAGCAATTAAAATAACGTCCTCATTATTGCCCTTTTGAGGTAACACAACTATGATATCTTTAGACATAAGCTAATGCACATAAATGGTGCAATCCTGTATCCCTTATTCATATGCATAATCCTTTCTCCTGTGATTTGTCCCACTGATGACGGTGAACTCATATAAGAATTGTAGAATCAGACCCAAAATTCTGCCTGCATATGACTAGGATCAGCTGCTATTAAAATCTTTTGGTGACCTGATACTTAAGAAAGCCTTTGAGCCATTCTATAATACTACAGTACTACTGGTTTGCAGTACATCCTGGGATTCCCACCAACTCATAAGAGCAATGCAAGTTTGTGAATTATATCTCTTCTAGTCATCTTAGTAAACACGTTCTGATGCTTAAGGATAGAATACCAATCCATATGCAGAATAGGATTTATAGTTACCATCTTCACATACATGCATTCTCTTTTCAGCATTAGGTGAATAGATTATGAAAACCAGTCATGCTATTCAACTGCAGGAATAGCCTGTTCAGCCTTCAGTTTCTTTATATTAATTGTCTGGCTATTTATATTGCCTAGACACAAAATATATTTGCAGATGCCATGAACTCTGCTATTTCTCATTCCAAAGGAAGAAGCAATCTTGAATTCTATACTATTATTTATGGTAAATTGGTTTAGTTTTGCCATTTCAACCTAAATGTATTTGTACTTTATTTTCCCCCAGTTGGAACGATAAATTAATAAAATTTGAAAGCTATATGTATATTGTTCACTTTGCTCTTAATTCTGCCATCCTTACTCGTATTGGGAAATACTTTATTAGGTAAGTATGCATTTGAAGTCATTTGAAAACTCAGCATGAACAAAGGAAATAGGGTCTGCTCTTTTAGTTTAGGAACATTTAGGAAGTATAACAAACTTTATAACAGTTTGCAGTGTTGTTGTAGCCATGTGGGTCTCAGGATATGAGCGAGACAAGCTGGGTACAGTAATATCTTTTACTGGACCAACTTCTGGTTGGTGGAAGAGACAGACTTTCAAGCTTCAACTGTGAAGCTCGAAAGTTTGTCTTTTTCAACAACAAAAGATGGTCTAATAAAAGATACTGCCTCACTCATGTTGTCTCTCACAATCTTTATAAATCAGTATTGCCAAGTGTTTAGAACATGGAACAAGGAGTTAAGAGACATATGTCCTACCTTTCTGGGCTTTGGTTTTCCATTTGTAAAACTGGGGTAATGTTTTGCAAAGTATTCTGAATTCTTCAGATAAAAATGACAATGTCAGAACAAAATGTTATTTTTATTAGATTGTTTAAATAATAATAATAAAAACCTAAGAGCGGTAAATAGCGTCACTTTAAACACCCATACCAAATAATCTGTGTTACATCATGCTCCAAAAATTGCATAGAACTTCCAAAAAGTCATAATTCTCTAATGTGTATGGAACACATAATTTTGGGCCTTGGAAAAGATGTACACAGATAATAGCTGATTTTACAAGATTTGCAAAATTCCCACTGACTTCAGTGAGAGCAGATGTGGGTCTTAAGAGACTGGCAGAGATCAGCTACCATACAGAATCATCCACAAATACAATTTACTTAACCAATCTTGACACTAGCCAGAAACCAATCAACCCATTGTTCTTTTGTGCTCATTAGAGGCAACTAATATTGCCCTTAAACTTAATGTCAAGCTGAAACACATAAATTCAAGCTATCTGATAGTTTATCACACTGAAGTATGCACAGCAGCATCTTGTATGATGCACCATCTATCGTATGAATGAAAACAGTGTGAAACTAGTTAAAACACAAAGAGCTATTTTCAAAATAAGAAACAGGTTAAGTTGAACTTTTTAAAAAAACATGCTGCAGTGTTCACTTTTGAAAGCAAGTGTTCCTTGCTTCTACAGAACATCTTTATAAGTAGATTTTTATCATACTGTGTCTTCCACAGCAGTAGTGAATTTCATTTCATATGCTTCTTTGGAAACTCATTACTCTACCATTCTTTAATCATTTCTCATCCATCAGTGCTAATGTATGCAAATACCCCAACAGAGTAATGGTCTGACAGAGTACAATTTGAAAATTGAAGAGACATTCAACAGGAGAGAAGGCAAAAACATTGGGAAGCAAATTTCTAATAAACCTTAGCTCTCCTCTGCTGCCACAAGCTTGCAGAGTGCCAATATTGCAATGGTGCTTTCTGCCGTGCTACTTTTGTGCTACTTTTACATTATCCTTAATGCTACTTTAGTATAACCACAGAGAAGACATTATTGTTTGACTTTCAAACTTATTTGGAAATTTTCAAAAGCTTTCCCACTTTAATATTTTCTGACTAAATAAACCCAAACCAACTTTCACTTACAGTACTTGTACCAGGAAACAAAACAAAAAATCAAGCAGAAAGAAAAGGAATGTCATCGTTCATATTCAGGGCAAAGAATAAGACTGGGGGAAAAATCTAAATGTTAATCTTTGCCCTGTCTTGACATACAATCTGAAACAACTCCAATCCAGAGGAAAAAACAGTGTGAGATCAGACTCGGGCTTACTATCATTCAAAGAATGAGTATCTGATCAGGAAGTCTCTCAGATAGAAAGCAGCTAAACTACACAATATTAAGGAATTAGCTCCACTCTTGTCTGTAAAGTCTACCTCACACTGGTGTTGTGAAAGCCATTTTGCAAGGTGATGAGCTCCCTAAACTTCCATTGATGTTAATGGGAGCTGAGGACACTCGGCACCTTAAGCTCAGACTGTTTGTGAGATAGTTTGTGGTCCTTGGTTGGAAAGCTAATTGGTATTATTAACAATGTTAGTTTTATACGCAGTTCAGGGATTAGTAGACTGATTTGTGACACATTTTAATAAAATAATGGACTCCTAAAAGGCACATTTTGACAATCAACCTTTAAATTTTGGAAGCCCATATAAATATAAGTGCAAAAACTATGTGGAATACTAAACCTATGAGACAGTATTTTTTTATTATCGTTAGCTCACTCTTTTCCTCTGTGTCAATTTTGCTTGTCTTTGTGGTTCCTCTTATGTCGGTATCTATCTTGCGCCATTCTCTTTTTATTGTATATTACTCTTCCTTTTTTTGGTGCTTGACTCTTTCCTATTTTAGGCTCAGTTTTCATAGCAGTTATCGATTTTTCTGTCACTCACTCCTTTCTCCATGTCGGTTCCTTCCCTCCCCCGCCCCACTCCCCCCGTCATTGCTAATGTCCTCCTGGACGAACACATGAAGGTATATGTGTTCTGGAATGAACAAATGCTAGTCCACATGACCAAAAAGGGTGGAAGGCATACCCAGAACTGATCACTTTCTCCACTCTTACATTTGCCAGACAAGTAATGCTAATCACTGCTGAGAATAAGTAGTGCATGAAGACACTGGCTGTGAGTTAAATAGTTCTCTGTCTGTCAAACTGAACCTATATTGCAGAAGAAGAAGAAAAAGAAAAGTCAGACAAAACACATGAAGAAAAAGGAAAAGTTGGGTAGAAGGTTGAGTACAAAATGATAGGGAATCCAAAGATTAAAAAAATAAATATTCTATCATAATTTTTCATCTATGCAATATCATTGACTTTAAGGGAGAAGCAGCAGAATAGGTTTTTGGAGCACTATTATCTCCCTGTCTCTCCCCCACACAACAACACTGCATGCACACATACAAAATACCAACACAATTTTACCTCATCTCTTCATTCCTATCTTTCCTTCCCATCTATATATTTGTGTTCCTCATCACCCAGTAGCTGAGCAACTATAATTTCCATGTTTAGCTCTTTCCTTCTATTTTTCTTTTTAGTGCCTCTCCCTTTCCTTTCTTTCAGTGTTGGTGTCTTTGCTCTTTTAAATTAGTTTTGATGCTGTTATACCTTAGGCTGCCTAGAGACTCAGTTTCCTAGCAAAGGCCTAGCTTTCAGAGCACAGGCACAGCGTGCCAACATCTCTTTTTCTTGTCATGATGTTAAAGGGTTATCAGTGTTACTCCCACAAAACACCTTTTTCACATGCTGGCTCACTGAATTTCCGAAAATCTGCCTAGCCTTCCAGTGTCTGACATGTAAATTGCCAATCAAAGTGAAGGAAGGAAGCCGCACAGCAGGAGTACACTTCAAAAAGTTTTGAAGTTCTTATAATCTTCCAAGGAGAATCAGAGAAACCTCTACTTCTCTCACAATCTTTTCACAGATGCATAAATCAGAAGATAAAGGGCCAAATTTGCTTTACTTACTCATGTGCATAAGTAAGACAAGCAGGATTAGGTCTATAGTTAGTATGTGCTACATAGCTATTTCAAACAATCATTCTTTATGTGAAGAGCAAAATAAAAATTGTCTTGAAATTGTCAGAAGTGGATTGACATTTTTCAGTGAAGATTGTCATTAGTTTCACAGCAGGGCTAATTTTTAAATTTAATGTTCCACCTCATATATAAAAGAAAACATCCTAGTGGGATAATAACTTCTAGCAACCAACTGATTGCATATAGTTGCTGTTTTTTGCAGGTACACATCTCTTTAAGGAGACTATAAAATAAGAAAATAATAGCCCTCAGATGTACAGATTATCTGAGTTTGCAAGAAAACACTGATGTCAGGACTGCCTACTGGTATGCTTTTCGTCATAACTATTTTACAGAAAATAAAATGTCAGAAAATGGTCAAATGGTCAGAATTTATAGCCTCTGCTTTATATTATCACTTCTAGATATGGGTATTGTGAAGTCACTTCTGTAGCAAACTTGTTCGTAATTTAACTCAAAGAAAGGTAAGTAACAATAATAAACATTATTCCACTAGATAGCTCTATTCCATCAACTGAGATAGCTTAATCATATTACAAAGAGGAAAATATTTCTGTGTCAATAGTGTTTACAGTTTTCATAAAGCCATCTCTCATATATTGTTAACTTTATTATGTTAATAGCAACAGATGTAAATAGCAGCACGTATATAAACACATACACATAGTTTTAAAACATTACTTATTTTTGGTCAAATACAGCCTCTTGTAAGCAACTGGTTTTCCACAACCCACTTTTAAGTTTGTTCCACGCAAACTGTTTAAGGCTCAATGTTGTCAACTGATCTTAAGCAAAAACACAATTACTGGTTCAGCTTGTATTAAGAGCCCAATTCTGACATGATCCCATTGCTCTAATACACACTATGCAAATACCCAATGTGAGTATTAAGTTTAGCTTCACAAAATCAAGCTCTTTTAAAATGCAGGTACTTACAGAACGTTAACTTAGTATAAAACTCGATTGTACATTCAAGTGTGTTGATGTAGTCATACAATCGTTGTTAGCACATTTTCATGTTGTAGTTATTGGCTGCTCTTCTTACAGTGAATTGTGTAATAAAATCATGTGGTAAAGATAGCAACAGCGCAGTACATGTGATTTGTCCATCTTTCCATTTTAAACAGTTTATACCTTTAGTGTTTACACAGGTATAAAAGCCAGATACTGATTAGTTTAAGACATTGCTATTTTCCTTCCTCCTAAAATTAAAAGTTGACTAGTTCTGAAAAGTGAAACGTTGCACATTAAGGATCATTGAAGTAAAGCAGCCAAGATATAGAGAAGCCTAGTATCCACTGGTTTTAAACTATATTACACAGAGATATTTAGCAAGTTCCCAGTAGTGTGGACTTTACAGGAATCATAGCAGGAAATTACAATTTTGTCCAGACTTTCCAGAATAATAGATCTTTGGGTTGAGCCTTAGCATGGGAAATTTCACACCTTGAAAGAATCACTCTGAGAAAGATAAGAATAACTAAGAAAAAAGTACATGGGGGTGTTGAGAGAGTCTTTCAAACAATCTTTAACTACAGTCCTTAGCTAGTCCCTCTGAAACCCAGAAATGCAGATACTTAGGGTCAGATCTCAACTTGTGTAAATTCTTATAGCCCTCTGAAGTCAATTCAGTGTGACAATTTATACTAACTGGGGATCTGATCCTGAATCACTGCCCAAATTGGACTTTCAGTTATTTGTTAATGTGATAATAAAATCTTGAATGTGTTTATAACCAAAACAAAAATTCAGTCGCTCATGCACTTACCCCCACTGACTTCAATGTGAGCAGGACTGAACCCCTAAGGTACTTGTTTCAGAGTTTCTCTGAGTGACATTTAATAGTGCTCTTCACTAAAATAGATCTATATAAAACATAAAAGGACATCAAAGATCAAACAGATCTATATAAAACATCAAAAATCAAAGCTTATTTGGCTCCAAAACACTGAAAGTTTAATCTGTTAATAAGTTCTGTCATTTCCCATGGAGTTTATTTTGAAAAGGATTATTGAACATACTATAGTTGAAAATTATAAGCTTTTAACAGTCTTTAACACCCATTGATTCTATATAAGAACTGATGCTATAATAGACCCAAAAACTCTATCTCCCACTACTATCATGGACAAGGAGAAAGAAAACTTGTCAGTCACTGGTGGGTAGCCAGGACCTCACAGTCATGATGCAAGCTACTGCTGACAAACCCAAAGGTCAAAAAGCAAACTGATGCGATGAATATGAACAGCTTCCTTAAATCTAGAACAACCTAGCATTTCTCCTGTGGGATTTCACAGGGGAAAGTCCTACATGATTTAACAAGGATCATACCAGCAGAGTTCTGTATAATTTAAAAGGATATCGTTCTCTTTCTATAGAACATTATGGGTTGTCTTACAAGTTATTGAAAAAGAATATATTTTTCCAACAAATCCACTGCTGAAGAGGCTACTTGCCAGTCCTCTTCCCCACCCCTGAGCTCTTCCAGGCGTTGCTAGAACCTTTATTTTTCCAACTGGAATATTTTGGAAGAGGAAGCATGCTTGCTCATCTCATGTACCTCCTAATTGATTACCAGCTTGCTCTCTCTTTCTCTTTGTCAAATTACCACAGTGATACTTAGGAAACATGACAGATCCTGAGGCTTTGGACTGGTACTTTAATCCTATGGAAATCCAGAAGCAGTCACACTATCGCAGGTTGTGCATGTCCATAAGAAGGGAGGTGAGGGGGAGCTAAAAGGCAGACTGCCATGAAGACAAAGCCAGGAAGATTGATGATAGTCACACTCTGAAAGTGCCTACCTTAGCACATGTTTTGAGGATACCCAAAATTGGCTTAATTTCTGTAGCAATGTTTGGCTTTGTTGTCCTGAAAATACTGAATGTTTCCTTGTTTCTAACAGAGCTAAAGATGTCACATTGTTTCTCTTTACATTTTCATACAACTTTTGCCTTGGTGAGCTCTATAAGCACAAAATAAGGGAACTGATGAAAATGGTATGTTCTCTCAAGATTTCTGGCCCAGATCAAACAGGAAACAGGGAGATATCATGAGAAAGCCTGTTTGCATGAGCCTTCCAACCTAGTCTCAAGATCAAAGAATTAACGGCGCATTCAGGTAATTTTCAGAGGCACAACAAAATCCATAGACACAAATCACAACCAATCTGCCAAAATTGTGTGAGGTCCACCCATTGTGATGAACATACACTGTACTTTTTTAGTATATATCTTTCCCCATAGATATACAGCATAACAACTGAACTTGGATTTGATAACTCAAGTTTCTGGTCTTTGTGCCGTTAATAGGAACAAACAACTCTGTTGCAGATGCTTTCATTTAACATTTGAAAATGTCCTGTGGGAGAAGACGATTTAATTTTCTGGTCATCCCTCATTTTAATAATGTGCTTGTTGTATTGCAGAACATTATCTGCCCCTCTAGCCCAGGCCCTGGAAGAGATATTCAACTACAATGAGAACACAGTTGCTACACTATTGCTACCACTTTTAAAAAGCAGACAAATAATATACCTTTAGAATATATTATTCTTTATCTCTTGAAAAATAAAATAAGATTTTACTGTCATTGATTTAAATCTATCAATGATTTTTAAGTCAGCATTATATCCAGATAACATTTCTTTCCATAAGTCTACACATTGTCCAATCTATACTGCCCTATTTATGGTTAATCTAATGTTCAATATGCTGTGCATTTCTTTTATATTCCATCAATGTAGGATGATCCTAATGTGACATAATACTGAGTGCTCATAGAGAATTCCTGTAAATATTTGATTGAGGCAGCATAAACAATTTGGTTAAGAGGGCAGTAGGCAAATTTCCAGAAGTCCTAAGCTTGTGCAGTGCCTGTTGCCTTCAATGGGATTTATGGCTCCTTAATAGCTCGGAAAATGCAGCTATAATGTTAACTTATTTACAACCTACATTAAATGTGGTATTTTTAAAAAGCCCTCACCTTTGGCCTAATGTTTCTCCCACTGCAATCAGTGGAAGTTCAAACTAATCATGTCAGTGTGAGAAAATCCCATCCTAAGGGTTAAATACAAGTCAGTGCAGAGTTTGCCATCCATATTCCCTAATGAAATAAAAATGAAATTGGTTTATAGATTGAAAAAAAATTCTGTATGCATCTAGACGATGCCATTTAGACTTTTCTGTGGTAAGTGTGGTAAAGTTACTCGGCCAGAGTCATGACACCTTTGCTTTTTTTTTTAAAGAACAAAATCATGAAGATAAGTGGGACAGTGTAAATTTATGAGGACATAACTATGCTATATACATTATGAATTTTTTTCTTCCTAAGGTCCTAATTCTGGAAAACATATCACTAATTTTATGCATGCAAGTGATCCCATAATGGGGCCTTATCCAAAGCCCATTGAAGTCAATGGAAAGATTCCTGTTGACTTCAGTAGACTTCAGCTCAGGCCCATAAAGTTACCAAGGTTTTTACAAATGTATTTTTCAAAAGTCTCATTTTCAGAATGACTTAGACCCCTAATTCTTGTTTGAATAGCTTCTGTCAAGGGTTAAGGTAAGTGAAAGTGCAAATACCTCCTCCTCTGCTAAAAGCAAGGAGACCGTCCTGTCCTTCCTGTCTTTTCCCTGACTTGTGTAAGTAGCTCTCCCCAACATCTCCTTCTCTCTTTTGGCTGGTTCAATGAGACCTTCCCTTCATTTTTCAGTCTACTTTGACCACTGATTTCAACAGTAATAAACAGTTTCAGTGTCATGACTCTCAATCAGACATGCATCATTTTAAGGACAGTAGATGCCTTTCCTGTTCTGCCTAACAGCCCAGAAATAAGCTATTCTGAAGGAGACTTGAAAAGCTTTCTTGATTAGAAATCTTTTTCACAAGTACATACCAAGAACTCTGTGACTGAAGTCCCACTACCTCCTGTGATAGCCTTGTTACTAATAATATAAATTTGGCTTTTATAATTCAGAATCCTACCTCCCTCTCAACCACCTTCCTTCAGCCTCTTTAACCCTCTAGGGCAGCATAGTCCTACAAGACAGCCTATTGCTAGTTGCATTTTCCCATATTACCGTGTTCTGGTTGAAAGTTTTTAAGTGCCTCTTGCAAACATCCATGAAACTGAGTCTACGTTGGCCCAGTGGCCTTGAAGCATCTGCAATCCATTCAAGAGATCCTCTGGAATGAGGCCATCATCCATGCAGTGCAGATGGCCATGCCAACAGAAATTCTGTGTTTGAGAATTGTGATTAGATTTGGTAATTTTGCTTTCTCAAGTACTTTGGGCTCAGAAACTTTGGCTTCCCCTTTGATGTTTAAAATACAATAAATAGAGAGGATGTGGAAGGTGGCTAGCCTTCTCTTATGCCTGCTCAAAAGGCATGTCTGATAGAGACCCAAACCATGGTATTCAAGAGCAGTTTCCTGCTAGCCTACATGTGCTTGATAACTTGGCCAAACGTGGTGGGTGCTTTTTTGATATGACAAAAGAATAGCATGCATAATCTAGCAGTCTATGTGGTTCATTACCTCTCCAGTAATCTTGTAGCTTGCTTTAAATTGAAATGGCAGGTGACTATTATAGATTCATCTGCCCACTGATGCCTTAATACATCCATGACCATGATATTATATTTACATATCTTTAGCACCTTTTTTATGTAGATCTAAATATAATCTGCAAACATAGAGGCACAAAATAATGAGGTAGATGATATTATATAAGTGATTTAATAATGAGCTCCTCGGTCTAGCAGACGAAGTTATAACAAGATTCAATGACTAGAAGTTGAAGCTAGATAAATTCAGACTGGAAATAAGACATAAATGTTTAACAGTGAGAGTAATTAACCATTGGAACAATTAACCAGGCATTGCGGTAGATTCTCCATCACTGACAATTTTTAATCAAAACTGGATATTTTTCTTAAAGGTATGTTCTAGCTGAAACAGGAATTAATTCAAGGAATTTCTATTGTCTGACTGGATGATCACCATGGTCCCTTCTTGCCTTAGAATCTTTGAAGTATATCAGTTTTACATATAAGTAAACCAAGGAACAAAGGAGTATACTCAAGTCATACATTGAGTTGGAACAGACTTCTGAGTCCTGATTCTCAATTCCCTGCTGATATCAGCTAAGCTGATATTTTCAGACAATGACAATTGCCTTTCCAATGAACTAAAGGAATTCTTAATACTGTTAAGTAGTTCATTTACGAAGGACCATACACTGCCACATATCTGCATGAAAAACTGGGTCAATTCAGATCAGGGAAGTTTATGACACAAAGTGTCTAAAACATTTATAGTTGTAGAACTGTCAATTTGAGGGGAAAATTGAGCACCAGATAAATATGAAGCTGAAAAATCTTCTGTGAAGATCAGGGGTTCGGCATACCATGTCCTCCATTGGACTTAAAAGTTAACACTAATTTTCAATACTACTAAATGTTTCAAAACTAGAAGAGTGAAGATATGCCATAAGTTACTTAAAAAATTAATACTGTTGATCTGACTACACTCAGAAGTAATGCTGGCTCATTCTTTTCACTGCAGCTCAATGGGGTGGGTCCTTGTCCATCTGGTTGGAAAAGGGTGGTTGCTCCTCTAAGCCCTGCTCCCTCCCCACACACATACCTCACCCCACAACTAGTAGCAGAGGTGGAGGAAAGGGGAATGTTTACTTGTACAGAGCAAGTAGGAACAGGAAACTGGAGCAAATAGGAGCTGGACCAGGTCAGGAGAGGGTATGGCAAGAGGAGAGATATTTATACCCCATGTAGCCCTGGCAAAGCCCTCTTTTACCTGGATTGGGAGGACAGGACCTTTACATTTCCAGAAGGACTTTGATTCCTCAGGACCCACTGTGGGCAGTATATAGTTGCCCTTCTTTTTCCTATGGGGCCGGAAAGCAATTTATCCCTTACCTTCAGATTGGTCAAAGCATGGTGGGGGTTATTTTGCCTTTCTCGCAGGAGGTCTGAGACCCAGTCAAGTGGAGTAGGTGGGTTAGATTATAGCGGTACAATCTGGTATGTAAAATTTGTGGCAGATGTCCAGTGGAGGTACTCAGTAAGGAAGGGATGAAGTTATTAGATAAACTGGATTTTAAAAGGATTTGAAGAAAAGCATCTCTAAGGGAGCTGAGTAAGTTCTGGGAGGAGGGTGGTTGGGGCTCTTACATCTGTTACAGTGAGGAGTTGACTCTCCCCCTTTAAGGGAGCTGTGGAAGGGGAGCTACAGAGCTCCTATCACAGATACAGCATGGGGCCAACCTTCTCTTTGTCTAGCCCCATTTGACTTTATGTGAGTGAGCAACAGGGTCCCAGAAATGGGTCAGGATTGCAGGTTGGAGACTCTGTGGAAATGATTAAGGAATAATAAAGACCTGCACTGCACAATTTGTTGCCAGGTTCTTCCAAATATTTTAAGTGACTATAGTTGCACCTAAACCACATTCACTGCATCCTGTTTTTCTTCTTGTGTGGCCAGGCAATTGAGCCACTTACCACTGATGTATCCACCAGTACCCAATGGTTCCTGGCTTCTGCCTCAACCCATCGCACATTTCAGCAAAAAAGTTAAAGTTTCAATCAAAATTGCATGCAATATATTACAAATAAGCACTGCAGCACAGACGTACCAAGTTGACATAATGTCTTTTAAATTCTTAGGTTAGCTTGTGCAAATTATCCTGAATCAACTTAATCTCAACGCAGGTTAGACAATTCTCTATACTGTGGCATTCCCTCTAACATTTTGCTGTGAATGTTGTGTGTACTTCATAGTGCACGCCTGGGGTACAAAACACCTAATCATAATTTTCCACATTTGTTCTCTCCGTGACAAGAAACGTTCATTGCTGATGGGGTGAGCACATACATCCTGCCAATTCTCTGGAGAATACGCTAGTTCATTTCCTCTCTCTAACCTACTCTCCACTAGGTTCATACTGTCTGGTAGCTCTGTAGAAAAAAATCAGGCAATGTATTTTTTTAACCAGAGATCAGATTATTATTTTATAATTTCCTTACACAGTGTCTGCTGGGGATGAATCCAGTTTAAACTACCTCCAGTTCTGGTAGTTTTATCCACTCCAAGGAAATACAAAATTCTTGCCTATCTAACTTACATTTGTAATGCAACATTTGAAAGATTTCTACTCAGTTTCATATTAATGCATTTTAAAAAATAAAAAGGTAGTAGCGGATACTATTTATTCTACTACAACATGTTGCTGCTCTAAGTTCCTCTGCTCCTCACAAAACCTAGATGCTAGGCACAACAGAGATTATTTCAACATTGCCATCTGTCTCCTTGGCAGACTTCATATCCAGCACGCGGCTGTCAGTTTGCTGGTGACTTAGAAGTTCCCTCCAGATGTATTGTGCCACAGGCTGCTGATGGGTTGCTTTTTCTTTCTAAATGCTGTCCCCCACCCCACTCTGGTTTTGATTCTGAACAATCTGAGCATGTTTATCCATTTAAGAATAAACCTGAATGACATATTAAACTACAGAAAATATCAGTAAGGGAATAATATGGGCCTGACATAAGCCTGGTATGTGAAAACAAGAACATTTAATCCTCAATTTGTTTTGTTATAATTTGTTATTACAGTGCAGTGGGGCAGTATTCAAGCCCCCATTTTGGACACTCTCAGTGCAGCTGGTCAAAGGAAGCCAAGCTAAGGTGCTTTGAAGGAGAAGGTGGTGGCGGTAAGGCACCACAACCTGTAAAGAAGATGGGAACAATATCTTGGACATTAAGGCACATGGACTGCTAGGAATGAAGGCCTAATAATTAGGATATGGTGACTTATAGCAGCAGCTAAGCACAAAAGCCTGATACTTTCCCAGTATTTTAGTGGCAGCAAATCCTTATCCCCCTCTTTTACCTTCCCAGACTGAATAAGGAGGGATAGATCACTTTAGCTTGTGTATAGCATCCACAGTCCTCCTACGTGTGGTTTCAGAACAATCAGTATACTCATACCAGAAAAATGCTAGCTTCGTTTTCTAAAAAAAAGATGTATTTTATGCTTTGATTGTCTAACTCCAATTTGGACTGCTGGCTCTCCTCCTCAAAAGAGAAAGAATTCTTTTGGGGTGTGGGGTGGATGTATGCATTCTCAGAGGAACTAACATGTCTATTGCCTAGCCTTTCTGCTTTGATTTGTCATGCTGCCATGCATGGGAACCAAGTACTAAGGCTCACCTGTCTTGTTGCGCTCTGTAACAGTGAACAGGGGAAACAATGCTGAGTTCATTTATTTATTTATTCCCCCTTTGGGACTTTGTCCCCATAATCCTGATTCAGACTGAGGTACAAAATTTCTCTCTGGCCCTTGTAAGCATCTGTGAGATAAAATAAGAAAGACAATTATTATAAAATTCTTCAATAAAATGCTTCTTTTTTTCCTGAACACTAATAATGGACTTTTGTTTGTATAATCAGAACTAAACAGCACTGATAGTTGAATCAGTGTAATTGGCAAACAGTATGTAATCTGCTTCACATAATGTAAACTCGCTTCTTGTCTACTTTGTTTTCCAGCATTTTTTTAAATATGTATGATTTCTTCATTCTTTATCCTCTTCTACACCTAATAAATGTATTTATTTGCTTTTAAATGCTAATTACAGTCTTTAGATGTTCTTTATAAGAGCACAGTCATTGAAATATTTGTGGATACAAACGGTGGACAAAAGACAGAAAAAGCTTTCTTTACAATGAGAGTCAGTGGATGGAAACACTGCAAGCACAGTTTTTATATGAAGGGCCAGATCCTCAGCTGTTGTAAAATGGGCATAGGCCTGGTGCAAAAAGTTTGAATCTGACTTTGTCACACTGTCTATAGCTCATTTACAGTCAACTGAAGTATGAAACATTTTAACATATCTGTTTTATTGGTGGTTGGGGTTAACGTAAATCAATGTTGATATTTGATATTTACAGTCATTTCTAGCTTTTAAACTAATATTTTTGAATGATTAATACAGTGAAGACAAAACTTGGTGACTATATATCTTCTATAAAGCAATAACTGGTGTTAAGCTAAACCATCACTCAAGGACTAAATCTGCTTCATTTTTACTCAATTTTGTTTAACTACAGTAAAAACGTTTCCTCACTTGTACTCTCTTTCCCACAAATTTGAAACACTGTGCAAGTGGTTTCTGAAGATATGTATTTCGTTTTCTTCTTTTGCATATTAATGTAATGTGTTCTTTTTTTTTTGCCTTGGCCCAAACCACTGATGCAATGACCCTTTAATTTTAAAAAAATAAATACATAGGTACAGAATTACCAGCACCACGTACAGTTATTAGTCCCAGATCTTATTTAACATTAATAGGATGCTCCATGTGGTTGCCAGCCACAGCAAGAAGTTATTCACATTCTGAGCTGTAACAGTATCCTCTGGAACAAAAGACATCTAAACAAAACCAGAGGATACTTGCTCTCTCTGTTTCTCAAGCACCTACAGAAAACTGCTCACAGAAGTAATACATGCCTACCTACTCACTGGTAATGAAAATCAGTAGGAACAGAGACATGGGATTCTGGTTTCAGATATAGCTTGGTAGCTGAATAAGCCACTGCAAAAGGAACTATACTGAGAACAAGACCTATGCAATTGATCAGAAAGCCATTGAGGTTCAGATGATAGTTATTAATTGGTTATATTAGTTATCATTCTTGGCTGACATATTTTAGTTGCATTTGATATTTTTAAAGGAAAGATGTAACAATAACTATCGGAGACAGTGGATACTGATTAAGGCTGGTTGAAATTTTTCCATTGAAATTGTTTTGTGACATAATGTTGAGTTTTTGATTAAACAAATTATTTTTTGCAAAGAAAAAATATTCCCAAGAAAATTAAGATTTTTTTTGTTTGAAAAACCAAGTGACTCCAAATTGAAAAGCTTTGGTTCAGATATGCTACCATGGTGCCTCATGTGCTTGACTCCTCACCAGAACTTCATCTCCTATGGTACACCATGGGGATAAGACTCCCATGATGTGCCACCTCCCTTCACCAAGAAAGGGAACAGTTGTGCACACACAGGAGAGGCAATCCACCCAGAGATCCTGGCTTATACGGAATGGAAACATGGGGCACCTGAACGACAAGTCCCATGGGGTACTACAGTGGCATTGCCAAATCAAAATATTTGGGTTTTCAGCTAAAATATTTCAGTTTTTGATTTTTTTACCAAAAAGTCAAAATCTTCTGTAAAACTACTGTCCTCTTCCTGATCAGCTCTAATACTGACTTCTGTGATGTGACTGGGATGTTTGCTTTTTAGAACCTGGGCTGGGACTGGGGTCAAGAACTGAAGTTTGATATCTTGTCAACATGATCATAAGGAATCCCTCAATTATCTGTCACATTGTTCAGAGACCTCCTGACAAGATCATTTCTAAACAAGAAATAGAGTACAATAAGAATGTGTGATGACAAGATGGAACTCTATCACTCTTACCCTGCAAGTTTGGTCTCTGTCCTAAAGAAACACTTGGGTGACAGTACCAGGTGAATGCTGCCTGAGAGTTACTCTGGTTTTCATCCCCAGGAAACTATAGATCATTGGTACAAGGGTGTTCTCTCTTCACTTGTATCCCTTGTGACAAAGCTCCAAGTTTGTACTTGTGGGTCCTGCGCTTCCTGGCAGATTTAGGGGCCTCAGAAACTCATCTAGGCCCCAGAGTGACCTCCCTTTCTCAGTATAATTGGCAAGAGTCACCACCTAGTGAGTTACCTTCATCACAAGCCAGTATAGAAGATGGAAAATGGGGGAGCCCGGGCCCGCCCTCTACTCCAGGCTCCAGCCCAGAGACCCTAATAGTATCAGCTAAGATGGCTGATCTTTTAGGCACAAAACACAATACAATTCCCTGGGCTACTTCCCCACAGCAGTCCCCGCTTCTTCAAACTCCACTTCATCCTTACCTCAGGGCCTCCTTCCTTCTGTATGATATGTTGTCCACCATTTAGTCTCACCAACAGCATAACTTCCTTCCACAGCTCCTGACATCCACAGCCCACCTGACTAACTGGGAGGCTTTTAACTGGTTTCAGGCAGTCTCTGACTGGCTTCAGGTGTCCCAGTCAGGCTAGCTGTTTCTACTCCTTTCTAGAAGGTTTTTAATTGGCCCCAGGTGTCTTGATTGGCCTGGAGTAGCCTTTGTTTGGCTATCCAGGGAACAGGGACCTGCACATCCTGAGACTAATATACCTGCCTTCCAGCACTCTCTTATATCCTTCTGGTCTGACTCCGTCACATATCTCTCCCCCCTGCTCAACACCAAGGGGTTGGGCAACTTGGGTCGACATACAGTGCACCCGTGATAAGCCATCTGCGTTGCCGTGGCGACTTCTGGCTCTGTGTTCTATGCGGAACTGAAAGTGTTGAAGGGATAAAGAACCATCTAGTCACTCTCGTCTCGTCCTTCTGGTCTGACTCCGTCACACCCTGTTTAGTGAAGGCATTTGTTAGGAGGTAGTTATGCAAGTTAAGACTATTGTCAATACCTTTGAACACACTTTTTCCCTCTGAAAGCTGCATATTGGAAATGTTGGAATATTGGAAAATGTTCTTTTCTCTTGTGCAGTTCTCACAGGCTGTGCCATACTTATCCCTTGTGAACTTCACAACATCACCACATTATTTTAACTCCTCTTGAATGGCTCTGAGGAGTTCTTCTCTATCACTTACAGCTATTTCAGGATGTAGCCCTGATTTATTTGGCAGGGTATGTTTTGAGGAGTTTCCATTCTCATGCATCATCTGCCTATTAAGAAACCCATTGTAAATTTTTGGATCATCAGCTCATCATGCTTTTCTTGTGATGGGACTTAAGGTATGGAGTTCACTTCCCTTGAACTGCATCTAGTTAAAATTTCTTAATACTTTTTAATTAAAAATCCCATAAAACTCCCCCCCCCACACACACTTATATTCTTAATATGACAGCTATTGGCCTCATAGTCACTGACCCCTCTTGTCTCTTTTCCTCCCTGTTAAAACTCAAACAAATAAGATACATCGAGAGTCTCAGATTTGGGTTTACTTGTTATGTTCTTATTGTACTGATACATTAGCCTATTAGTTGTACAGCAAACTGAATGCCTGCGTGTTTGGAAGTGCAGATTTCATACATAAATTATTTACTCTTGATGAAATATCTACAAACAAAAGCAAAGAAGTAATCTCTTCAATTCCTGTTGACTAATTGGGCTGTTTAACTGGAATTTTAAACAGAGCATGACAAATTTAAAACCCACAGTGTATACAGATAGAATTGTTATTGAAAAAAACATGCCACAAAAACAGCACAGTTTCTATTGGATAAAAAGGCTTTGCTAGTTTATATTTTAAAGCAACAATATACAAACCTGAAGTGAAATTCTAGCCCCATTGAAATCAATGGCGGAACTACCATTGACTTCAAGATTTCACACCAAAGGAGAATTTTCTAAAAAGCCTAAGTGATTTCAATGAAAAAAATCAATGGGACTCAATTAGGGCTGTGCCTGGAATCAAAATCTAGCCCATAATGAATAGTACCTTTCAACAAGGGAAACAGTGACAAGGTTGTAATAAACACAGGTATTACTTAAAAAAAACATTGTAGAAGTAAATTAAGTTACACAAGAAACTAATGTTCTTCTATACATGCTAAATCCTTTTCTTTACTTTAATGAACGATTATGAATTTTACGCAATTTCCATAGTACTCAGTATTACACACACATAGGACAAATTCTGCTGTCATTTAATCTCTTGCTACCCTACTGATGTCAACAGATTTCCACAGATTTAAATGGTGGCAGAATTTCCCCCATTTAAGAATTGACCCTGGCCTCTATTTGAGACTCTTTCCCCAGAACTGGAAGTTTCAAATATGAAACATTTTTTCTTTCCTTTTATTTTTTCTTGAAATTGTTCTTCAAATACTGGTAGCTTATTTCCAACCAAAAATTTAACCTTTTACAAAACCTTTAAAAGAGATGAGGAATCAGCATTGCCTGCTCAGTTCACATGACTGTTTGGAACTTAAGTCATTTTAATTCCTGAAGGAAATGTCCAAGTATATTCAATGATGATGTGGTTGTGCCTAGTAATATATTAATATCTGACTATAATTGCCTTGATTAAGTTCTAGTGTTCAGATAATTCTTTCTTACTGCATCTACTATTTACTTAATGAATAATACATTCTCCTGTAAAATATACCTTCTGTGTCACACCTAAGCCTGTTAGAAAGGTTAATGCAGCATTTTATAACACTCAGGATATGATGGAAAGTTTAAAAGCTATTCCGACCAGCAGAAATGTCAACACATCTCTAACAATACACAAAATGACACAGAATGAAATGTTACCAACTGCTGAGTTGAAAAAAAAAAGCTTTTTTTGATGAAAATCCTAAAATAAACAATAGGACAGATTATATTAAAAGTGAAGCTATTTAATGCAACTTTATGGGAAAGATTTTCAGACACACAAGTTTCCAGTTCAACTAAAGTTAAAGCTGTTAAACTCCACTATTCCCCAGTTAGGTATAGAAATTTCTAATTTACTGTATTTGACTGTTCATTGCACTACTTTTAATAATAGGGCCCAAAATGGAAAGAGATCCACAAAAGCTGATCATTACTCCACCTACTTTGCTGGAACTCCATGCAGGAGCTAGGCTCTGTGTTTCTACATCCTTGGGCAGGATTGGGCTTTAATCAGTAGTATGGCTTTTTTCGGTGAGAACATCATGACTTTCAATTCCCCAACTTCACAGCATGTTATGTCTCAGCATTGATGCTAAATTAATGTATGTTTTATATTTCATTGAAAAAATTATCAAATTGCCAATGAGACAATGTATAACTTCATACACACAGTAGGTAGTGGTCAAATTAAGCTTGCTTGATGTAATCCTGATCTCTTAAGATGCCTCCAAGAAAACGAGAGGTCTATCTAGCGAGGTGCACAGGAAATTGGTCTCCTTCCTCTGTTGGAGCAGTAAGTGGTGCTTGTCCCAAAATAGCAATCACCACTTTCAAAAAGTCATACATTAGGATATCGTAATGAGCTGAGCAAAAGTCACAGTAAAACATGAAATGAGGAAAGTTGTTAAATTTCCCCTAGCTCGTTGTGAATCCTGGTTTCATTTACCTAGCCAATATCTGTGAAGCTACAAACACCTCACCTCACACATCTGGGGATCTTGAGAGTTAAGTCTATATGATACAAAATTGTGGCTAAGGGTTTGATAATAACCACACATGGTCAGGAAGATCTTGGTTTTCTGTCACATCCATAAGAAGGGAGCTGAATAACATAGTTCCCCTTATTGTAATGATGAAGCATTGATTCAGTACTGCTTCCAAAACAGGTCACCCCCTGAATTACCAGTACCACTTTCTGAAGCACCTTAAAATTTCACTCAGTAATTCTCAACTGAATAGTGGCTAAACCCAATCCTGTTCAGATGTGTGACCTGATAAGAACAAGTCAAGTGCCATGGCTATGCTGAAATGATGGAAAATTTAAATAGGTGGGCAACAGTTTGCAAAGCTTCATTCAAATCAATAGCAATTTTACGTAAGTTAAGATACAAGGAAATTAGCCCAAATTCTTTCAAATTAAAAAAAGCACACTACAACTTTCTAGAACCAAAGAACTTGGATGCTGTGACGTACAGTATAGTTTCACCATTGGCTCTGTACAGTGTCTCAAAGGGATCAAGTTGGGAAACTATCATCTATGGCACTCTGTATCAGTGACCTGAGTAATAGGAAAACAGTAATTGCTGCAAGTTTTAATTTGCAAACATAGTTTTAATGGCATGTAATGCCGATGTCCTTTGCCACTATTTTGGATGCCATCTTTGAACTATATGCACATAAGAGTAGTACTGTAGTAGTTAATGTCATATTAGGGATTTTTTTTTGCTATATATCAGATGTTTTTTATGGGAGTCCTCTAGCCAATCAGTCTAACTAAAGGAAGCTGGTTTCTTTAAGATTTTTTTCTGGAAGGAACTATAATTTTAACTTCTGCTTTTCACATGACAGATAAGATGAATGCATTTTATATTGCTTCAATTCAGTTACTTTGGAATGTGCAAAATATGTTCTTTTACACTATAATCCTAGCATTACAATGACTGTCTTCCTAGCAGACTTTCAGGAAATGTTGAAACCAATTTGGCCCTCTTCCTCTGTGACTTTAATCTAATCAAAACAAAATCTCAGCCAAATAGAACAGATCAGTTAATAAAGCCCCATCTACCTCATTATAGAAGTGCTCTACTTGAAATCCATACTTGTTTGTCCATTTTGGGTCTCTAATAATGAGCATGGTTATGTTTTTCATTCAGTGACAGAAATGGAAGTAGAGAAGGGAAAAGATGACAAATGATGAGCATAATGTCTCTGCTTGATGTTACTAGTCATTTTTAATGGGAAATTATGATAAAACATTTGAGAAAAATCCATCCTAAGATATTTAATTGATTTTTTTCATAGGATTGGACATTAGAGGAAGTTTCATTTCTGTAAGAAAGATAGATATTGCATATGAAAGTATTTTAAGAGGTAGACAGAATCAATCCAAAGGAGAACGGATATTTACAGATACAATGTCTGCAGAGATCAACATGTAAGAGGAATATTTAATCCAGCCTATTTTCCAATCAATGCCCTGGTAGTCAATAATACAATTCCACAGAGTAGCATTCTTATTTGATCCCTCGGAAATTTGTTAACTGAGATATGGTACTACAACATTGACAAACATTGTAATAACCCTTCAAGAAACAAATCACACCACTGGTATCTATCTATCTCTTTCCTTTATCGCTAAATAGGTCAAATACTGGAAACGGGAGACTGGCTGGCAACCAGAGAGAACATTATTTTAGTGGTTACTCATATCTAGCTATTTTATTGGTTTCAGATTTTCATGATAAGGCTATTTACCCAGGCACTCTCTCAGGGGGTCCTCCAACTGCTCCAACCCACAGAAAGCCCAAGTAAATGGCTGGGAGAATGGAATCTACAGAGAAACTAGCAGAAATGGTGCATATGGCCATTAGTGAAGTCCTTGCAGGAAAAATGCTTGAGCCATTTTCAAGAATGTGAGGAATAGAAAAGCAGTCTCTCTTCTAAATAAAGAAAAATGTGACTCTTTCTGGAGCCGCTCTAGCACCTATGAATAAAGCTGAACAAGTAATTGATTTTTCAGTCAGAAGCCAAACTGGGAAAAATAAAAATAAAAAATCAGCTCCATTCAAAGGCTTTTTCTAACCAAAAAGGAAAATCCCACAAAGTATTATTTACATTCAGTGGAAATAATTTTTTCAACTTGAAACAAACATTTTTTCATTTCATTTTCTGTCTTATTTAAAAAAAACATTAAATAAGCATAGCTAAACTTCAAAATGAAACTTTCAAAATGAGAAATCATTTTTTAAATGATTGAAGTAAACCATTTTGACTTTTTTCTAAAACAATTTCCCCTTTTTTCCCAGCCTAAACTATTCACCAACTTTGACCCAAATTTGAGAATAGTTTTGGTTCCCCAGAAAATACATTTTTGGCACATTTACTATTTGCCTAAATAAACAAACAAATAAGTAAATTTGCCTGGCTCTGTCTATGAGTGGTGAGGAAAACTTAAAATTTGGTATGGATGTGTTCATGAGATCACAGATGTACTTATTTTTTATTCAAAGAAGACTGGATTAGATTTGGTCAATTTAAAATGGTTTTAAAGTGTACTTTGTGCATGTATACTGAATCTTGTTATTGGATTACACTAGCAATCTGCCATTGTTCCATTAACACTGAATATGCATATGTCTGTTTCTACAAACGGAGTAAGAATGTCCATTGAGACAGTCTCTCAGCGTTCATGAAGATAATAGGAATGTGTGCCTGACAAAACGAAGTAAAACTTTAGTTCCGATAGGCAGTGATTTGTGACTGTATGCATGGCAGGTGGCAGTGGTTCTTCTCACTTTCGTATGTACAACAGTAGTTTACTCCACAAATAGTCCTGCCAAAATCAATGTGGAGTAAGTACTAACTACCCAATATAGGTTAGCAGTTTAGAATTAGGCCCAGACATTTTAGGTGCAATATTGAACCCATTAACATTTTTTTGAGAATTACTCTTTTTTAAACAGCAGAAAAAACTCAGTGTGCATGTATGTTTTGGGGCTGAGACAGGTAAGAATTGATTCTCAGTACATTCTCTCAGGCCCAGTTCAAGTAAACGTGTCACTATATTACAGAAAAAATATACATGATATAGTGTTTTTGATCAGTGTTATAAAACTTAAGTCTTTGCAGCCTTCATTGCCTGTAAGATCCACACCTATGTACTGGACTCACCCCTGTGGGGGTAATAGGCATTGTGCTAGCTTGTGGCTGACTATGCACATGTGCCACCCTTTTGTTACAGTGCAGAGACTACACACTGTCCCAGTCCTTGTATTCTTTAAGTGTCAGGAAGGGAAATTCTAGCCTAGCAGAAGATTCCCTGAAAGGATTTTGGAGAGTTGGCATCATGGCTTCCATGCCTTCCACTGGATCTGAATCAACTGATGGAGAGCACACACTGTGTCTGTTAAAGCCTGCTCTGGCATGTGCTCTCCCCATGAAAAGAATTATGGAAGAATTCTTGGTGAGTCAGAGATCTTCTATGCCCTACTCACCAGTGAGTGCATATACTGGATTAACAGCCACAACATAGTTCTTATTATTCTAATTAATAGAAAACCAGCACTTTTCTATCTTTCTTGCCAAAGAACTATTGTAGTAAAACCAATTCTTCCCTCTAAAATTGTATTCCATTGTTTTCCTATTAGCTTTGCACTATACCAGCTGGTTTTCGCACAGCAATATGCTCTTGAATTAGATGATTGGTTTAATAATCTAGCCAAGAAATGCAGTTCTAAATGGCTGCACTGTGCTTTGAAGTATAAACTGCCTTTAAAATAGATAATATTAATATTAAGTAACATAAACAGGATTCTCTGATTCTCTCCAGTGGCAGAGGTGAAAAATATACAGTTTCTAACAGGCTCTATTGTTTCAAAATTAGTCCTTTAAAGTTGAATTTCAAGATACAACTTACTACAATACTTATGCAGCTTTAAGAATAGATAGGTGAACAGACAACAACTTTATTAATATTAACCTATAATTTATCTGAAGCCAAAAATAGTTTAATCAAACATTCAAGTAGAAATGTAACCCCTGTGGTCTAAAGCTCTACAGAGTAAGAAGCTCTCAACATCCATCTGTTGGTGAACAGCAGGACATACAGCTCTCTCTGTAGTTATATTTGCATAAATTTTCTAGCCAGAATTCTTCAGTGACACTTTGGGAGGCACCATAACTGTACACAAATGCAGAACTGGTGCAGTAATGGAGCTAAACAGAGAGAGAGAGGAAAAATGGGGCCTTAATATATGGCAAGGAGTCTGATCAAGGGTTTTACATGCTACTGGTTCCCCCTCTGCTAAGGCCTCTGTGCTGTTTAGAATTCACCACAACAAGAGATAACAGACTGAGGTCTTCTCTGCAAGAGCTGTTGCAGAGGGCTTCACAATAAGAGGTGAGGCAGAAGTGATGCCTCAATGGGGTACAATGCAGAAAGGGCTCTTTGCTGAAACCACAGAGAACAGCAGCAGACTTGAGTTAACTTTACTGAGTCCTCTCTTACTCAGCCACTAAATAAAGCTGCAATCATTTTTGCTGGGTCAAGTGGTGCAGCCTCAGGACAGGACGAGGCAGAGCTTCCCAAGGAGACATCCCTGCCTGAGAGTATTTCTGATGAAGTTTTCCTTGTTTCGTACACAGACTCAGTACTTGTGAGTGGAAAATAGTGTCTATTAAAAGCACCCAAGTAAGATATTTAGTGATCTCAGATATTTGGAGTGGGGGTTCAAGCTGGTGGTGTTTGGTAATTTTAATAAAGACCTCTAGCTATCTGAACCCGGCCCTTGGGTCTGCTGACGGCATCTGGCAGATGGTTACAGAAACATTTAAGATTTGGGGGACTAAATACACTTTGACCATGAACGATGAAATTCGTACACCACCCTTTCAAAAATCCCACGGAATTGGTCTTTGCAGAAAGAACTTCACAGGATTCTGGGGAGTTGGTACTATCCTCACTAGCCCCTCACTCTAAACACACACATGGACAAGTCTCAGGGCTGTAATGAAAGCCATCTGCAGCTCCTATTCCGGCCTGTATGCTGGAACATTTTCCCATAGTGTCTTGTGCCAGCATGTTTTAATGTGGAGATTATTCTTCTTTTGTTTCCTACACAGCCAAACAGTTCATTTCTTCTAACTGCTATTAATTCTCACATCTTTCTTGTTCTATACACTGTTCCATTTTCTACCTCAGCAGTGATTACAAAAGGTCACTGTGGAGATGGTCAGTCAACAATGGCAGAACATTCTTCAAAGGTCACTTCCTGCCTCCTCTTGGGAAACACATTTACACCTTTGCAAAGGAAAATTCAAGAACCAGTCCAGTGGCTTGCTGTGAGAACATTGAGGGAGTATCAGCTTTAACACATGCCTACACATCCATTGCTCCCAGGCACTTGGGGGCCTTGGGAAGATGACTGAACCTGTACTCATTAATGAGGCAAAACTCCAATTGTAGCAAATAGGAATTTTGCCAGAATACAGCCAGTATAAACAACCCTGAGACTGCAAAGTAAAGGTGATGGCTACTCATGCTACAACTGTGTCTTGTTAGTCATTCAAGGAATGGCAGTGAGGGCCTTACAAGAGCTTGCTTGCCTACCGTCCCTGCTGCAAGATGAGCACTAAAGGATATTCAATAGGTTAACATAGTGAAACAATGCACCTTAGAGCAGACGTGATAACTGGTCCCAATCCTGAGGAGTTTTTAGACCAGCTTTTGTGATTAACAAGAAGACACTCTAACATTCTTGACTGGTGCATAACTTCTACTAACAAACTGGGTAACTCAAAATTTACAAAGTATTTCAAAGATAGACAAACTATATTTTCCTTGTAAATTTTAATTCAACATTTATTAACTACTTTTAGGATCTGGGTTATTACTTAGATGACTGGAAGCTTTCATTTGAATTTATGAAAAGGCACGTGTGGGGAAAAGAGAGTTATATCTAAAGTTGCAAAATGCTTTGTATTATATAATCTATTTGTTTTTTGAAAAGAAATAAATAAAAATCAAATACAGAAAAAGCCTTGTTTTGAGAAGCAAGGAAACGATACATGACTGAGATTTCAATGAGGTTTTTATTTGCCAATGTGTTTTCTTTCATAGCACAGTTCTTTGAAAATGGAACAGTGAAATCAGTTCCAACGCCCCCCCAAAACCGAGCTAACTAACTAACAAAATTGACTGTTCCTATTTTCATAGTATTTTACAATTCAGCTGATCAGTTATTAACAGTAGATTTCTTTTGGACAATGAAATGGGTTTATGTTTATGAAATGGGAGAGGTTAGGCCCCACCTGATGATCACAGTAATTCCTATTAACAGCAATAAGAAATATTTATCAGTGGAAAGCTGATAATTTTAACACTTTGTTAATGATCACAGGGCAGGTCTAAACTACAGCCGGGATCGATGCTCTGAGATCGATCCACTCACTGGTGGTCGATTTAGTGGGTTTAGTGAGGACCCACTAAATTGACAGATGATCACTCTCCAGTCTTCCCCTGTAATCTACACCCTCGAGGAGAAGAGTAAGGTTAGTCGATGGGAGAATTTTTCCTGTCAACTCCACATAGTGTAGACCCTGCGGTAACTCAGTCTAAGGTATGTTGACTCAAGCTATGTTATTCACATAGCTGGAGTTGTGTAGTATAGGTCGCCTTACCGCAGTAGTGTAGACATAGCCTGAGCTATGTGATTCCTGCGGACATGTCTGCATATTAGCCACACAGGAAGATTCATGACTATTTACATCTACTGACTCCAAAGAAATGCACAGATATCTTATGGGTAAGAGGATTTAGCCTGATGCACAGCCATTCAGAATTATAACTAACACTCTACGCTTCAGTTTCCTGTAGAAATTCCAGCTTGGATAATTACATTCTGCTTTCTTGCCCCTTAGAGTTTGTTATGTTATTCCTCACTTCCTATATAGAACAGTGGATAGTATTCAGCATACTTTTAGGGTCTGATCCTGCTCCCACTGAGTTAACCAGCAAATGCACTTTAGCTTAAAACTGCAGGATATGACCCTTAAAGTGCTACCACATTTAGAGGGGTCTAAATTTCTATGACTACCGTAATCCCTCTTGTGTATGATTTTGTTACATTTGAAAGAATGCTTTGTGGTCCTTCCAGATGAAGGGCATTAGCTAAGAAAGAAAGGAGCAAGTTCAGTGCTGATTTGCACTCCCATTCAATTCCACTGGGACAGATTCTGATGGCAATGCCAGATATTAAATCCAAAAGAAATCTATTAACTTAAACTATTAATTTAGCCATTGACTTCCTGAATGTGTTGTAAACTGACCTTGAATTTGTCCGGAGATGCTTTGTATTACAATTAAATAAAATAAAGTTACTGGCTTCATTCCATAAATTTTACAGGGCACACTACAAAAAATGGAGAAAGAAAATTATGTATACCTGAAGGGGTAGACAAGTTGCATGTATGCGTGAGACAGAATGATATTGAGTTTTGCGTTTCATTATACAACAAATCCACATCTTCCTACATCTGATAGAAAGATTCAAAATGAAGGGGATTATTTGGTTCAAAACTTTCCACTCTTTTGGAAAATGTATTTGACAATAAATAAAAATGCCCTAGGGTGTACAATGTATCTGGAGCTAACTCTAATGCATAGGAACACTGATTTAGTAATCCTACCACAAAATACACTAATTTGCTGTCTATGTTTGAAATACAGAACTCTTGCTTCAGTTGTGTCCCAGAATTTCAATACTAAGAACTTAGACCACAGTGTCTAGTATCAGAGGGGTAGCTGTGTTAGTCTAGATCTGCAAAAGCGACAAAGAGTCTTGTAGCACCTTATAGACTAACACAGGGATCGGCAACGTTGGCACGTGGAACCGCAGGGTAAGTACCCTTAGCGGGCCCCGCCGCTTTGTTTACCTGCCTTTTCGCCAACCGTGGCTCCCACTGGCCGCGGTTCGCCATCTCAGTCCAATGGGGGCTGTGGGAAGCGGCACGGTGCTGGCCGCCACTTCCTGCAGCCCCCATTGGACCGGGACAGTGAACTGCAGCCAGTGGGAGCCGCAGTCAGCGAAACGGCAGGTAAACAAAGTGGCGGGGCCCGTGAAGGGTGCTTACCCTGTGGTCTCGCGTGCCAACTTTGCCAATCCCCATTGTAAATTATCCCATTTCATCTGTCTTACCAAATGTTTTGCTCATCCAGTAAATGCCCAAACAATCAACCTATCCCAGTCCCAAATGTAATGCAATATTGTTAGGAAATTATACATAAAACAATTTCCAGGAATGTAGTGAATATTATGCACAAGCTCTTGAAAATGGCATGAGCATTCATAAATAAGTGGGAAGTTAAGGATGTTACCATGCCTGTTATCTTACTGTGAATATTGTTTGAAGAGTACATGTGATACTTTTAAAGTGCATGAACGACCAAACTCAAAATGAAAAGTTAATGAAAGGATAGCAAAGAAAGGAAATGAAGAACAAAACAACAACAAAAAGAGAAGTAAATGTTTTAAGGATTACTCTTGTTATATAAAATGATTCACATCCTAGCCAAAGCCCCTGAGCTGGGTATGTATTATTGTGAATTGTCATGGGTCTTTGTGCATGCACAGTGGGTCTGTCCATATGGAACCCAGAGCAGTAAAAGAAGGTAATAGCATTTAACCACACAACAGATTTGATCCCAATCTGCTTATAGATTCTTTGGTATAATGAAAATATCTAGATTAGACTGCAAAACTCCTCTTTGATTTCATTGGAAAAACGACTGGATACAGTATCAAAAAGAGGAACTGGTAAATTATCAAGGAAGGAAAACTGCCTGATTTGATCATAAATATGAAATGTCATGTAAACTATTGTTTCTCTGTTTGAAGGGCCTGTTTCTGTACCCAGAAAATTTCCCACCAAATTCATTCAACAAGAAAGGCTGGTCCGCTGTTTGGGGAGCAAGCATGGGACTTGGGAGAGCTGGGTTCTCTTCCCTGTTCCACAGAGACTTCCTGTGTGACCTTGGGCAGCTCAGTCAGTCTCCTTGTACCTCAGTTCCCCATCTGCAACTTGGTGCAATAGGACTTCTGTACCTTACGGGGTGCTGGTGAAGACTGAAGTGCTCACATACCACAGTAATTGAGAGTAGATAACAAACAGCTGGAGTCTGATCCTTTTATTCAGAAAGAATAATTCCTTACTCCAACAATGAATAAAGTGCTCCTCTACATGAGTAAGGCCATCAGAATTGGCCCTCAGAAAAGCTACAGTGTTTCTTTAAAAAGAACTGTTACACATTCAAGGTAGGAAAAAGTAAGGAGTTTGTCAGTATTATTATTGGATGGTTTAACATATTGGCCAAGCTCAGCCAGAACAAATCAGCATAATATCATCGACTTTAATGGAGCAATACTAGATTTATATCAGGTGAGGATCTCTCCTATTATTTTAAAAGGCTTGATGCTCATATTTTACCATTCCACATTGTATATGGAATGATTTTGAGATATAAATTTTGGGGAGGAACAGTGTTATTGAAATTACACCTTTTCCTTTTATCATTCTGTTGGCGTGGGCTGAGAAGACAATGAAAAGCTAAATTACAAAGAAAATGCTTTATGTAGCATTTACCATTGTATGGTATTTTATGATTCTTTTCCTCCATCACTTTTTAAAGCTTTATCTCAGGTTTTTATTTTATTTTTATTTTTTTGTAGGAAGCAGACTATACATACTAGCAGTTAAAACAAGCTGAGTCAAAACACTGGAGAATAACTTTGCTTTATTCTAACAACTTGTAGTTTTTGAATACCTGTAACTTGTTTTCAGTAGGTTTGAACAGCAGCATAAACAATAATAAAAACAAGATAATTTGATGAGAGAGAATGGGAACAGTGTAAGCTGTAACAAGAAATCTGAGAGTGGAACACACTGAGGAGAAGGAGTATTGGTACACAATTCTAGTTAATTTATCTCCATTGGCACGTGGCAGAACATTTATCTCAGGATAAATTCTTTCCCAGAAGAAAGGATATTTCCTACTCAAAATACAATTATTCTTTAACAGGATATTTAGGGATAGGGGTAACAACTGAGTTCCATTTGCATTGATGTACTACTGGCGTTGTGTACATGAGCATAGGCAAATGAAGGAGCTAGATTACTGAGAAATACCAAAGTATATTATAGGCAAAGCTGGTGGAACATTTATACATAAAGTTGCCTGACATGCTTCATTATAAGGCCCTGTGTTTGTTTACAAATTTGCCAAACTTTAAATATTCAGTCTGAAATTTTCCATGCTGGGTTTCTGCCTCAGCCTAAATTATTATTTTTTTGAAAGCTTCAGCAAAAATTATTCTGAGAATAAGGTTGGGCAAAATACATTGTTTTGATCAGAGTAAAAAATTCTTCCAGTATTTTCACTGAGAAGCTCTAATACCTTCATGCTTTGGAGCAGGAAATTAAGTTTGTCAAGGAGGCTGCCCTGGTGTCAGGGATGTGCCTTTTGACATCCCCAAGAGAAACTGCCTAAGTATGGACAAGTTAGAAGCCCCTGAAAAAAAAAAAATCAGTAGAGGCTGGTTATAATTTAGCAGCTAAAATCCCTCAAGATTCTGTCTGTACTGAGCATGCGCCATTCTAGGTTATGCAGGGGCTGTATAGGACTTTCTCCGTAATTGCTGCTCCCAGCTGCTGCAGGCCGCTATGATGCTGGGCATTAGAACTAAGGCAGGGGTCCAGTGGAAAAAAATATGATGTGATCACCTAATTAAAGAATGTATCATAATGCATACATACAAGGGGGAGGGGTGAACTAAGATTGTACAGGCAACATTAATTGTGGCATTTCCTAACTTTTGAGAGCTTTTGACTTTGCAGTGATATTATTCTTTACATGACATACACTCTACATTAAAACAGTTTATCATAAATTCTATTTGGAGGGAGGGATAGCTCAGTGGTTTGAGTGTTGGTCTGCTAAACCCATGATTTTGAGTTCAATCCTTGAGGGGGCCATTTAGGGATATAGGGCAAAAATGGGATTGATTGCCCTTTGAGCAGGGGGTTGGACTAGAAAATCTCTTGAGGTCCCTTCCAAACTCTGAGATTCTATGATAACAAAGAAGTATATATTACTAGTAATGGAAATATTTTAGTATTTTAATATAGAAAGTCCTTTATGTGTAACACAAGAAAAAATTACTAGAGAAAAGAAAGTTAATTCATTTATATACAACATGGAAATAAGCCTTTATAAACCTGATCACACTAGTCCTGAAATATAAATGTTTAACTAACACTTGGCAATTCCAATCAAATGCTATAAAATACTCACACATCATTAAAATAAGAAGATTATAATGAATCCTGAATAAGGGCCCAGTCCAACTCCCATTACGAATAACGGCAGCATAGGCAGGTGGTGTTCCCATTATGCTCCTAGCATAGTATGCACACAGTGGATATTATCCAAACTTAGCTCTTCCAGAGGGTTTTCCTTAATTGTTAATTTAAATAACAACAAACAAATCTCAGCTTGAACATCCAGGTTTTTAGTTTCTGCCTGAAGGACTTCTGACTCTGTTGCTAGTGATCACTGCCCTAGTGAAAATCTCAACCTTTTTAAACTCTTGATATAGATATACTACTACTCGTCCCTTCTGACTGCTAGGAGGAGTCAACAAAATGGCTCCACATCTCCTACATCTTCCAAGCTAGCGCTTGACACCCTGTCATTGGTAGTACTTCCACTGCCTTTAATAAGAGTTAGACCGGGTCCTAAAGACAGCATACATGCTATTTTTGGCATACTCCCATGAATTTTTTGTTAGCTCTTGCCAAATGATTAAACCCTATTATCTGCTAAATTCTATAATAAGCAATATATTCATAATGGGTGTAAATATTAAAATATATTAGATCCCAAGACAGACATGTTCAGAAAGTTTAAGATGAAGGGAAGAACATTTAATTATAAAAAACACATCAAAATTCAGTAAACTAAATTCCAACATTCAAAAGGAAACTAAATTTTCAGACATAATAATGATAATAAATCTAGTCCAAAAAAGGCAGAATTTTCAAATTTTTTTGTGTGAAGTTCTTTGAAAACTTTTCTTTTGAAATATGCAAGGTGAGTGGGGTTATTGAAAGAAATTTGACCGGATCTATGTTGAACTGGCCAGACGTAGAGACACGCAAAATCAAACATATTTTCTTCATTCAATAAATTCAGAAAAAACTGAGAAAATATCAGTTGGCTAATTTGCTAGACAAAACTAAGAGCACTACCATTTTCAAAAGCAGTTTGTAAAAACAGGTGTCATGGGGACTCATTTTCTGTTCACTAGCATTTCTTATGTATTACTTGGACTGTGGTAGCACCTCTGTTGTACAATGTATTTTGCAAATGCAGACACAGATACAGCCTTCACCCAAAAAACATAGTATCCAAACGATCTACTCCAGTGCATATACCAAGCATATTCAATTTTAGGCAGCATATTGCCTGGAAAACTTGGCCTAAGGCATCCAGGTATTTTTTCAATATCAGTATCGGTGTCACTAAACATTCAGAAACGAAATGCTCCTGGAAAAAAAATAAAGAAAGGACAGACTACGGGGGGAAAAAAAGAAGCAGCACGTCTGTCTCTGTCACCCAAGTAGCCCATCATGGACTGCTCAATCCTTGAAAACCAGGTGTTTTTCTTGTGCTTGTTTTTTATTAGAAGCTACTTACGCTTTGTTTACAGATTTAAACAACTTGGACCAAGGTTCGACACCGCTTAACATATTCATCTACATTAATGTTCCAATTTATCTTGCAGGCAATTAGGTTAAAAACAGATAATCCAAGGATGAGCAAGACTCACTTTCAGTCCATGAAGTCAAGTCTCTGCACATTTCTTGAACCTTTTGATTGGAAGAGTTCCACTTTCACTGTTCCATTTGAGGATGGGAGAGCCTGGGAAAAATGATTTACAAAACATACACTTCCTTCTTCCACAGAATGGTCTGGATCTTCAGCACTATACATGTACTATATGTATATAGGCCTTAGCAATTCTGTATTTCTTCCCTGCCCTGATGGCTTCACTCCTTGCTGGTGGAAGTCACCCAGGAGATGGGGCTTGCTGTCTAGGATTATGCTGGTGAGAATAGCCTAATTTTAAGAGGAAAATCAGGCCACAATGAGTAACCATCCCTTGACTTCATTTCTGCAGTGTGCTCAGAGGAAGGCTTAAGTAGGTCAGTAGGATAGGAAACACCATGCTGCAGAGCTGATACTGCTAATCTTTTTCACTGTCCAGCTCAGCTGTAAAAATAGAATGAAACTGGTCACCATCCCCTCTACTTAGATCGAAGCAGAAAGGACACATGGAATTAACAGAGGGTCCAATTATCGATGTTGCCACTACATACACATGCATCATTTAACTACGCCATAAAACTACTGCCATGTTATCAAACTAATTATATACATCCCATCACTGTAGTAAGTGAATGTCAGGTGTGGCCTCCAGACTCGAATCCCAGACATGCTTACACTCCTTGGTGCAGAGTTGAGCTGTGGTACAGGAGAAAATCTAGTGTACAGACTCTGAAGAAGGAGAGTGCAAAGATCATTTTTTTTTAGGCTGTATGCAGCACTGATCTGAACCAGAACCTGAAGATATATTGGACAGTGCTTTGGGAATGCCTAAAGGCAATGCAGCATCTCTCATTATGAAAAAGATATTCATTAGTATTTAATGTGCTCTTAATTGGTCAAAATAGATGTGATTGTTTAGTGGTTTCTTCAGTGAGTAATTAAATACACTTCTGGGAAATCCAATAACATTCCAGACTGTAGTCTGAAGCTGTAAATTTTCTGAACTTATTGGAAGATATAGGGAGGAGATAAGGTACTGCTGATAAATCCTCAAGGCTGCTACAAAACCAGAGTCAGATGTCAGAACCTATAAACTTCCAGAGACGGCGCCTCAGACTAATGTTCTTTGGTGCACCGTCATGAATTATTTCTGCTGTGCAGTTTTGTCTCCTTGCACACACCATGAGGACTGAACAGATTCTTGTGGGTACACAACAGTAGGCTTGCATCTGTGATGAAGGTCTCCAAGGATCCTCTGCAAGTCTGCTGTAAATTCAAACACATGGTGCTAGTCCTGAGGGCAGTAGATGCCTCACCAAAATAGAAGACTAAGATGTTTCTCAAAGTATAAAAATGAGTGCTGACTTGGTACCTGTAAAATAATGCTACCACTAATTGCCATGCACTAGATAAAATCATTAACCCTGCACTTTGCACTGGTACCACACTATGACATTTAATCTTTCACACACACATTATCTGACTTTTAAATTATATTTTTCTAACCACTTTTATTTGCAAAGAACTAGGAAATTAATTACATATAAATGACAAAGGCTCCTAAAGGAGAATTAGGCTCAGCATTGCAGTGCCTGACTTTAGGCATCCTGCCACCTAGAGGAATCTTCTACCCCAAGTTAAGGGCCCAGGCCGTCTATACAAGGTGTGGGGAGATTCCAGTCCCTAAAAATGGGATTCACAAAAGCAAATGAGCGGAGTAGGGTGCTGCCTAAGTTATCCAGGAGGATGTACCAAGGAGAAGGGTGTGGCTCAAAGAGACTGAAGGGCCTAACTCTGGGCCAGAAGGAGGTATTTATCTGTGCTTGGGATGCTTAGCCATGACCGCTCTCTTGGAGTTAGGCACCTAAGCCCGGTCCGCCGTTTTTCACAAACAGTAGTGCTGGTGCAGCTGCCACTGCTCGCTTGTATCCATTATCCCCATGATTAGAACAGTTATGTAAGATGTGGGGGACCTGGCGTCAAATCCCCACTTTGCCTGATCCGAAGAAGGGCCTTGAACCCAGATTTTCCACAGTAGTGCCCTTACCACTGGGCTATAGAGTATTCACGGGGTGAGGAAGGGGCCTCCATCTTGCCTTTTGAAACTGTTCCACTTTGTATGAAATAATTAAATATTTATTGGTCCAGAAAGAGTGACCTAGACTCTATAGCTTAGAAGACACAGTCTTCTTGCTCCCATGGCTATTCAAGCATTTCTGTGTTGGGTTTCATCCAATCCTCAGATGCACAGAGAAGCACCGGGATCAAGGGAGTGAAAAGATAAACTTTTAGCCTCTGTTGCATACCAACCCTGACCTGTTGGTGCAATTTGTGCATTTGACTGTATCAGAGGATCTGACCCAATGGCTGTTTGTAGTCATTGGTTTTAATCTATCCTAATTTAGGGATTTTAAAAACACACCGTACTGACCTAGTTGAGAATAATCATCTTGACAATTACGTAAAAGCCACCTGACACAATAGTCTGTGGGGGGTCATCTGAATTCTGAGTAGCATGGACTAACATATGTAGCTCCCATTATTTTAAAAAGTATACTGAAGAATCCAATAGCACAGATTTGCATTAAAAACAGAAAAGGAATGATGTGGGATTGCACAAGATATACAACTGTAAAATATGGCTCTCTGAATATAAACACAGGGATTGAATACAAAGCAAAACAATAATGAATAGATTTCTCCCAGTAACTTTTGAAACTTTAGGCTTAAAATTTGCCTTGATGATGTTCTTACTGTTATACATGTATAATGTTTATAACAGGGATACATGTGCCAAGAATACAATTTATTTCATATTATATAAAAGTGATCTTTAATCAGAAATATAATGAAATCTGTTTTTCAAGGAATTATTCTATTTTGCAGCTGTTAAACTCAAAGACCAAGTTTTTCAAACTGTGTGTACACATCTGTGTGTACCAAAGCTCTGACTTGTATATACACATTGGGTGAATAAGTGTGCACAAAAAAGTGCACACATCTGTAAAAATATGAGTTTGATGTTTTTGGACAAAAAACCACAGTACCTCACCTTATCTGAGAAAGAACAGTAATACATGTTGATCCAGTTAGGAATTTGCAAGGTAATATTTACACCTCATTAATTGGAACAACCCCCAAATATGTATTTAATAAAATACCTGCTGCAGGCCTGTAACACGTTTTCCTGAAGCCTTAATATGAACAAGCTGCAAGTGTTTACATGTTCTAGTGAGACTTACAGCCTGAGCAGCCTGAAGATGATGGAAATATGAAGGCACATAAGGACACTTTTGGAAGTTTGAAGATTAATGGATTGTTATGGTGCAGAGCAGCTAGCACACTTGAACTCAAGTAGTGGATAATTTCTTCCAGGAGAGAAATGAGTAGACTGAAGACTCATGATTAATAACTATCCTAATCTACTTTTATTTATAAATTAATCATTCCTGCACAGAGGTTTTTAACTGAGTGGGATTTAACAGTAAAGCAAGATAATTTGTGTTTGAATGCAGAGGCTGACAGCAAAGATTTCTCTCACTACATGCACTCAGACAGTCTTCTGTCACATCAAAGCTCAGAGTCCCTTTCCATATGTAATCTTCATCTCTCAGCTTGAGAGAGTCCCTGGTTCTCTTCAGAGTTGAAAATGCCCAGGCTCTTAAACTAGTTTTCATAACTCAAGATAATATTTTTCAAATGTTATGCCACATTCACAATACTTTTCAAATATATCCCCATCTAGCACAGCTAACCATGCCTAGGGTTACCAGAGTTGGGCTGTTTAAAATCAGTTTGAGAAGAAGACACATTCTTCAGTATAGACAATCACTGATTTATTGTACTGTGGACAGCAGAGAAGATTTTTTTTTTTTTTGATCAGAGTTGAAGGAAAGCACTATAGGCTTTAATGAGTTGTGCGCAAGGGGAAGGGAGATGTGTGGAGGATCCACTATTACAAGGAACCTCCTCTGTCTCCCTATTCTGAAAATAGATATATAGTTTGTGTTGCCTCCAATGAGTGGCTCTGCTGTAGCTTTCAATATTGTTTTACTTCATTTCACAGTTTTCTTTAGTGACAGGACTCCAGTAAAGTGTTCAACAAAAAAGATCTAAATGTCTGCCCACCTTTGGAGTAGTCACTGACTATAATCTTAAATGTAGATTACAAACACAGAGATTCTGATCAGTGTAATTCCTAATACAGAGGCAACCTTATTGTTACTTCCTGATTTCGAATGTTTTGCTTTCTGTATTGCTGATTTTTTTAAAATGTAGGTGTTTTGCTTGTTTAGTATGGAACAAAAAATGTAATATGACCTTAAGGGTTCACACTGAACTATAGTGCTAACCTCAAGGATACCTTACCATGTCTGTGTGAGAGAGGAGGTTGCCTAACAGAGGTGATATTCATGAAGGTTTCATAATACAGTCATCTGCATTAATGGACCTCATTAGCATGCTTTTGTTCAGCAGAAAATGTCCTAGTACATTGCTGAGAATAGTTACTCCTGTCTCATTGAGAGACGAACACTGTATAGCCATATATACTGTTGATGCCCAAACTCATCTTCAGAAATATTAAACAAAAACTATTTTAGTACTTGAAGGAAAATAAAACCCAAAGAGTTAACAGCCCAGATATATTATCAACAGAACAATCCCATGACAGATGTAGAAGCAAGATCCTCAGGAACCAGTACACAGTATCTGTGCAAGAGGTCTGCCAAAAGCCAGATACTGCTGTTGGAAAGCTAACTTTCACATCTGGTAATGGCTTGTGGAGGAGAGTAGGAACTGGTTCTTTCCCTATCATATTAGAAGGGGGAAAAAGGAAGGAAGGAAAGAAAGAAAGAAATGAAAAGTGACAGAGTGAGAAAATGTCCATTTATTTTATAAATAATTTAAAATAATATTTTAAAGTAGTCCCAATACAAATATTTCATACTTCTTTAAAGGGAAAAAGTAATTTTGAAGAACTAAATCCATTCAAGGATTCTTATTCTGAGTGCCTGATACGTAAATGCCAGAATTAGAATATTTCCCTTTTCCATGGCATACCTGTGCATGTTGTTTGATGCATAATCCATTGAGCTTTTATTCTGCAACCACAATATGCATGAGATCCAGATGGGTTAGTACTGGGGGAAGTGAAGCAGTGATGAGGAAGCACAGCAAGTGTTATTCATGACACCAGTTAGGTTGCATTTTTAAAAGATGCTTTTTCTATGTTTTTATATCTTTCATTGGAACTGTGTAAAAATCATTATGAAAAATTGAGGAATTAATTGTTGGATGGATTCCATATTTCCTAGTTTTCTGTATCTCCTTGCTTTTAGACATTTGGACATATGCACAGGAGGAGTGGTTGGGGAATATGCATATACAAATGGATTTAATTTTGAAAGCAAGCTACAATTAATTCTTCTCCCTGACCCCAAATTATATTAAAATTCTGTTATTTGTGGAAGCATCATTTTCTAAATGGAGATGATGAATTTTGGCTTCACATCTAATTTAGATATATTTATCATTAATTTTTCACATTTTCCTTCCTAACCTTTTGTTCTGAGAAAGCCAAATTGTTACTGCAATATAATTATTAAGTAAAAGTGTCTATTCATTATTTCCTGTGAAAACAATCATTCAACATTGTTACCCATTTTAACCCAACAGATTTTTATCATTTTAAGCATTGCCTTGGAATAGATTATTCTGCTGTACAATACTCTGATGAGGACTTATTTTCAATATCCACATTAAATAAAGGAACACAGTCACTGACTACCTATGTTGAATAATCTTACATAAACTAAAGAATTCCATCATGTTAAGATGGAAGGGTGGGGGGAGCCCAAATCAAGACCCAACATATACCTAAGTAACTGCTTGGATTAAAAGAAGACTTAAACCTCTAAAAGAGGCATTTATAAATCTCTCCTTTTTTCCCTTTTATGAGACTTCTTGCCATCATTTCTACCAGCAGTTCGGTCTTAGCATTTAACATTCACAGAAGCTGACAAGCTTAGCAAATTCTTTTGGCTCTGGGTACTCATCTGCCATGAAAATCAGCTTGCATTTTTTTTTTTATGTATCTGGTAGTAAAAGGAGCTCCTTATCTTAATACATGAAATTAGGAAAAAATATTAGGGAACACAACCAGTTTGAACTGAGGAATTGGGGAGACTCTAGTCAGAGTTAGCTATTTATGAGAAATGATAATTCAGATCTAGGGTGTTCCTCAGACTTTTTTAGGGGGTGAAGGAGTTATAAAAGAATTGTAATATACTGATTGTTTTGGGTTGTGCTATCTTCAAGGAAAACTATAAGAGTATGTGTGTATAAGAATCAGAGATTTAAGGGTGTTTTTTTTGCAGGGGGAATATAGATGAAGCATCTCTCAATAGCCTAATCTGGAAAAGAAGCAAAAGATGGAAGGGGATGAGGGAAGTGGAGTTAGGACATCGTGTTTTTTTCAAGGACAGAGAAATGATCATGCCAGAGAACTTCTCAGCAAAGATAGCAGAAGCTATGAGAGGGATCATTCCAAAGCATGATTCTTTACAGAAGGATTAGGGCAGGCCTGCACAACATGCGTCCCGGGGGCCACATGCGGCCCACAGAGGCTCCCTGTGTGGCCCGTGGGGGGTGAGTAGGGGTGGGGCAAGCCAAGCAGTGGGATGGAGGGAAGCAGATGGGGGCAGGGTGATGGCAGGGCTTTTCGGCCCACAGCTGGTTTTTTTGCAGTAATATGGCCCTTGCTGCTTTCCAAGTTGTGCAGGTCTGGATTAGGGATACTAGGGGAGGTAGGAAGAGAAAACTAGCTGTTGGGAGGCAGAGTATATAAGAATGTTATGACAGTCTGACAAGAGGAATGAGATAATATCTTTCCTGGACTAACTTCTGTTGCTGAGTGAGGCAAGCTTTTGAGCTTACACAGAGCTCTTCTAGCTCTGTATGGCTCAAAAGCTTAATCTCTCTCACCAACACAAGTTGGTCCAAGAAAAGATATTACCTCACCCACCTTGTCTCTCCAATATCCTGGGACCAACATGTCTACAACTATACTGCATACATTACATAGTCTGGATCTCTACTGCTGTTAATATAAATCAATATTTTGGGGCACCATAGTAGTTATTCAGCTGAGGGGAAAAGGCAGGAATCAGGAAATATTTGCAATGGATATTACTTTTAAATATATAGCATGAGTGAAATTCACCTGCTGAAGATAGCTAGCACAAGGCTTGTGCCAGCCCTCTGTGAATTGAACCTTGTGAGCAAAAACAACATCTCACTCCATCCATAATGATGCAGCTGCAACATGACAACATGTTGTAGTGTTTCCCTGAAGACACCAGCTTCTGTAGAATCCTTTGTGATTCTCATATTATACTATATTTCAAGGATGAACAGTTTTATTTATTTACATAGGTACAACCACACTTCCCACTCCCAATTTGGTACAAAATCCCAGAAATACAACACTGTTTACTCTATATTTACATTGAGATTTTCAGAAAGGCTCAGTGCTGCTGTCATTCTGCTTCTTTTAAAGTCAGAGGCCACTGGGGAGCAGAGCAAAGCCAATACTGAGCAGTTTTAAAAATCCTAGCCTTACCGCCATAAACTAGAAAGGTTCCATGAAGTAGCTTTTACAGGATCATTCATGAAGATACTGTGCTTTTCTTAAATGGGGACTGATTTGGGGGGAAACAGATGACAGCGGTAAGGGCCCAATCTGGCAAGACATCTTTTACAAGACACCAAGTTTGTGGGAGTTTTGGGTGCTTAATACCTTATTAAATGCTCTTGGAATTTCACAGATTCAGGCCCTAAATGTGGAAAGAGAGATGCTATAAGTGCTATGGAGACACCTAGTAGTGACTCAATAGTTAGGGTAGCATTCCAAAATCAGCTTCAAATAGAACATATATCCCTGTTTTATTTTGTTTCAAATGTGGGTGGCCAACTGGTATGAAATTTCATGCAGGATTAGTTTTTAAGCCCTTTGAAATTTATGTATATTTTGGGTTCTTTTCTCAAATTTTTGATAGAATTCTTGTATTTGGACTATAGCTGAACTTTTTCCTAGGCATTCTTGCTTTTCATTGTTGACCACTATCTCTAGATAATATAGTCTATGAACACAAAACTTGGTAGATAGGTGTAACCAGTGGAGAACTGGTGCAACATGGAGATTTCTTTTTAAATTGGATTTAGGGTAATTTTTAGTTGTTATTCACATTATAGCTTGAAGTTTTTGTGCTGTTTACACAAACATGTATGATGAAAGTTGGGTGCACACAGACTTGATTGGTTAATTGGGACTGGGTGCACACAAGTTGGATTGGGAGTGCCAAGAATACATAAAACCTTCCCTGTCAGGAGCTACAATTTTCTGTCAGATTTTATCCTACAGCAGGGAAGGTTCATGTGAAGCTGCTGACTGGTGAGGGGTTAATGGGCTGCTTGCAACAGATAAAATATTCTGTCAGCAGCTGCACCACTCTCTATAAACTCACATTCTCCCAGTTTATCCAATTTCAACCCCAAATTAAGGATTTAAAAACCCTAGGAGAGAGTAATACATACAAAATTCTGTTGTGAAGTGGGTAGGGTTTTTTTAAAGTGTATATTAATCCTAACAAACCAGTAAGAGTAAGAAAACAAAATATTAAGTCACTTACCAGTTCAGACCTTCTACTCCTCCACCCATTAGCATACACCTTACTATTATCCCACCACTGTACGTCACAGGACATGTACCACTACATCCACTCCTATCCCCTAGGGATGTTCGCTTTCCACCACTACCATTCTGCACACAACCCTTTACCAAACTATTTTTCCAACACAGCCAAACACAACACCAAACATGAACAACTAATAATACTGGCTAGGGTTTGGGGGAAAGAGGAGATGTAACTTGGGAAAGAGGTTTGTGGGCAGAAGGGCAAACAGAAGGGGCAAAATTAAGGTGAAGCTTCAAGGAAACTCGCCACTGTCAAAAGCCTAAATGACTGCCCTCATATACTCCCTGGCACAAGGGGAGTATATGAGGGCGGGGAAGGATTGTGCTTAAAAGTTGGAGAGAAACTAGATCATGGTGTGTAAAGAAAAAGGCACATTCTCCTTCCTGCCCCAAAACACCTGGCAAGAAAAATCTGACAGACACCTATGCATGTGTGTAAATTTACAACAGGATAAATTTACCTTATGTAGATGAATAACTGTTACAGCTGCATGGAAATTCTTTTCCATCAAATCATTTTTGACATTTCCTGAATAAAATATTTTGTGGAAACATTTGTTTGATTCAAAGTGTTCACTCTTTTTTTAATGAAAAAAATAAAAGAAACCAATTTGTTTTCACTAAAAAATTTTGCTTTTCAAAACCAACTTCATTTTTGAAAACAAACTTCATTTTTGAAAATCCAGAAATTCGCAAACATTTTCAAAAAAATTGTGTGACTGGAAATTTTTCATCCAAAGTACTTACCAATTCCTGACCTGTTCTCCTAACTGCCTTCTTGAATTCAATAAAATGAGCCAAGAGTTCTCTCATTTTAGCTTAAAATATTTCACAGAATTACAAGGAAGCTTATTTAATAACATTTTTAAGTTAAAAAATTTGTAAACATACAGTTATTTGCCTTAATCATTATTTTATCAATTTGTTCATAATGCTTTATCCATCATAATGAGTTTCTCCAGAGGATTAATGCTGAACTTCCAATTGATTTCCATGAGGAGTTCTACACTGAGATCAATGGCACAATATGCCTCATTATGCCTAGAAGCTCATAGCAGGTTTATTTTGTTCATTATACAATCTTTGGGTCATGGTTCTCTCTAGTTACATTGTGGTGGAAAGCACTTTGCTTTTGGTACTTCAGAACTACTCCACATTGTACAAGGAGCTGCAACTGACTTACTATTTGTATATTAAAGGAAAGCAGTTTATTATTATTATTTAATTTGAAAGGAAACATTTTCAAGAGGAATGCACTTTTGACTGCTTCACTTTGCAACTTTAATAGTCTTTTATTGTATGTTTTGGAGTGGATTGGTATTAATATGGTGGTGTCCCTAAGATAGGCATACAACAAACCTAATAAACAGCATGACATTACTTTTGTAACCAATTTCTTACTACTCATTATTTTCACCTTATTTTTTGTTGCTGTTACTTGTCACAACTTACCTTAAATATAGATTGCTACCACTTGAAAGCACTTGAAAAGTTTTACTTGCATAAGTCATTCCATGAAATTTAATAGGACTTCTTCCAGGGGTAAAGTTACTTCCCTCTGCAAGTGTTTAGATGGTCAGGTTCTTAGATTGTAAACACTTAGATAATCAAAACATTACTTAATTAAATGCCTATTGTAGTTTTGTGTGCTACATTAATAATGATATAAAAACAGCTCACGTTGACAACAGTTTAGCTCTTGTGCATTGATTTCAGAATTCAAACTCTTTTGCTGTTAGACAAAAATATGATGCAAAGCACATTTTAACAATATCATGCTTTGCATTACATGATGAATGTGCCATCTCTGAGAGGCCATGAATTTTCATAAATAATTTTAGAAACTTCCATCATTTTTATATTTTGTTAGCACCCTCTCATTCATATATATATGCTCTGTTTCACCATGCTCATCCATAAGATTTGATTCACTTTTAGTAGCACAGAGATCTAATAAACTGTCTAAAAAAAATTTAGGACTAGATTGTGCCTGCACTCATTCTCTGTGTAAAGGATGGCGGGTAATCCACCTGTGTTTCTCGGAGAAATAATCTACAGCTCACCCTCACCAGAAGCAGATAACAGCCACTGCTGCCCCATGCCAGCTCAGTTATGCTGGCCCTTGTCCATCTTAGCCTACTCCTTGCCCATATGCCTGGGGATAACGCGGTACAGGGCGTATTGCCCTCCTCTTCCTGCATGCAACCGCACTGTGTTTGTGGGAAGGCTGCATGGAAATCAACAGGGAGTTCAGCATTTTTAAAAAAAAAAAAATGACAAGGTACAGTTCATACTGTAGTGGACTTAAAGAAATCAAGGACCTCATTGTATTGTGGAGGAGGGTTTTGGTTATTTCCTTGTTTGATTTACTGAACAAAGGCTGTTTTGAGTAAAATCTATAGAAGGTTCATATATTCATAGATTCCAACGCCAGAAGGGATATGAGTGATCATTTGTCTGAAGTCCTGTATAAAACATAGGCCACAGAACTTCCCTAAAATAATTCCTAGAGCGGATTGTTTAGAAAAATATCCAATCTTGATTTTAAAATGATCAGTGATGGAGAATCCACCATTACCATTGGTAAACTATTCCACTGCTTAATTAACTTGCTCTGTTAAAAATTTTATTCTTTATGTCCAGTCTGAATTTGTCTAACTTTAACATTCAGCCACTGGATCATGTTATACCTTTATCTGCTAGACAGAAGAGCCGATTATTTAATCTTTGTTTCCCATCGTAGATACTCAGATTGTAATTAAATCACCCCTTAACCTTCTCTTTGTTAACCAAGTAGAGTGAGCTCCTTGAGTCAATCACTATAAGGCATGTTTTCTAATCCTTTTAATCATGCTGACAGCTCTTCTCTGAGCCCTTTCCAATTTATCAATACTCTTCTTGAACTGTGGGTACCAAAAGTGGACATAGTATTCAACCAGCAGTCAAACCAGTGCCATATAATAAGCGTATTAGTGAACTGACCTTGTAGTCTCAAAACATTTAATTATATAACCATCTAGGTTATTCCTAAATATTTTCTCAGTTTTGATTGTGTGTGATATTTTGAAAAATGAAGAAAAAATTCCAGCTCTTGAGTCTTCTGCTGAACACAAGTCACTGCTCTGCTGGATTGCTTCTGAAATCCCAGTCCTAGCAGCAGACAGTACTCAGTGAGAGAAAATTAAAGGGGGGATGGAGTCCACTTGAAAGACACAAACCCAGGAGCAGGTGAGATGAATGAGAAGGAAGAGACTCATTTGGGGCAGAGAACGAGCACCTGCACTCAAGTTTATCCTCTTGACAAGGCTTCCTTAAAGACTCAGGCCATGGCTACACAGAGAGCTTACAGCAGCACAGTTGCATCAGTGCACCACTGTAAGCTCTCTAGTGTAGCTGCTCTAAGCTGATGGGAGACAGCTCTCCTGTCAGCTTAATTACTCCAGCCCCGGCAAGCAGTGGTAGTTATGTCAGTGGGAGATGCTCTCCCACTGACATAGCACAGTCCACACCAGTACTTAAATCGGCATAAATTATGTCTCTCGGGGGGGGGGGGAGGGGGCTAATTCATGCATGTATATTGACTTAAACTGTAGCGATGGCCTCAATTTAAAAGATACGATAGGACTGAATGTAGCTTAGGAGAGAACACTTCCAGACTCTCCTCTGGCTGTGACAGGTCTCTACTACAGCAAACAGCATCTACATAACTGTCTAGTGCCTACTGGGAGAAGCTTGGGCCTGATTCTGATCTCTCACTGTGCTGCTTTGTTGCTTACCAGAGTTACTCCTGATGTATGCAAGCAAAAAGTGGAGGTCAGAATCCAGCCCTGAGACCAAATCATTGAATTTATTTTTCAGAGCATTATTTACGTACACTACAATTTATGCATAAGAACATGCATATCAATTTAATTTTTAATGAAGGTATACATACATTCCATACATATAATTAAAATGCTTGAGCTGGAACCACTAACCCCCCCAAAATAAGGTCACCTCTCCTCTGAACAGCACTATGGCATGAACATCTATTACTTAAACAAATGTCACCAAGTAAATGTACCTAAACAATTCTATTATCCATACAGAATGGAGAACAGGGTTATATTTGCAGGTTTATGGAGTGACATCTGTTTAAATGACAGAAGCCTGTGCCACAAGAGTGCTGTGCATACTTTGTTTTACTGATGGAGTAATCTCTTCCACAGGACTCCATACACTACTACCATAAATTAAGAATTCTTACTTTTATGATAGACTCTTTATATATATTTTTAAAATCCCATTTACCAGGGATTGCAGCTGTAAAATGTAAAAAAGATCCATACATTAAAGGCAGTCTGATGTACTTAGAGTCCTCCTGTTATTTATGCCAAAGCTTAAATCCCTGTGTTTAGATTTCATTATCTTGGTTTGAGTTTGAGATTGCAAACAAGTCATTCAAATCTGTAAAATATTCATGATAAGCTGTATTAAAATTAAGCCCTGCTTTAGGTATTTCCAATTTTGGAATATCTATTCTTTCTACTATGTGTTATATTAGTCCATTACAATATTTATCATTGTGTTGAATTATCAAATGACCAAGAGGGCCATGTGAGGACTAATGCATTGGCCCGAGGGCTGCATCACTGACACAAATACCCCGCTGCTCCCAGTCCTGGCCCCATGCCACCCCTTCCACGAGGCCCCACTGCTGCCCTGCCTCTTCCCCGCCTCTCCTCCGCCTCCTCCCCTGAGCACACGGCTCCCTGCTCCTTTCCCCACCCTACTGGAAAGCACTAAGCACCGCCAAATGGCTGTTTGGCAGTGGGAAGCACCTGGAGGTAGGTAGAGGAGCAAGGACACAGCATGCTGTGAGAGAATGGAGCTTGGCGGTCACCTGAAATAACTGGGGTGGGTCGTGGGAGCTTGATGGCTGCAGGAAATAACTCAGTGGGGAGGGATGCGGGGAGCTTAGCAGGCCTCAACAAATAACTCTGCAGGCCACATGCGACCCGCATGCTTGAGACCCCTGATCTACTGTATGATGGCCATTATACACAGATCCTCTATCCTTAACTGAGCCAGTTGTGCCTCTACTAACCATATAGGTTATACTATACTATACTAACTACTAATTATATTGTGAAGTGTCTTCACGTTATCTTCACACACAGATGCAATATCCTTGAATTTCTGCCTTAATAAGATCTTTAACACAAAAGGCACAAAAGACTTATGTTCAATGGCAAAAATACATGAACACAGAGTTAATGTTGCTTGATAGCATCATTCCTTTGCAGAACGATGAGATGAGCAAAACTCAAACTTCTGAAAACCAGAAAATGCATAGTTTAGGGTTCCCCATTCAATCTTAACTCTGCCCTCTTTCAGCAAGTCCCAACATATCCCTCTAACACATATATATTTATTCTGTCAATTCCATAGTTGCTGAAGTGCATAAGCTTTTCGCTTCCTTTTACAACCTATTCACTGTCACTCACAGGATTCCTTCTAAGGGCTTGGCTACACTTGCAAGTTAGAGCACACTAAAGCCACTCAGTGCATCCTAACTCACTCCCCATCCACACCGGCAAGGCATGTAGAACGCTCTGACTCCCTGTCTAGAGTGCTCCTGGTACTCCACCTTTGCGAGAGGAATAACATCTGATGCATCTTGGTTGAGACACTCCAGCATCAGTGTGAATGAAGTGTTGCATTATGGTGCTCTGTTGACCTCTGGAAATGTCCCCTAATCCCCTTAAATCAAGTAGCCACTCTTCTCATTGTTTTGAAATCGGCTGCAGGAATGCAGATGTGCCCTTTCAAAGCTCCATTTCTGACATCCAGCATGCTTTTCCTTTGTCTCAGAGCAGATACATTACTGAGGAATGCTGTTTGCTTTGAGTGAATGAGAGAGAATCGGGGGGTAGGAGGTCTGAACTTACAAGACAGCACGCTGACACACTCTCAGCACCCCAAAAAAAACCTTCTCTCCTCCCATATACACACAACACACTCCTTGTCACACTCTACCTCATTCCACGCCTTTTAAAAACATTTTGCAGCCACTTGAGTGCTGGGATAGCTGCCCATAATGCATCGCTCCCAATGCCACTGAAAGTGCTGAAAATGTGGCCACACCAGTGCGCTTGCAGCTGTCACTATGGACAGACTGCAGCGCTTTTCCTACTGCACTCTCCAAAGGCTGGTTTAACTCAAAGCGCTCTACATTTGCAAGTGTAGACAAGCCCTAATATTATTAAAGGACAAAAAAGAGTGGAGACAAGAGTTGTCTGCTTTCTCACTTTCCTCTTTGAATAATACATAGCACATACTCACATTGGGCCCTGACACTATAAGATACAGCAGATTCCAGATTCTAGCATACATACACATCCACACTTAGCCAATCCCTCATAAAGAATGACCAACATGTACAATATAAGAGCATTTTACAACTTCCTTGTATTTACAGGATGCCATCTCAACCTACATTTTCTCTTAACCAACATTAAAGAATTGGAAACCTTTCACCTCTCTGCTGACAATATCCTTTGAAATAAAAGACTTGAGCCCTGCTACTGACAAAACCTATACAATTATGCACTGAAATGATGCATATATATCCTGAAGATATACCTGCAGCTCTTCCCTTTGCTCACACACATCAAAGGGCACAAACCATAAATCCCCTCATAGCATACATACAACTGTGTCACCCCCCACAAAGTAATCCTTAACTGTGCATTGTCTGAGTTTTATTCAACTCAACATTTTGATGGGGAATGACATACCGCCAAGTAACCTTAACTTTGTATTGGCATAGTTTTTGCCACTGAATGTCCTAGTTTTTTTTTGTTTTGTTTTAAACAGGAAGGGATATGTGGTGTTAGGAGTTAATCATTATTCAGGCAATTCTCCACATCATATCCTGCAATTAACATGGACCACATCAGCCTGTAGTCAGCAATCCCCATGTCGTGGTTTACTCCTTGTTCTCCCACAAATTTCTGCAACCTCAAGATCCAGGAATCATCCAGAATCTACAGGTTTGCAATGCTGGCAGCACACATTTCTTTTCTGTCAGTAGTCAAGATACCTGCATTGTCAGTACCTCTGCTCTGTTTGTGTTTGGAAACAGTGCATTAATCTACCCTGGATCAAGAAATAGCCACTTGCCCCCGCACACCATATATACCTCCAGAGATGAGTAAAATACAGATTCTCTCAAACAAACAATCCAAATCTTCCCTATGACCAGTGCTCACTGCTTAATCCTTCCATAGCCACAACCCCTCTTCCTGTCCCAGTACCCCATTCCCCACACCACACACAAAGTCTGTGGCTTCTCCCCACCAGTCATAACCAAAAAAAATGGGTAGACTGGCTGCTGACCATTCTGCTATGTTCAATAAACCTCCCCATAAAATAAAAACACATTATAACAGAGACAACGTATAACAAGCAACACGAGTTATTAAATCTTCACTGCAGAGATGTACAAAAGTTTGTACTAAAAACGTCAGTGGCAGGGTGTTTACTGGGGACAGTGGCATTGTCACATTTCCTTAAACTATCCAGACAAGCGTACAGCGGCTGCATACAAACCCCCTCCCATTTTTTCTTTATTAGTGCATGCACATTTCCAGACTGTACCACTTTTCACATACAGAACTGAAGTGTCCTTAAATAATGTTTACAGTTTGGATCCCCAAAAGACATAATGGGTGCCGTGTCAACATGTCTCCACTCTGATTCAGATGTACAATCTCTATTATAGGAAAGTTATTTCAATAAGAAAGTAAATATTATAACATGCTACCCATGTATGTCTATTAGGTGAAACATATATTTAATGGATAATATGAGAAATAACATGTGACCACATAATCCTGTATTGTAGCAATAGATCTTATTATGCAAGATATGACAAAATATGTTCCTAAAGTTTGGAAAAATAATTGTAGAATATCATACTATACAGGTTGAATTATTTGAAAAATAGCATAACAAAGTAATAAAAAAACAAAAGGCCAGACTGATGTCTAGACTGATGTCGAGTAGTACCTTGCCACAAGTCAGCAATACTACTTCTCTTGAGTAAGGTTATCAGAACTTGGCCCTAAATGATAATGCCTATGTTTATAAAATGTTTTCAGATGCTTTTTAGGTTCAGGATGAAATAAACTATATAAATGTAAGATATTACAATTTTAATTTCCTTTTTTTATTTCACAGTCAATGTTCATTTTTCTAACTATGCTGCTTTAGACTAGTTTAATTACTTTAAATGTGCTGTTATTGGAAGTTATTAAAGGGATAAAAATCAATTCACTGACCTCTCTCTCCCCTCCCCTATTGTTTTTTTTTTTCCAGATCGTTTCCTTTGAAAGTTTTGTTTGATTTTGCAGGGGGGAGGAGGTTATTTATTTTTTACTCTTTTTCAAACTCTTCTGTGACTTTAAAGTAATAGATCTAATACTTCAAAGTATTTTATACCACTGTTTTTTTGTTTTTTTTTAAAAAAAAGGAAATCAAACGATTTATTTGTTACATTGCAAAAGAGAATTCTGAAATTGTAACAATCTTAGGCTAATTTACATTAGATGAAAGTAATTGAAATTAATGGATTTGAAAAAATGTATGTTACATGGGTGATTTTATTTATTCATAACACCTAGCTACATCTTTAGCTGTTAAAACACCTTTTTAAATTATTTGCATGTTTAACTTTTGGTATTAAGAACCATGAACTAATGTATAACAATCATACTGAGATAAGTGCACAAATATAATTTGATTATTTAAAATGTGTTACAGTTATCAAAACATACCAATGCAACATTAAACTCAGATGACCACAAAGGAATGATCACACATACTGTACATTAGAACTCTGATTATTCAAAAGACAGATTGCATCTCTCAAACTTCAGAGCACAGAGGACTGGAATAATGAGGGGAGCTGGCCAGCCATACCAAATGCAAAGACACTTGGTTGGTTCCCCTCATTCTAGGCAGCTGGCTCCCTTGCCCGAGACCTGCTGGCTCAGCAGGACTACAGCACATAAGCCCCAGGATGCGGAAATAGCCCTCCCTGACAGCTGTCTCAATCCATCTCACATTAATTTTAATGAAATGTCAAAATATTATTTTTTCCTCAAAAGTTAGTTTTAATAAAGCCTCTGCTGGCTCCCCACAGGTATTATTTCTCCATCCCAAGAACCCCCCTTTCTTTCTCTCCTTGATCTTTCAATTCTTTCATTCATTTTGAACTGTATGTAGGGTATTTGTAGAATATTTTGCATAGTGACCAGCACAAGTGGAGACAGTGCTTTGTATTGGGCCCAATATTATCCACCTGCAGGAAACCTCTACAGAGTTTCCTCCTTATCCTTATCTAAAAAATGCAACTCCCTTCTCTCCATCAGCCCATGTGTATAACCAAAATCAGCTCCACTTTGGATGGGGTAATAAATATTTTGCAAAGGATCTGACAATTTACAGGGCTTTGGGCACCTAAATATACATACAATTTTCCCTTTCATATTCATGCAGTGATGGAAGTTTCTGGTGCTGTTACATTGACCAAGGATAAGTTGAAAAATAAAAGCTTGTAGTGCAAAATTTTCAGTGTCTTTAATTATTAAATGAAAAATACATTGTCAGAGGCAATGCTATTAATTACATATCACCTGGAAACTTGTGGCTGGTGAAGTTAAGATCACAATGAGTGATTCAGACCCACTTTGCATAAAAACAGATTCTAAAGAACATTCAAAATGCTCTAAAAGCCATTAGTAAAGCTGTTGCATGTTGTAGATTCACAAGGTAATTCTTAGCGAAACGATTGACTGTTATTAAATACATAAGCATATGTCTAAAGAGTGTGTTCTATAGAGCACGATTCCCACTAAAATTCAGACTGATCAATTTTACAAAAAATAAACAAAAAAAATCAAAATAATATCCTGATCCTCCCCCTTCTGAGATCAAAGGCATAACTTTCAATGTTGTCATTGGTGTAAGATCAGGGTTTCAGTAAATAACTCTTTGTAATCACCACCCTGGTGGGGGTGCTATCTGGCTGGCTGGGAAAACAGAGCAATGCTTTCTGGCTTGGTGGGAGGAGGGGAGACATAAAGCTGCTGAAAAAGTAGTCAGCATGGTAGCCGACTCACCACATAGGAATGAAGAGTTTTAAAAGATCAGCATGAGATCTGGCCCCTTCCTCATTCACTTGGAGCAGGCTGGGCATCACCCACCCTCCTTCCCTAATTGGATCACAAATATGCCTATATCTGCTATGGGTATTATGCTAGCCACCCTGCTAAGAGGGGCTGGGGGGGAGCTTTTCCCTAACCACCATATTGGCCAGCTGCAATAGGGTTTTTTTCACGTTCCTCGCAGCAGGTTCAAGTAGGCTGCAAGCAAGGGAACTGCTGGAGGGACCTGGATGAAAAGGGGGCACGGGAGGGAACTGGTGGAAGCGTCTCCCCTTCCCCACCCAAACTGACTGGAATTGGTAAGGTCCAGTCAAGGGAATTGCTGGATGGACACAAATTTTGCACCTGCACTGCACATTTTTTATCTGCCAGGGTATTCCCAGACATCTATCAATAATAAAGTTGCAGCCTGATTAAACCGATATCTAATGTCTAATGAAGAGAATACCTGGACACCAGCTATGACTTTGAATTGCACAAGTCATAAATTGGCACAGAATTTGCCCAAATAGGAGATTATAAATTTATATAAATTTATAATGTAATTGCTAGTCCAGAATACATAATAACTTATATTAAACAGTTCACATTTAATTACAATTACAGCATAGTGGCATCTGAGATACTGCAGTTATTTCCAATTGTCTGTACGGAGAAACTCTGGCATATAGTATACTTCTGTAAAGAAGATGAAGGTGCATACTGGCAACCACTCTAACATGGTTCAAAGGGCATATCTAAAAGCAAAAAATGTTTAAAACAAAAACATTACAGACAACCTCAGCACCCCCCCTACTCCTCAATTTTAGTTTCCAGGTGCTGTCTGCAAGAGCCAGGGCTTGGAAAATACTGCTTGAGTCTTGTTGAGGGTGAGTAATTTATTACGGGGGAGTGAAATGCTGTTATTTTTCTCATTAACAATCACTGTAATAAAGCACTAGTGTGTGTATTTTTTGTCTGGGCTACTAAATTCTCATGGCAATTTTGCAAGACATATCTATACGGATGTTCTTCTCTATGAGTGTTTGTTACATATTTTGCAAACATATTGAATTCATATATATTTAATTTTTATAGTTCTATAATTCATAGTTTTATAATACATATTCAAATATCCCAATCACTAGGACTTCAGTACTATGATAACAGGAGGAAGCAGAACAGCAAATGCACTGGTATGATCGTAAAGGTAAGCCAAATAAGTTAGTTAAAGTTAGTTTACCCATATCGGCATAAATAGTAACTGCTAAGATAAAATGCATAATAAAATACCATTTTTTAAAAAAAGTTTCACTCAATGTATGTGAAATTCAAACTATCTGCACTCTGTGAGGGACTGCCTTTAAAGAGAAAATTTAGTCTTTCCAACTATCTTTGACAGATTTGCCACTCCTGCAGGAAAACTGAGAATTAACTCTTCACTGGACTAATGGACTGAAACCGCCACTAAGATAATCAAGACTACAAAAGTTCACAGGGATCCAGAGATTGATTTATTTCAGTGCCATTTCAAGCATTAGTTTTCTTTATATTTAATACAAATTAATTTACAAGGATACTGACCACACTCCTGAGCGTGCAGCTGGTTCAATGATGAGTAATAATGGCACATGCCTCTTACTTCCGAGTTTCTTGCTGTTCCACGAACACAATCAAGGATTTGACTTTAAACAGATACAGAAGAGTGAACTCTATAGTACATGCTCACAAAAACCAGGGAACTCAAAGCAAAATCTTAACACTTTTTAAAAAGTGTTGTGTAGTCTCACCAATGACTTGTACTGCACACCACTGTAAATCTGAGAAAAATCAGCTATTGTGTATTCATGCCACACGTTTGATCCCTTCTTCTTCTTGGGTGTTATTGCATTTCTTTCTTATCCCTTTCTTTTAACTAAATTACACTTAAGGTGGATTGTTATCCAGCGATATTGTGGACTGAGATTGTTCAATGACATAATCTGACTGATCGATTATGTATCTATAATCCTGTTAGGGAAATAAAACGACTTAAAAGTAAAGAAGCAGTTTGGCGGGAAAAGCAGCTGAAACACTCCTTCCCCCCCCCGCCCCCGCACACACACACACTGTAATTTCCTTGGGGTTTTTTTTAAGTTTAATTGTGTCTATGCCCAACCACAAATTCTAACAGCTCCTGAACAAAACTGGTTACTTTTAGGTTTTAGCTTCTAAAAGTTTCAGTTTCTAAAAGAAAATTGGGAGCTGTTTAACACTATCTGTTCATCATGCCTCATAAAAAAAACTAGAACTTCAGAAAGGGGCCTGGAAGCAAACAAAATGCCATTAAGTGCACCAGCTGGCACCATGCTTTTCAAAGGAAGACACACTATTTTACTGCATCTGGCCTTCCCAGCGTACTCCACAACAGCCAAGAAATATTCAAGTTTCCAAAACTGTTTAATGCTCCCAATTCAGTTTTATAAACAGACACCATAACGTAACGCCTCTAGGCTGCTAAGTAGAGCCAACTGAATAGAAGAAAGGGAGGCAAATGATATGGATTTGAAAATGACTCTGAAATCAGAAGGGTAAGGGGGGAAAAGTATAATACCCAGAAGTGGAACATCAGCTTTTACAAAAGATCATGAATTGTGTGTTGGAGGAGGGTCCTGGGGCAGGAGAAGGGTCACAAGGAGGAGGAGAGCCGTGGGATTGGTTCAGAAATGGTGATTTATAGGATGGAGGCAGAAGCCCACACGAGTGAGGTCAGTGGGTGTTGAGAGAAGTTGGCACTTCAGAGGATCACTTGGAATTGTGGGATTCAACTGAACCCAAAACTCCATGCAAACTTCACAGGATGAAAAACACCCTGAAATCACCCAGTTTGGGTTCATTGAGACCCAACTGGCAGTTTCACACAGCTATAGTTACAGGACTCTTTGTCTAAAATTAAAAAAAAAAAAATCAGAGATAAACAGTGTATTTAATAATTAATTATAAATACCACCACCAACAGCCACTTTTTATATAGAACTTTTCCTCAGTAGATTTCAAAGCATTCTACAAAGCAGGTCACTATAATTTTGGGAACTTGAGGCATGCACATGGGGAAACCGAGACAGAGACACGCAACATGATTTTCCCATAGTTATTTAAGAAAATAAAAAAGACATTTTAAAGGGTATAATAAAACATATTCAGGCAAGATTTTTTTAGTAAATGAAGTAATTACCTAGAGTAAAAACAGACCTCATCTGCATAATGTAATGCTCTTGGCCCATTGTTTGGTCAATATTACAGTCTAGAGGGCAATTGTTTTAAACAAACATACAGCAATAAATTACCTGATTTCAATAAGCCCCTTCCTTCCACATAAATATCCACAGTTAATTAATATAATAGCTTGATTAGGAAAATACTGAGAGATATATATTGTCCAAACTTATTCCAAATAAGAAATAGAAATGCTGGGCATATAGGAAGAAAACTGTAAAATCAGTTGAGGAAATATTGGAGTCTATTCATTCTAGGTCATTCTGATTTGGCAAGTAAGAATGGGCTAGACTATAATAATATCCATAAAAGTTTTAGCTGTTCTGACTTGAAAATTATATAATAAAATGACTATTGTATGATGCAGAATTACAATTTTAGATGAGTTATGCTACTATAAAATCATTTTAATATAATATGTTTAGCACCTTCAAAAGAAAGTCATCTTTGCACATAGTTGCCCAGTAAAATACTTTTTTCAATAAAGTCATTTACCAAGGACCAACTTGTTTTGCTACTATTGGAGTTCCCCCTCTTACCTATTTTATTTTGCTTTGACAATGTATTTTAAAGGCAGTAAAGCAGAAAGCAGTAAAAGAAGCCATAATGAAGGAAGAGACACACAAAGGGATTCTTAATGGATTGTCAGCTCATGAAGGCAATTCACAAGCTGTAGCAAAATGAGTTCTATGCACAAAAGAAATCAATACTCATTGTAGCATCCTTCCTGCTACACTGCAATTTATCAGCTAAAGAGAATACTGTCACATCTCATAGGCCTCAGAAAACTAGTTGCTTTCAGAAGCAGTATTTATTCTATACCGATTCCGCCACAGCTGAATCTGATTTGTTTATAGCATAGGTCTGCTGCCTTGCAATCTGAAGATCAGGAGAGGGCAACCTGTTTAACAACAAGGGACAACAATTTTGCTTTACAAAAGGTCAGATATAATCCAGGGAATCCTGGACTGTAACCCATGGCTGCCTTCACCCTGTGATTTCAAACAGAGGACAAAGCTGTCCAACTGCAAATTTTTATTGGTGGTGATCTCAGACAGTTTATTTCAGCCAAGTAGGCATAATTGAATGCACTTATTTTTAAAATTAAAATACGTGTAAATATGTATTATGCAAATTGTGTGTGGTTCTGGGTCTTCTAATGTGTTGTCAACGCAACTCTTTATGTAGCAAAATCTGAGCACCACTGCTTTGAAAAAAGGAAAGAGGACCTATTTTGGAGTAAGTTAATTAAAGCATTTTCCTTACACAGTGCGGAAAACTCATGATCATGTAGCTTCTGTACTAACTAATATGGGTGAGAAGGTTAAGAGGGGGGAAAAAGTAAAATCTTATAGAAATTTAGCCTTTCAAAATGCCATTGTAGGGTTATTAAACCCTGCAATTTAATAACATGGGGTTTTTTTAAGTGAATTCTTGAATATTTACAATTTCAATCTTATACAGGGGAAACATCAGCTATCTTCAGAGATGCAATATATTCTGGTACAATGCAAGATATGAAAACATAAAATTAATCAGTAAATATTGTCTCAGTCATGTAATACTTTTCTATATTTTCACTGATCAGCAATTGAAACTTTTCCCTCTTTGATATCAGGCAACCATGTTCCTGGACTTAATATATTATTTGGGTACTTAATGTAAATACCAGGTCAATTAACAAATTAAGACAGACTTTTTAGAGATTATTCCTGTTTCAACCTTTACAAGTCTGCAACTCAGCATATCTTGTAAAGCCAGTCACTATACTTGTGATTCATACATTATTCAAAAGAATAAGACTGAACCCAAGAAATGATATTTTAACTGTTACCAATATTTCTTCTGGATAAGCAAGTCTCTGAGGGTTTGTCTACTTGGTGAGATCATGCGCTCTTTGGGGGAGTGGTTTCTAAAGAGCACTAACATGATGTGTATTAATTGGTGGGTGAAGACCCTGCTGGTGTGCTTTAAAGCAATGCTATTTTAAACAGTACTATGGTAAAGTGCATTTAGGAACTTTTACTGTACACTAATTAATGCACAACATAGTAGTGGGCTTTAGAAATCACACCCCATAGAGCACACTACCCCATCACATAGACATGCCTGAGTTTAAGCAATATGGGATTCATCTGGACAGATGAGCATATTTCTGCATGTCAGATAATACAAACAGGTGTGTAGCAAAACACAATAGGATTAAAGAGAAGATAAAACCAGAGTTACATATGTAAACATATCAATGTCTTGCTGAAAGAGCCAACATATGCTTTAAACTTCTAAATATATACCAATCAGTTTGAATGCAATATGAAAAATCTATGTTAAATATCAGGGATGTAAACCATCATTCATCATTTATTATGCAGGAATGAATATATTAGAATGTTTTTTCTGGACAAAACCAATTTGGAGCCACCTGCTCTCTTTTATTGGAAAATGCTTGAAGAACCTTCCTCAGAATCCCTGTAGATGGTGATACAGTTTCTCTTTCAAAATGCTTCGTGTTCAGTCTGTGTAAGTGGATGGTTGAAAAGTACAAATCTAGTTAAAACTGCCTGTTTATTTTTTTTAAATCAGTGCACAAGTTGTATGTGTATATGTTTGGGGGACTTATCACATAACCACTTTGCGAACAACTGCTGATTAAATAGAGGAAATCCAGCTAAAATAAAACACCAAAAATGGTACCATATCCCCACTTTTCTCTTTCAGTTAGGACCAGATTCTGTCACCCCTTCTTATAGTGAGTAGTACCTTACTCCACAAGTAGCCTGACTAAAATTAACGGGACATCTCAGGAATTAAAGTACTACTTATGTGCAAAGGTGGCAGAATACAATCCTCTGATTTCTGCTCACTGTCTCAAACAGGCTCTGAAGAAAATTACTTGAAGGTAACCACTGAAGAATTCATTCCTCACTCCCATTCCACCCCCAGCTGTTACTACTAAATGCTAAATATGTATCTATATACTCTACCATGTTGCCTGTCTTAACTGAGCATTAGAGCAACAAGGTGGATCTCAAGAGGTAATATCTTCTACTGGACCAGTTGCTGTTGCAGAGAAAGACAAAGTTTCAAGTTTACACAGAGGTCTGGCATTACTGAGCATTGAGAGTGATAGCCCAAACTAGTAACCACACGCAAATAAGATTCTCACATTTATGTTTTACAACTGGTTTGGTTCCAGGGGAAAAAGAAGTCCTGACTGACACTTAGTAATTTTCCTTAGTTTGTCTTTAGAGCAGCAAACCATTAACACTGATAGGACCAAAACCACAGAAAAGAAACATTACATTCAAACTAAGATTGCAATCTTATAAACACTATCTTGATATCAGCTTCATGAACAAATAGCTTCCTTGAAGAACAGCCCATCTTTTGCTGATATGCTCCCTCCTTCTCTCCAAGCAAAGTGAATATTCAGTCGGAATGCTGAAGGGACAATACAATAGATGGACTGAAATCCAGGTGTGGGAGGGATCATCTCTATCTAGGAAAAAGATGACTACTATTCTGGTAACTTTTACTCGCACTGAAAAGCACCTTATTCCATGAGTGGTCTCTCTAACTTCAATGGAACGACTGAGAGGAAGGTACCATTCAAGGTAAGCAGACCTGAGTCCACTTCTAAACAAATCAGCAAAGACTAACACACAATATTGCTAATGAATTGCCAGGAAAATCCTGTATAAAATATTATGTTGCAGAAACCAATTACAGTGTTAGCATTTTCTAAACACAAACTTGTTGTGTGGCTTAGAAAGAAGAAAATGTTAACATTTGTTAAGGACATCCATTGAGGTTTTCTGTGTTGAGTAAGAATCTAAGCAGGGTATTATCCTTTCCCAGATCAAAGTTTAAGCTTTGTTTTGTTCATTTTTGTTTCATTTGCTTTAATAAAGTAATCTCACTGTGTACACTTATGCACAATGATGCCATGTTTTCATCTTTGGAATACACTTCTCACTATAAACCTCTAGCAGGAATCTTTTGAGAGTGTATTGTGGTTTTTAGAGGCTAACTGAATCAATGTGCTGCAATGTCAAAATGTGAAAGTTTTACTCTCAAGAACCACGATTTAATTCTCACTACTAACAGCTCTTAGATGAGTTTTCATATTTCAACATATCACAGCCAACAGTTTTTGTTGCTCTTACCCTTTTAAATTTGAAAAATGAGAGAGATAACCAGCAGCAGATTGAAATGTGCTGATTAACTGCCAATATGTAAAGAAGCAAACCAGAAGCCAGAGATTTCGGATAAGGTAAGAAAACGTATTGAAAATGCTAAAAGGCAAAACTGAATTACTGACAGATAATTCACATACATAAAGATATTTTTCCTTAAGAAACAAAGATAAGATACTGTAGATTACTTCCTTTCCCACCTTCTCCAAAGTTAATTGTAAATGTCTAATTTTCATCAGTGTATATTATGAAAGAAAAGTAAAATGAAGACTTCTGCATTCATTTTGATTGGCAAAATACAATATAAAATCATAACCATGCCAAAATCCAACCACTTATTGTATAATATTTATAAGCATAATGAATACACACATACACACACACACACTGCTTGCATAACAAACAATAATATTGAGCCAAATGACCCTGTAAGCTGTGGTAGAGAGAAACAAAAATGGAAAGAAAGATAGCAAAAACAGTTGACAAGGATGAAGATTCTTATGGATTCTCACAGTCAGTCAAAGCTACCTGGCAGAAAGGAACCTCTGAAAACATCCCCAAGCCCATCCATACAGCTGCCAGGCCATGTGAACACACAAGAGGTTATGTGGAAGGAAGCATTAGAGGAGGAGATAGGAGGAGAAGGGAGAGTTGAGATGAAGCAGGCTCTCGGCCAACCGGCTGGAACTCAACCCAGCCAGCAACAAGACCTTGATTTCTATAGCAGTTTCTGGAAGCACAAGAATGAAAGAAGGGACATTCACAAATAGAGGTTTTTACTGAATTAAATAGTACAACCCTTGCTTTGTTTATATCATTCACTTTCAACCTGGACTTAGGCAATGTTTTTCTCTGCTTCCACAGAATGTCCAGCTTCTGGAAGAATGCAGTGCTGATGTGCAGTAGATACCAGTGGAATTTGGTGCAGGATTTCAGCCCAGTATTCCTGGGTCTCTTGTTTCCATATGTGTTACTTCACTTGTCTATTCACTATTCTCAAGGTTTCAGTTCAATAATTATTAAGAAATGTAGCCTACTTCTGGATTTCCTCCCAGCTTTTTCTCTTTTAGATTTAGTCTTGCTGTATTCCATTGGAATCAAGCAATATCAAAAGATAGTGTATACATGTGCTTCAGCAATGTACGTGGACATGCCTTTTTAGCAAAACTGAAAGATGCTGCACTATTTTAAGTTTCTGTACACTTTTCTTTGTGCTACAAGATTGTTAGTTTTGCCCAATGGCTCATGACGATTCTGATATGAAAGGATGTTGAAAGGTTCAATATACAACATATAGTACTATATAATTTTGCACAATAAACTTTGATGACTTCCTAGATTTCTATTCCAATTGCTGGCTTTATTTTATTTTTGCTGCAGAAGCAATGTTAGTATCCTTAAAATAAAATTGTACATTATACAAAAATGCCTATTCAAGGGATCACTTCGGTAAAAAACCCAACAGAAAACAGCAACCATTACTAGAGACAGAGGAACAGGGAGGAAAAGGAAGGAAGAGGTTACTTATATTCCCAACCACCTCCCGTTCAGTTCTGAGAAAGCAAAGTGTTGGAATAGCAGTAAGAGACCCTCTATAGATAAAACAGCAAATAACTAGTTTCTGATTTCTTATATAACAAATGAAAGCACTGCTTCTTCCTTCTCTAAAATATATATGAAAGTTAGGGACAGAATAGAAAAAGCACAGCGAGGAATGATGATTATGCTTTATAGAAGATGTGTTCAATGATGACAAGTTCCTTTAGCCTGCAGTAGTACCCTATCAGAGTATAGTTGGGTTGAGTATTTACATAGCAGAATATCCTAAAACTATATGTATTTTGAAATGATAGATTATGATGAATGTTTTAATATTGCAGAGACTAAAAGCTCTGCACTGAAGCTTGCCTTTCAGCTAGCTGTAGCAACAAAAATAACCCTGAAGAGCAGCTAGAAAAAGCATATAGCACTATCTATCCTACATTATGTTTTAACAACCTGTTTTAGGGAACGACTGCGTAATTTTCCTCTAAAATAGTCTTCTTTCAGTCTATCAAATTTATTTTTATTGATATTTCATGTGTATTACAAATAGTCATATTCTTAAGACATACAACTGCAAAGGTGAGAATTTTGATCCTCTCCCATAAAAACTAGAAACCTGCCATCTAACCTCAGATAACAAAACCTTTAAGACCATTCACAGGACTAAAACAATGGAAAGTTACATTGACTATGTGTACAATCACCACCGCACGCCCCACCCCCAATTATATAAAACATAGTTAAATTACACTTCCTGGATATCATTGTCTAATATAATATCCCAGTATCGTGCCTAGTTGACAACTTTGAAAACATTAATGAATTTGTTTTCAAACATTTTTTCAAAAATGTTTGCACAAATATTTTGTTGCTTTTCAATCAACTGCTCAAAACATTCTGAAAATAAAGAATATCTTGGCTGTTTTGGAGTCACTGTTTACCACTTGTAATATTTGTGTGTTACAAAGAGTATCTCTGTGCAAACTACTAAAACACAGAGAAAAATACAGAGTGAAATGTGAACAGGTGGCTGGAATCATTTCTAGAAAGGTTTTCATCATCACTGCAGCAACTAAGAGTCTCATATGCAGGGTTTCCAGCAGTTTCATTTTAGCATATTCTTTGAGGCCCTCACGTATAAGTTACTGTATAGAACAGTACATACTAAACCTATAACCTGTGTCAACTCAGATGATAAAGTATAAAGTTTAGTGACAAAAATAGTTTAATATATATGGAAACTGTCATCACAAATCTGACTGATAATCAATAGCCAACACACAGCGACAGGCTGAAAGATCATAGTTTGAAACCTCAGTCATAAAAGTAAAAAATAAAGACACACCACATTCATAATGGGATAACTTACTCCTAATCATTAAACAAATATTTATGTTCTTTGAGGTTCACAATTTATCTAAAGAAATTAAATCAAATGAATTAGCTGTGCCATGCAAAGCACTGACTGGCATCCGATGACTAGTTTTAAACATTTATTATGAGTGACATGGTGGTCCTATTGAAATCAATGGGAGCTTTGCCATCGACTTCAACATGGCCAGGTTTCCACATTCTGAGCACAATGCCAGTTGAGACACTATGAATTCTCAGTATATTGAGATTTAAACCTTTTTACAAAGCAAACATGACTCCCGATGCCCTGTTGGTGTAATGTAAAGGCTTTCCTGGATAGACAGAGGGTTTAGTAGTTTGAACCCACTTCCCTGTGGACAAGATCCAGTGATTTATTTCCACTAATTCCCTGGCCCTATTATTAAGTCATCCAGAGATTATATGGATTTTCTGTCTGTGTAAGTAATTTTGCATTTTTGTGCTCAAGAGAGTAATATTGTCATCTGCTCTTTCAGTTATCAAGTTAGCATATTTTCTGGCTCCCTACCATATATACAAAGTACTTATAAGTTCTGACTTTATAAAGAAACATTGGCCTTGCTAATTGATTCATCTACCAGAGTGGTACCCTGCCTAAATGTATAAAAGGAAAATGAAACCCCACCATGCGTATACACCAGCAGACATGGTAGATGTAAAAAAACAAAACAAAACCCCAAAACAAAAAAAAACAAACAACCCCCCCTCGCCACCCCCGCAGCAAAACGGGGTTTCCCCTCACTTAATATGAAAGATCAGCTTCAAAAAAAAGGGCTGTTATGCCTGGGGTGAGGTTGTGGGAATGAGCTCCCTACATCTATAGAATGCCTATAAAAGGCTAACGTCTCTGATAGCTTGTGATAGCCAAACTCCTGATCACATACCTTCATATCGCAGGGTTTTTTGTTTGTTTTTTAATCCAAAAATGGGGTGTATAAAAAGTGGGTATCTGGTGCCTCTTAAAAATGATCAGACAGCTCAGGGCAGATGTGGCTCTCCAGTCCAGGAGGACAGCTTATCGAGGAAAAGGAAAATTCTGGATCTACTAGGGCTGGCCCAACATGGTGGGAAGAGTGTGGGCCTATGCTTAATTCAACTAGGGAAAGGCCCTCTCAGTGTGGTGGATGCCAATCAATACACGAAAGTTACTTTGGTGCAAAAGTAACTAATTTAGTGAAAACTATTTATTTTTGGTGTGTTACCAAAGCACAGTAGTATATACCAGTTGTAAGAAAAGGTGAGACTGGCCTGTATGCCTCTTTGCCACGGAACACTGCTAACTTTGGAAGTATGTCTCAGCCCTATGCCAGAATTTTGCACACTTCAAGTCTGGCAGCCACAGGACAGTAGGATTTCTGGTGGTCAGCATCAGAACTGTCTCTAGAGGGTCAAGGGAATTAGTGGCCAGAGCAAAGAGTGAGGGAAGCAGACTTGGTCCAGCTGCACATGAAGCAATATCTTTTATTGGACCAACTTCAGTAGTTGAGAGAGACAGATCTCTATGTCTTCATGAAACTACCTTGAGAGGCCCACCCACAGCGAAGCAGAGAAGAGAGATTGGAAAATGTAAGCTCTGGGGCCAGAACCATCTCTTTGTTCTCCTTGCACACTATCTAGCACAATGGGGTTATGGCCCATCACTGGAGCACCTAGGCACTACTGTAATAAAATAATTAATATAGGACAGAGGGGAAGGACTTTTACAAAAAGTGGGGAAAAGATTGGAACATCTGTTTGGGGAAGAGCCTGGGAGAACAGCAACATCCATAGTAGTAAAATGTATTAAATATTGCATTTGCTAACAGATTTTTATATTTTCACAGTTACAAAAGTTTAATCCAAGATTTATTTATAACAGTATTTGAAAAAAATCTTTAATATTAATACTATTACCACAGGAAAACCACATGTCCGTGCTGAGTACACCACACCTCATGAGGTCGCTGGAAGCACTTGCAGAAACACACCTCAGGCATTCTTTAATCAATACTACCACACAATCTGTCATGCCTTATTGCTTAACCCTCCAGAGTGACCCTCCATCACATAGCTTCTTTTAGATTTGATTCAATGTGACAATACTGTGTGAATAGAGTGATTGCTTTATAAAGAAAGACTTTAAATAAAAATGATCCCAATTTAAAAAAAAACACAACAGAAACATCTTTCACACACCACTTCCCTATGTTTGATTTGTTCCTGTTCCAAAGGAAGAAAAATTATTGCACATGCTCACAGATTTTCATGTATTTGGAAGCAAAACATGTTTAATTTTACTTAAATAATTCTGAGTCTAACCCTGAGCTTGTTAGAGACTTGCCACGTAATCAGGTTCTGCACTGGCCTGATCAATGACCATTGTTCTGACTTCAGTAAGAAAGCAGGGCAAGGAACAAATCAGGGAGAGGAAAGAGGTAGGAATCTAATCCAAATGGCTTGACCATCAAGAAATTCCACTCCTGTTCTCCCCTCATATATAAAAAAAATAAGGATTATTTTAAAGGGCTTGGGGGGTTGTTTTAGAAAATGGATAGTTTCTGCTGTTCCTTCCCTAGCTGCCACCTCAACAGGCCATTTCAATTAATTAAATTAAAAATATTTGCTTGTAATTGCATCCAAAATTTGTAACAAATAAAAGCCTCTCTTTCAGACACAGATGTTGTTTTCAGTCAATTAAAGATCCAAGGAAAAGGCAGAAAATTTGTTTAACAGGGTCAAAACCTGCCCTTTCCCAATTCTGCAGTGCTGACAGCCAGACAGATCTGGGTGCACTGAGGTGAAGCTTCCCAGTACCCCACTCCCTCTTTCTAGCTGGTTAAAAGAACAGCAACACACCCATTCCCTGACACACCTCCCTGATCCAGCCAGTCATCCAGGTGCTAAGCCACTGATGCAAAGGGCTTAAGTAGGAGCCACACAGCTACATTCTGTTTGGCATGGCAGAGCTAGGATTTGTCCCAGTCAAAATTATTGACTTCTGTTGTACAATCAAGACTACCATTTGAGAACATGTTAGAGTAACCCCAAGGATCCTGAGGGGAATTGTTACAAATTATAACAAAGTTGCAACCTTACTTGGATTGATTATTCATCATCTCAAAATAAATGTTAGATACTTTGGGGTAGATTTTATAATGTTTACTTTATATTAATAATGACCCAATCTCCCAAATGCTACATACATAAGTAATCCCTTTGCCTTTCATGGGACTTTTCAAGTGCCACATACTGAACTGAGCCACCACATTTTGAGAAAAATGCTCCAACTGAACATTTTCTATTTACTTTGTCACATTTATGTTTATTAAGATTTACAATAAAATTGGAGAAATCGCTACCCTGTAAGAGAACATTGGGTTTGTTTACTTCTTCCTTCCTCCATTAAGGAATTCTTATTCCTTTAAAATCAGTTCTACAAAGATAGCAAATAAATTGGTTGTATCTGACAGATAAATGGGTACTTTAAGGTCAATTAGCAATGCCTCCTTCCCTCTCTACCCCCATTAATGCACTGGCCTTTATCTGTTTTCAGTGATGTTTGTGACTTGATGACTAAAAGAAAGCATGGAACAAGCATCCCAAGAAGCAGAGACTAAGTCTCTAATGCATTTGCATTTATACCAGACCCACTGCTCTATCTGTTATCAAATTTTAGACCACGGCAAACTCCATTATGTTACTGCTGTCATCAGTATAAAATGGTTAATTGCAGTTTTCTAAGTGATATGAATATTGTAAAATATACAGTATATTGAGTTGTGTTTAATGTTTAAAATTCTTCACATTTTGCAGATACTAGAGTTATCAGTGAACTTGGGATTCTGCAAACATTTAGACAAATACGTAGTCCCATCAGAATCTATAGGATTAGACACCCTGTAGAGATGTGTGTGTGTGTAGGTGTTTACAGGATCAGAGCACAAAATAGCAACCAAGGAGAGTAATAGTATTTTACTGGAATAAACGTTTCTTTCTTTGCAAAGGTGGTATTATTTTTTTTTTAAATATAGTATTTCTATCTATGAAAATGAAAAGTCCATATTGCAATATTCTAGTCTTTAACAGAAAAGAAATAACTCATTGTAAAATGAACTGAAGTAAGAAAATGTTATTAAAAAGAAAAGATGAATTATTCTGTATGTGTTTTAATCTGCATTTAGAGAGAGATTACAATGGGTGACTTGTACCCATCAATGCACATGCTGCATAATCCCTGCTCTCTAACTGAGATTAAAGCAATGAAAAGTAACTTTGTTAAAAATAAAAGTGTGTATTATGATTTCAAAGTAGCTAAAATAAATATACCTAAATGTGCACTGTGCACACACACACTCACACACGTGGTGCTTTTAAAAATTAAATATAAAACAATATACAAACACAAACATCAATATCGGAGAAATCTATGGATTTTCTTCCCTCAATTCTATTTTTGATTTTTAGATCTGAGATATCCACCTGAATTATGGCTGCTAAACGCATAACCAAAACCAGGATGAGCACAGTTTACAAAACACAGATACAATTTAATCTACTTCAGAAGTAACCACAAATACAATCAAATAATTAGCATCCTTTACAAGAAAGGCAAATACAACACCTGTGACATACTGGAGTTCAGGCAATTTAGGCTTGCTAACTGCTGCTGCAATGTGGTATGTATTTTAACAATCATAAGCACTTGGATTACTCAAAACAAAACAAAAACTGATTAATATGTTTGTTTCCCATTTCTTTGTCCCTTAATTATTTTTTTAAAAAATAAATCCCTTAAAAATATAAACTGTTGTATATTGAGAGAGGTATTTGCTAGAGCTCAACAGTTGACACTACCCTGCCTTACTTATTACCCACACTACGAAAAAGGAGTTTGGTAGATGAAGTCCATAGTCAGCAGTCTCCCTTACAGAACCTGGTGAAAACCTGCAAGTTACACAAGGAAGGTAAGAGGTAATTTGGAGAGCTGACTGTTCAAAGGGAATGGATGAACAGTGGAGAGGAAAGGGGAACAAATGCCTATGGTAAAAAGCCAAAACAGGATTCTTTTTCACTATCTAAAACCTGCAGATAGGCATGTGAGCAACTTTATTTAACACCTCCTACCCCCACGTGGGACTACTCAAGTGCATAAGTTTTTGGAGGATCAGGGTCTATGAATCCTTCTTTAGTCAAGAGAAATAACTCACTGCTATGATTTCCACAATCCACAATAAAAGATCACCTGTCCCATGTTCTGGATGTCCTTGTCAATACTGTACAATAGACATTGAACTGAACGCTCTCTAACCTGCCCCCAAGTCAGAATATCAATCACAACACAAATATATAAAATTACATGTAATCCATCAACTTCTCCTCTGTGAGGAAGGGGGGAAGGGAATCTAATGAGTCCACTGTGGGTTGCATTGATTTAAGTCAGATCATGACTAAATCTCCTCACTCATCCATTCCTGTGCCTACCTCTTTCATGCTCTCCTTTACACTTGGTATGCGCTCTCCAAACCTAGCCACCAAGCCAATAGCCTCACTCCATTCAAAACCCACCTAAAAACAAACAAACAAACAAATAAAAAAGCCCTCACTTCTGCCATACAGCCCACAAGAAGGAAACAATTGAAATTCAGATTAAAAACTGAGAAGGGTACATGAACAAAGTCACACTAATTGTGGATCCTATCTTTAAGTCAAAATATTTCTCCACCTCTCAAACTCTTATTATCAGCTGCAATTTAAAAAAATGCACATATTGTACAACTAAATGTTACAGACTACCTTGCTACAGTAAATAAGTACACAGCCCTACGTAAAAAGTCAATTCAATGGTATGTCCAATTTGTTTCATAAACATACCATAGTCTCAGTGTCCAGCAATCACAAACAACAGGAATAACAGTTTTAGGGCTTGTCTTCACTAGCGTGGGGAGAGATCGATCTTACGGCGATCGATTTATCACGTCTCCTCAAGACGCGATAAATTGATCGCCAGCGGCGCCCCCGTCGACTCCGTAATTCCAGCTCGCCAAAAGGCGCAAGCTGGAGTCGAGGGGCGAGCGCGCCGCTGACCGCCGCTGCCATGAGGACGGCAGGTAAGTCGGCTGTAGATACGCAATTTCAGCTATGTTAATAACGTAGCTGAAATCGGCGTATCTACAGTCGATTCCCCAGCCTAGTGAGGACCAGCCCTTAAAAGCTAAGGTCATGCTCCATATTTTTCAGATGATTCAGCCCACCCCATCACTTGTCACATCCTGATGATTTTTTTGAGATAGTGATTTATTTTTTTCTGATATGACACACTGTTTCTCGGACATATTTTCTTTTTCCTTTCTCTACACCTTTCTCTCTTCATTCCTTGTTGTCTCTAATCTCCTTTGCCATCCCCATTATTTTCTTTGATGCTCTCTTCTCACCCCAGGCATTTCCATTCTTCCCTCACCGCTCACAAGCCAACATCTCACTATTTTTTCCCCTTTCTCTGTTTGCTTCTCTTCTCCACTTCTCCTCATTTGCATTTCTGAGAACTGGTTACCAGCTATAGTTCTAATGTTTAATACTAACAGATAATTTAGATAATATATGATTGGCATTTATGGAGACCCAAAATGACATAGAAAGATGCAGAATTAGCATTGAACAACAGGTTCATTTTCACTGTAAGGCATCTAATGTGAGTAGGTTCTTCTAGTGAACCTTTTTGGAATGGGCTATTTATGGACAAAAGTTTCTAGAACCTGATGGAGAGGGGGGGAAAGGTCAAGAGTAAATACCCAGATGTGGGGATATCATACTGACTGCATGACAACTGACCGTAGTGGGGATCAGAAAGGAAGATACGCATCTGGGTGGGATGGTGTTGAGGGAAAACACAGAACAAAAAACCCTCTTGACTCAAAACAACCAAGAAACAACAATGTACCCCTGCCTAAGTAGAGCTCAGTGTACAGTCAGTTCCAGAAGTGGGACTAGATATAGGACCAGGAAAAGAAACTAGTTCACATCTAGTTTATGCCTTCCCTTTCCTCAAGGAAATATGACCACTCTCCCCCAAGTATGGTAGCCAAAGGAGTCCTTTCTTAAAGAAAACAAATATTCAAATACAGTTGTGTTCAGACTGTCCCTTGTCTGGGAGTTCCTGGTCTGTCTCCATCACTCACCACACAATGAGTCTGTTCATTTCCACAGGCCATTTTCCAGATTTATCTTCCTCATTCCCCCCACACCCAACAAACAAACAAACAAAAAAACCCTGTATGAAATGAAGGCATGAGAATGCAAGTAAAATATTAGTGAAAAGAGCACTGGATATGTTCTACAAAATAAAGGATGCTCCTAACTACAATGAATGTTCATTACTTCATTACTGCATCTGATCTCTTGCTAAAAGTCCTTGGCTTCTACAAGCATTGGAGAGGATGTATTGTACACCTAAATAAACTATTTAATACCCATAGATAGTCACTTCAATTTAATAAATATCAGCAATTCTAAATTGTAAAATAGTACTCAGTACTATTTTGCAAATAATTAATTTACTACAGTTCTCTTTCCTTTGTAAAGGAAATGGTCCTACATGAAACTATTCACATTTTATGTGTAGTTCTCTTATTAGTCTAATTCCCAAGGCAATATACAAGTGGTTTAAAGTTAAAAAAATGTGGTATGCATTTAAGTGTAAAGTGCTGGCCCTTCTGACTAAATTATCATCTGAGGAAAACCCCATGTAAAATAATTCACAGCCTATTTGTTCTTCCTTTAATTTCAGCAGGTTCTGAAAGATGCACCTACCATAGGTGGAAATTAGCCATCAGAATATCAAACACTCTACATTCTGAAAGTAGATTTTGTTTTAAATCTTTTATGCATTCCAATGAAAGCAAAATGAATGAAACAAACATTTCAGACAACAAGAGATTATACATGGCACATCACTATTACATAATAAAGTTTTTTTAAAAAAAAATAATCCAAACTTTATTGTAAAGTACTGTTTCCCACAGAAAATTTAATATTAAAAAGGCAATAGCTTACACTATTTTGGTGATATTTGTATTCTCCTGCCTATCGTTTCCAGTTACCCAAACTAGAAAATTATCAGTCAACAGAACTGTGCCTGTACATATGCAAAGTGGTTTTGTTCTAGTAGCAGCAATTTGAAGCAATTTAGGACAGCGTAATTACTCTGTACCAAAATGTTGCTACCCACTGTGTTGGGGGTAGGGAACAAATATATACACACACAGAGATGTCCATTAACTTATTTCCACTTCAGCTGAGAGAGAAACACAGAAACAAAGGGGTTATGGTATCTGGGCCAAACAAATACTCTCCCCTTCTCAGTGGAGAGAGTTTGGTCAAACCAGAGAGGGGAGGGCCAAATCTTCAGATTTTGTGGTCAGTGTCCAGTGCAGATAAAGGCTAAAAGAGCCAGATCCCATGGGTAACAGAGATCTTTTGCTTGCAAGAAGACGGGACAGACAGAAGTCTCCCTTGGTACATCCTACTTTCTTCATATATGGGAGGGCAAGAATATTCAGAAGTAAGCCCAGCCCTAGGGGTTAAGCTGAAAAGAGTCTACTCCAAGCTACTTGTTATATGGTGGGGTACTGAACCCAGTTAAATACCAAATATGAGAGAGGGAGCAGTCAGATAATGGGGATAATCTGTCTCTCATTCAGCTATATGTCCTGATCCAGTCACCTGGGAGAGAGGAACACAAACACATGGGTGGAGCAGGAAACAGCTGCTATTTGCAATTATTTGGCATCTGACATTCTCTGGAGCGAAACTTTTCATAACATTTTAGAAACAATCTGAAATAATGTGTAAGAGGAGGGAGAATATTTTCTCAACATATGGATATAAAAATACACTTTTTTTCATCCAAACAACTAATTATTAAAAATATCTTCTACTTCATTAGCAACTATCTCTGAAAAGTAGTATCAAAAGGAATTCTTCAGAAAGTAATCTGAAGTTAATACATTTCAATTATTTTTTAGTTTAATGGCAAAAGATATGCAGTCCAAAATTATTGCCACATGATTAGCACTTCAGGCACCATCAACACCCCCAAATCAGAATATCTTTAGTAAACTCTTATCTATGCATTTAACCAAAACAAATCAGATCAGGCATAGGTTTCCCCAATGTCAACAAACATGTCCCCGTAGTCCACCACCCTGCAAGGCAGACGTGTTTTTCACTTACGTCTGCCAGGGTTTTCCTAATGGTCATTTCCAGGCTTTGGAATCCCACTATTGTACCCAGCTGTGCTGAACTACTCTTGTCCTTATGCTGGGTCTGGGTAGGAGCCAGTTAATCTCACTTGTATTGACTGTATATGGCAAAAGTAAGTCAAGAGACCTTTTCTATCAAAAGATACATGTGCACATCCGATTTCCACCCCGCCATGTTCTGCTGAATCAAATGGTTCAGCCAGTTCTTGTTATTTGATTTTGGTTCACTGCACAACCCCGTCAATTGATGGGCAACTCCTGGTTTACTTGCAGAACCTCTGAATCCTATCTGATCAAGCCAGTCTCTCAATTTGGAGATTAACAGTTTGATATAGACAAAGTGAAAGACAGGCTGTTCATGGATTTTACAGAGTTTTATTGGCACAGACGTCAGCACACATGGCAACATCACTGATCAGTGGTACACAAAATGTCAGTTGAAACCAAGAGGAATCTCCTGCTTTTGTGATGGACAAGACTGACAAGTACACATCAGCTGGCTTTGACTCCTTAGAGAAAGTGCACACTTGTGTCTTATTCTCCATCAGCTTCCTTGGTTTGTGGCTGAGTGTATCCTTGCTCTTCCATAGGCTAACCTTAAAAACCCACATTATCTGGACTTGCATCGGAAACATATTTTTACTTAGCCCATTAGCCCATTTTTTACATTTTTCTTGTTTTTAACTATATATATATTATATAATATTATTTGGCCTTGAATTTCTAATATTAGACATAAATCAGGTGGCAGCAGCATCATATGGGAAGGGATTTTATAAATTATCAGTACATACCTATGCATTTTACTCAAATGTTATTGAACAATTTATAAGTGGGCAAAATTCCAGATGCACAGAAGAGCACAATGCAGGTCATTAACAAAAAAATCATACCATTTGTGATTATTGTGTCCAGTTGCTGAGGTGAGCTGTCCTCTCAAGGAATATATCAGTGGTTAAAGAAGAATGTATCACCACCAATCCTGCTGCTGATTAGAATAGAAAATTAAAAGTGTACTGCCCATGACAGTGGTACAAGATGTAATGCTATATAAGAAGGTGGTATTATAATACAAGTTTTTAATTTCTGTTGAAACACCAATATAATCTGCCAAAACTGTTTCCTTCGCTGGCTGATTTTCTCCAAAAGAATTGGGAGAGTGCAAAAAACTTTAGCTTTTTATATTCTCACATGTATAACATTTCTGCTGCATGGAAGTCTCTGAATGCTTTCAATTATTATAAGGTTCGGCACATATATAAATAATATTCTGTTCTGTCAGCACAGAAAAAATACTTCCAAAAACATTATACAGCATACTGCATTATTAATTATAGCTTGCAAGTGTTTGAAAAAGCATTTTGTGGAGCAAACAGAAAGACACGGTCATGGGTTGATAGTAACTAATAAACATAGGAAGAGAAATCCTGGCACGGTTAAATTCAGTGGAAATTTTGCCTCCAATTTCAGTAGAACCAGGATTCCACCAATGATAGATTTCTTAAGGCCTGGAAAATGATACCCAGCTCCTAGAAGGAAAGAATTGCCTTACTGTATTAAGTCAGTGACCACTTTGGCCAAATAAGGAGCTACATTTACAAGGTTCCAAAAGGCATCTTGGCAAGTCGCTTAGGCTGAAAAGAGAGTGACTGCAGTAGAGGATGTCCTGAAGCATGGGTAAGATTAGAGAGGAGAAAGTGAATAGAATCTCTAGACAGCCTGTTTTTTTCTCTCTCTCCACCTACATTGGTAGGTGTGGGAGGATTCTCTGCTTTAAATTAATTTTTGCCATGTTATTTTGGATGCTTGATTCTCTAAGCAAGGTGATTACAATGCTTTGAACAAAAGCACTAGGTTACTTTGCTACAGTGCTTAATGACTGCTTAATAAAAGCAAGTGACACAGCTAGCTCACTCTTAGCAATTTTAATTATAATTAATAATTCAATATCTAGAAAGTTAGATATTTCGATGATTATCTCTCTAAATAGCTTAAATATAATTGTTGAACAAAAGAATCAGAACAATGATTGAAAAATGGAAGATGCAATCAAAGTCAAATCCTGTTCACCTCACTTAATGCAATTATTCCTATTGAAGTCACAGGAACAGCAGGATTTTGTCTCCCGTTTGTGATGAAGTGGGCATCTGGATAAATAACAACAGGCACTATGGGCTGGATTCTGCTTTCAAAAATGCATGGACAATTTCCACTGAGTCCAGTTCTGGAGCGCTTACTCAGACACTACTCCCATGGATTTTAATGGCTGGAGAAAGCTATCTGACTTCAAAAAGGAGTTCCTGGCACATATCTGATGTCAGAATTGAGCCCATTATTATTTATTTATTTATTTATTGGCGAATTGATAGAACAGAAACATACTATACTAACTTATAGTATGTATAAGTAAATAAATAAAATTACTTATTCCACTCTTGCTTTATCAAATACATTACAAACTAAATTAAAACAATATTATAAAATACATTAATATTAAAGTAAACATAACATCCAATGTATATGCACTTTACCCAGTTCAGCAGTTTTGTGCCCTGATCCCATAAACATTCATGCATATAGTTAACTATGAGAGTAGTTCCACTGACTTCAGTGTTTCTGTCTGTGAGAGTCAAGTTAAGCATATGCATAAGAGCTTACAAGATTGGTCCAGAGATTCATTATGCATACATGAGATATGCATTTGGGAGAGGAAGGGGAAGGTTTTTAACTCATTTCGGATGAAAAAATATACACTATAGGAGTATAAATATAAATAATGGCCCAGATTTATAGATGTGCTGCAGCTGGCTTGAGCTAGTCCATTGGCAAAAAAGCAACCATAACTTGGTAGGCCAGAGGATTCCTCTTACCTAGAGGAATTATTTGGAGCCACAGCTTCCACTTGAGTGCTAGCTGATTCCCAGCTCTTGAAATTGCTCTTTTGGGCAATGGGCAGCCTGAAATAAGTGAGAGGAATCAGGAGAACATACATATGACTCCTCCCCACTCTGGTCCTGTGTTTGCTGCTCAACAAACAAGAGAACCATTCATTCAATTATTATTCATACAAAATATGAAATGCTTCACTCAATGTGTCATATAGCAATAATATAAACATTTTAAAATACACATTGTATACAATATAATATTGAATGTGCTATAATACATACACACTTTACTCACTGATTCAGAAACTTGGTTTTAGTAGTTACCTCAATATCTGCTAGATAAATACATTTGCAAACTTTTTTTGTTTTTGTTTTTTATGCACTGTGGCATTCCTTTAATTATGTGATTACCTATGAACTGTCTGTGTACACGAATAAGGGTCCATCTAGACTTTATATTTGGAAATATCTATTTTAGAAGAAAATTACCAAATTTGGAACCTTATGAAAATCTCCTATTAGTTGAGGCTTGATCTGCCTTTTGCACTGCCAATATTTAAAATGCAAGGCAAGAATGCACCCAACTGGTCACACGAACTGTGCTGTAAACTACAGCATATATTGATTTATATGCCATGATGGTTCCTAATACTTGGTGTAACAATCATATACACACACATATTGACCAACTATCACACCTTTTTCATCAAGAAGGATTTCAAAGAGTTTTACAAATTAGGGATTCTACAAACAGTTACTATGGGACTACAGTATTCAGAAGAGTAGGCACTATGATTAGTAGTAGCTAGTGAATGAAATGTTCTATTTTATATAAAATTATTTCTGTCTAAATTATTACTAAATTATTACTAAGTATATTCTTCCACTTCAGGGGAAGTTAAGTGTAAATTGAGCCAGTGAGCAAATGCAGAATTGGAACCTATGTGTGATAAACAAGTATTTATAGATTGAGCCCTATATTTACTGCACAGGAACACATCTTACCACTGAAATGTAATTATCTCTACAGAGAAAGACAGCCAAACTATACAACACATTAGGAAGTTAAATGTAGACACAAAGAATATCTATTTTAATTAAAACCATAAGGGGAGTTGAGTTACAAGTAAACAAATTCTGTCAAAATTCCAGGGCTGACACTCATACCTGTTGTCAAAAGTACTAAGAGGCCAACACTGACTAAAAGCGGTCAACAGTATGACAGCTGGTTTTCTGTCTAGCACATAAAAGGGTTTGAATGTTATATATTTGAAATGTTATTCTCATTATTTAAGCCATTCTACATGTTTAATGCAATAGAAAGAAAAAGCTTCTTTTCTGACCTCAGAATGGCTTTAAACATTTAACATATTCTATACGAGGATTTGCTTCTGAGTGGCTCTAAATATAAAATATTAAGAGTTACTTTTGTACCGTCTAAGTGACTGTAACATTAAATACAGTACATTGCATAAGAAGGTGGCCATCTAACCACTAAGTGATTCTAATTTTTAAATATTTTAAAAAGTTGCTTTCTCAGGCTCTGAGTAGCACTAAATATTTTTAAAGATGTTACCTCAGTTGCTGAATGTCTTATTAAGTGCCTTTTTCTAACACAATAGGTGTTTTCCAGACATTTAGTTCTTTTACACAATCAGGACTTCATCTTGATGAATGGGTATTTAACTGCCTGCCTCATTAAAACTGACCATTGTTCAAGCTCCTTATCTTTTATACTCACCTACATGTGAGTAGAGTATACACCTATATATGTGAGTATACACCTATATATGAAGCATAAGTTTTATGTATGTTAGAGTATTTTAATTTTGAATTTTAATTTTGATTTAGAATTTTAATTTAATTAGTTTCAATTTAATTTAAATTTAAATTAATTAAATTAAATTAAATTTAAATTTAAATTAATTTAATTAAATTAAATTAAATTTAAAATTAAATTAAATTAAAATTACATTTTAATTACAATTAATTTTAATTCTGAATTTTAATAAAATTTTGAATTTTAATAAAAACTAGTTTTATTTTCTGGAACAGTGCTGATTTTTCACTGGTCTTTGCTTTTAATTTCCTTCATGCTTTCCTGAAAAATAATTCATTTCAAGAAACTTTAATTTTCCCAGCATACTCTTCTGAATTGTGTACTGATTTTTTTCAGTTTGCTCCTCCTCAGGGGTAGTGCACTGTATGATCTGATCTGTTAGTTTCAGCAATGTAGACAATCCCTGAACTCCTAACTCTTCCAGCTCACTCTACTATTTAAATGTTTTCTTATATTATCAGATTAAAGCAAAGTGGCTCTTTGATGCAATCTGTCTCACAAATGGCCAAAGAGACATAGACTTCTTAAATGTTCATCATTTTGCTGATGTAAGAGTCCTCCTCCTTCCATGAGGGTCATCTAATTCTCTAACAGTATCAGTGCTTGCAAGCAAATAATTTTTCCCCAGCTAATACACCTCAGAGATTTTGGAAGTTAGACACTGAAGGTACTCAGCTGTGCCCCTGGGTCACTTGCTTCTAATCCCCACTGTTCTTTGTGTGTCTGTTAACAGAAAGAAAAATAGAAAAAGAAAAACCTCCCCCTTTTTGCAAGATCACTTTTCTGTTTGTATTATCACCTGGCAGCTTTTTTGGAACAATAAACTGGTCTATAATTTTTTAGCATTTGTCTGCTTCAGAGATAAAATGTGATATTTAGTATGTATTTTGATGTGCTGAATTCAAATATGACAATTAAAACAACTGATTGGCTACTGTTTCTAAGATATTTAAGTTTTTACATTTTATGGCTATGTATATTGTGTAGATAGTAGAGTTTTAATCATAAATTGTAAACTTAGGTCTTTTCATATGTTTATGGTTGCTTTACATGATAATATTTCACCTGGCCTGTTTATGTAACGCTTTAAAAATCAGCAAAAGGGTTATATAAATAAAATGTATTATGAAACAAAAGGCAAAAAACTATTATGTACATAGTTTAGTCCTATTCAGTGTCTACTCTGCTCTTCTTGGCTTGTCTCTTGTATTCATTAAATGGAGCATCTCTTGTCACTGTCCAGCAATAGTCTGCAAGCATTGATGGGCTCCATTTGCCCGGATAGCGTTTCTCCATTGTTGCAATGTCCTGGTGAAATCACTCGCCGTGCTCGTCGCTCACTGCTCCACAGTTCGGTGGAAAAAAATCTAGATGAGAGTGCAAAAAATGTATCTTTAGTGACATGTTGCAACCAAGGCTTTTGTATGCCTTGAGGAGGTTTTCCACCAACAACCTGTAGCTGTATGCTATGTTGTTTCCGAGAAAATGTATTGCCACTGACTGGAAGGCTTTCCATGCCGTCTTTTCCTTGCCACGCAGTGCATGGTCAAATGCATCATCTCAAAGAAGTTCACGAATCTGAGAACCAACAAAGATACCTTCCTTTATCTTAGCTTCACTTAACCTTGGAAATTTTCCACGGAGGTACTTGAAAGCTGCTTGTGTTTTGTCAATGGCCTTGACAAAGTTCTTCATCAGATCCAGCTTGATGTGTAAGGGTGGTAACAAAATCTTCCTCGATTCAACAAGTGGTGGATGCTGAACACTTTTCCTCCCAGGCTCCAATGACTGTCGGAGTGGTCAATCTTCCTTGATGTAGTGGGAATCTCTTGCACGACTATCCCATTCGCAGAGAAAACAGCAGTACTTTGTGTATCCAGTCTGCCGACCAAGCAAGAGAGCAACAACCTTCAAATCACCACAAAGCTGCCACTGATGTTGGTCATAGTTTGTGCACCTCAAAAGTTGGTTCATGTTGTCATAGGTTTCCTTCATATGGACTGCATGACCAACTGGAATTGATGGCAAAACATTGCCATTATGCAGCAAAACAGCTTTAAGACTCGTCTTCGATGAATTAATGAAGAATCTCCACTCATCTGGATCGTGAACGATGTTGAGGGCTGCCATCACACCATCGATGTTGTTGCAGGCTACAAGATCACCTTCCATGAAGAAGAATGGGACAAGATCCTTTTGACGGTCACAGAGCATGGAAACCCTAACATCACCTGCCAGGAAATTCCACTGCTGTAGTCTGGAGCCCAACAGCTCTGGCTTACTCTTGGGTAGTTCCAAATCCCTGACAAGGTCATTCAGTTGAGCTTGTGTTATGAGGTGTGGTTCAGAGGAGGAGCCTGGGAGAAAATGTGGGTCCTGTGACATTGATGGTTCAGGACCAGAAGTTTCATCCTCTTCCTCGTCTGACTCAAGTGAGAATGATTCTGGTGCATCAGGAACCGGCAGTCCTTCTCCGTGGGGTATTGGGCATATAGCTGATGGAATGTTTGGATAATGCACGGTCCCCTTTTTCTTCTTTGACACACCTTTCCCAACTGGAGGCACCATGCAGAAGTAACAATTGCTGGTATGATCTGTTGGCTCCCTCCAAATTATTGGCACTGCAAAAGGCATAGATTTCCTTTTCCTGTTTAACCACTGGCGAAGATTTGTTGCACAAGTGTTGTAGCATATGTGTGGGACCCACCTCTTGTCCTGGTCTCTAATTTTGCAGCCAAAATAAAGGTGATAGGCTTTCTTAACCATAGTGGTCATACTGCGCTTTTGTGATGCAAAAGTCATTTCACCACAAACATAGCAGAAGTTATCTGCACTGTTCACACAAGTACGAGGCATCTCTGCTCACTTTGGCTAAACAGAAATGTGTCCCTTTGCAAAATCAAACACTGACAAATAAGAGAGCACGACACTGTATGATTTCTAGAGCTGATATAGGGCAATTTGTTCAGCAGAGTGATGTAAGCTTCGTTATGATTGCATCATCCATGACTTCTAAGAATAACATAATGCAATTCATATCATGTATGATGCAATACCAGCTTCAGCTTGCATCATTCATTGTTTTGCCTAAAAAGCAAGTACTGTCCAAACCCAGTCATAGATTTATTCATAGATCCAGTCAAAGATGTATTTTAGTCATTTCTGGTTTAAATTGAGATCCTTTCCCTTTATAACTCACTTCTCCTCCGCCATTCCCATGTCAAGGGTCGTATATACTGACCCAAGAGCACATCTTGAAAACTAGAGCCAATCAACAATTTTAAGCATCATTTTCGTTCTCAGTGACCCAGAATTAGTAAAGTTTGACTACATTTATTTCAGAAGCATTTTGTCTGTAGAGCAGTGATATCAGCAGCTTCTTCTCCAGCTTCTTCTCCAGAAAAGCTTAGATCATTGAAGTTCAACCTCTTCTCATTGGTTCACCAAAGCTGCATTCCTTGATGTAGGATGATTTAAAACAGTAGCATTTTATTAAGAGTGAGGGTTTTTTATTTGTTTGTTTTGGATGGGTTTTTGTTTGGTTGTTTGTTTTAAATGGCAAAAGTCCCACATTCTGCTCTGACCAAGGTCTGCTCACCTAAGCTTACCCCCAAATCTTGTCAACAGAGTTCCAGCCCTTTAAATGGGCAGGGGACAGAAAAACAACGCTGTTCTTGAATAAGAAATTCCCATTCCCATTAACATACTCTAGCATACATACATATTAACTTACATAAGTATTTTGTAAGATTTTCCCCATTTAAAGGATACACTAGGGAGTCACAAGAACAAAATGCAAAACTTTATAAAACAATAATTAAAGAGAACTTTAATCTAGTTTTCCCATTCTCTCCTTTGCAAGAACTAAAATATAAAAAGACTTTTTCTAATCAGCTGAATACCAGCTGCAATATCATTAAATCTGTACCAGATCTAACAAATTAATGAGCAATGCAATTAAGACAATATTAGAGACCTTTATTCTCACTGTATAATCAAAAATGCTTCTTTTCCTATTATTTTTAACAAAAAAGTACTATAGCAAAGAAACACAGCTTGAATTTCTCATTAACTAATTGACCTAAAGCAAATAATCTATTTTTAAAAAGGCACCTGTTTTTGAAAAGTAACCCACCCCACAGCATGAGTAGGATGGAAAGGAAAGGAAGGAAAACAAAAAGTCAAGGGAAGCAGAAGAAGAGACCATGAAAAGAAATGAAAGGGAAAGAGAAGAGGCAAGGGAGAGATAGCAAAAGGGGAAGACTCAAAGAAAGACTACCAGAGAGGATAATGGGAGAGGGACTATAATACAAGGAGATGTGCTGTAAGAAAAAATAGTAATAATAATAAACAAAGTTCATTTTCAATAAGAGGAAAGAAATGCAGCGTGAACAAATAAAAAGGAGCAAGAGACATACCATGAACAAAAAACTAAAATGGAAACAGAGAAAAAAGGCAAAGAGAAGATTAAATGAATAGCATCCTGAGATATACAGTGAAGTCAAAGAAAAATGTCTGTAGCAGTTTATTTTCTTTAAGAGGCACTCCACCTTTATGGCCAAAGATCTTTGGCCACATCAAAACCCGAAATGTTCTGCTATATAGCAGAGAGAGTTTAGCAGCCCCTTTTCCTTTAGGGCCTTCTCCCTCCCCGCCGCAACCCCAGTACACCATGTCTGCACTATGTATGTCTGCATATGGGTTGGGGAAGGGGATGTCAAGGTCTGAGGACAGGTTGATGATGCAACATGAGATAAATCTGCAGGCTATTCATCCTCATTTAAGAGGGAACAATGTGGGTGAGGCTACTGCAGCTCTTAGGCAGCAGTTGTGGCAGAAGTAGCAGGTGTTGTTGCTAATTCCCATTCCTCATGGAACCATCCTGCATAAAAAGCCAGGTAGATGGGATTGGCATCTGTTGGGAAGAATTGCCCCGTTTCATAACAAAACGGATTGCATCCCACCTGGCAGCTACTGAAATAATCTTCAGAACTACCAGTCATGAACAGTTCCCTGTGCGCCCTTACCAGCCATATACTTCCAAAGCAGTATATATTACACGACTCTCAAACTGGGAACATTTAAGGTGAAAGATGTAAACGCCACATGTGGAGCACCTAAGACAGTACTCATCACAAGCACGGAAGGTAACCGAACACCTTACACAAAAGAGTGATATTCAGACTTGCTGAGAGAAAAGATATTCATAGGCAAAGACATTTCTCTCCAGGAAAGATATCTATGGCAAGCTTTATAGCAAAGAAGTAGCTAGTGGGGAAATGCAAAAACAGGGGGCATATGAGTAGGGATATACCCAGTACAGAAGGGAGAAATCCATTCAGTTCAAATATTTCACTAACAGATTTTTGAGTATTCTGAAGAAGAGATTATGTGCAACTTCCATCATTTGATTGTGAGAGCAGATGGCAGGCAGCCTTATAGATTTTGTTTGACCGCCCCTGATCCTTCAGTACAGAATAATGAGGCTGATCTGGTTGCACGTGTTTTGATCACTGATCAACATAGTTCACCACCACATGCCAGGCATTACCTAGCAGCTCTCTCACTGGGCTAGTGTCCCCAGCAGATGATTGCTGCAGTTCTATAGCAGTTTCTCTGTCAGTAACTTGGCACTGCTGGGGTCAAATCTGTCCAAACATAAGAGTCACAAAATGCCTTTAGCAAACAAAATCCCTCTGCCTTTTCTGGGGCTATTCTTTAGCCTTAAGCCTCCCTGATGGGCACAACAACCCGTGTGAGGGGTTTATATGCCCCATTCTTTGGGGCCATCCCATCTCTTCTCTGGGTTCTAGCCCAGGGTCCTGCACTGAACAGTTAGGTCTGCTCCCGTACCTTTGCTGCAGTTTTCCTATAGTTACTTCTTACCCAGCCTTCTAAATTCTCTTCTTAGCCTCTCCATCTCTTCCCTACTTTTGTCAGGGAAACTGCCTGCCTGGACCTTTCTGCCTGGCTCTTACTCCAGCTTTTTCCCCTGCTGGACTTTATCATCATTTAAATTTAGATCTCCCACTTTACTGCAGACTCCTTCTGCTCTTTATTGGGAATTGCCTAATTCCCTTCAGATGGGGTTTATTCTATAATCAGATTAGCTCAGCCCCAGGTTCTCCAGCCCCAAAACAAACCATCCTGTTACATGGTGTAATTAGGCTTTTTGCCTAGCACACTGTTGAGGGTTCAACTCTTTTTATTGATAAGACATCAGATAAGTCAGTTCACTCCATTCATTAAAGATTGGTAAAATATGAACTTCTCTCTACTCAGTTACCTGTCTGGAGAACAGGCTTGCAGCAATTACATCTTCCCTCTGTTCCAAATTATTAGGTCAATTTGGCTCATATTTATACTCCCCTTGTTTACAGCAACTAGAAGATTCCACAAATTTCACTATATTATTGCACACTTTACTCCCCTTTTCTTATCTAGTTTCATACATATTTTACAGGGTACATAGACATCTGTCCCAACCATTCTTAGTACCAGCTGTACCTAGCACACTATTTGTATTTGGCAAGTGTTAACAGAACATACATATTGTTTCTTACAGAAGAACAAAGGTTACAACAATTTAATGTTTAGCAGATTTCCTCAGCAAAGATTAGCATGAGTAGAAGGCACTCTGAGAATACAGTTTATAGTTACACAATGTAGCCTAAATATAAATGGGTCTTGTAATATATTGTATTAGCTAACAACGCTTTTTAGATGCAGAGGAAAGAAAGCCTCAGAGATTATAAGAAACTGCATGTAGGCTAGAACGTGACAAAAAGGCAGTGAAGTTGACCCAAAACAAAAATAACGATGAACAGGAAGCTGACATTGTTTTTTTTATTCTGTGGCACTTCATAGTGTGAAAGGTGCTACATACGGGATGCAGAAAGACACAAACTCTGTTCCAAGGACTTTATAGTCCAGCTATAGCACAAGTGTGGCAATCTGTACTGAGAGGACTGGGCAGCGAAGGTCAAGTGTTAAGCAATATGATTACTCAGTTTAAGCATGTGCACATCTTGGTAGTTCTAAATATTTGTTTTAGATAAAAAATAAGGAAGATATAACAAATATAGAAGCAGGCCTGAGCTACACTGCAGGGGCCGGGGCGGAGGGAGGGGGGTTGAACTAAGATACACAACTTTGCTATGCTTAGTTTGACTTATCTGGCCATCCTCACAGCAGCGAGTCAACCGTGGTGGCTCCTGCGTCAACTCTGCTTACTCCCCTTGCAGAGCTGGAGTTGGTGGGGAGTGCATTCGGGGATCGATTTATCGCATCTAGATGAAATGCAATAAATCGATCCCCGATACATCGAACACTACCCGCCAATCCAGCGGGTAGTATAAACTTACCCCTAGAGACTGTGTGCATATTAGAAGAAGAGTATTTTTGTATATTGGAACAGATCTGTTCTAACCATGGGAAAAAAGCTAGAAGAAGTAGTAATAGTAAATAATAAGTGATGAAGGTTATGATCTGTTGGGCCCAGTGGAATTTAGTAAAATAATTCTTGAAGTCAGAATATCAATACAGAAGAGATGTTTCAAATGTTACAGTGTTGAAGAGCTAACATTTCACTTACACCTAACATACTATATCTGGTTCTCTAAAGAGGAGAATGCATGAAATAAGAATCAGGTGTGGTCTATACTGGGTGGGGAATGCTGGGGAGGATCAAGCCAAGCTAAGCAACTTCAGCTATGTGAATAACATAGCTGAAATCGACATACTTAAATCTACTCACCGCGGTATTTTCACTGCAGTGAGTTAACAGCTGACTCTCCCCCATCGACTCTGCCTGCATCTCTCGCTCGGTGGAATACAGGAGTCAATGGGAGAGTGCTGTGGAGTTGATTTATTGCTTCTAGACTAGATGCAATAAATCGACCCCTGCTGGAACAATCACTGCCCGTCAATCCTGCAGGTAACGTAAACAAGCCCTCAGCTAATGTGGACTGAAGAACTCAAAGATCTAAGGATAAAGAAAATATCTTCTAAAAATTGGAAAGAGAAGAACTAATCAAAACAGGAATATTCAGAGTCAGCTAAGGCTTGCAGTGGAAAAATAAAAAGACAGCAAAATTAGCTAATACTAGCCAAGCTGTTAAGGGAAATAAAAAGGGCTTTTGCAAATAGAGCAAGGGGAAATAAATATGACACAGTATGTTCACTAATAAATGAATGGGGGATGAAACTGATGACTCACAAATGGTAGTTAATATTTGTTTGTTTTTAATTGGTTTTCCACACAAGACTATTGAAAGGAAATCTGAGCATTTAATATGGAAAAGATCCTATGCAATAATTCTTGCTAAAAATTGCATAAGACAATACTTTAAACATACAGTATAACCTGATAGTTATGGACACCAGAGTTACGAATTGACCAGTCAACCTACACCTCATTTGGAACCAGAAGTATGCAATCAGGCAGCAGTAGAGACTCGGGGAGGTGGGGAAGGGGGGGAAGCAGCAAATACAGTACAGTACTGTGTTAAATGTAAACTACTAAAAAATAGAGGGAAAGCAGCATTTTTTTCTGCATAGTTTCTAAGTTTCAAAGCTGTATTAAGTCAATGCTCAGTTGTAAACTTTTGAAAGAACAACCATAATGTTTTATTCAGTTATGCACACTTCAGAATTACGAACAAACTTGATTCCCAAGGTGTTCATAACTCTGGGGTTCTACTATACAAATAATCACAAATTAGCCAGTCTGAATGACACATATTCTAGGATAGTATGGGGATTATCTAGTAGACTTACTGAGCTAGTGAAGAACTATTTATTTTTAAAATATCAACCTGGGAGCTCAAGGACAAACTAGAGTCTTACATCTGTTCCTATCGAAATAATGAAAAAAAAAATTACTAGAGAACCACCACCAAGACACAAACTAAAACCTGGATTGTGAAACCCTTACTCATGTTGCTGAGCACTTATTCACTTAAGCAGTCCCACTGATGTCAATGAAACTACTTACATGTATAAGTGCTTACTAACATGAGTAAACGTTATACAATCTAGGCCAAAAACATCTAGATGGTAATGCAACCATTAGAAATACACACAGAATTCTAAGGTCACTGTACCTGGAGTATTGTACTGAGCTGAAGGTATCACTTTAACAGATACATATTGGAAATATTGGAGCAAGCTCAAGGAACAGCAGTGACCATAATTAGGGTTAGAGGGATTGATGTAAGAAGAAAAACTGAAATAGCTAAATACACCTAGCTCAGCAAGGATGTTAATAAGTGCTGGGGATTTAAACAGAGAAAATAGAATTGGGCATAACTAGGAGTAACAGAGTGGAACTAAAAAAAAATGGAGAAATCTGGGGTGAGTATCAGGAAATGCTTCCTAACAGTGGGATGGAACATCTTGTGGACTATTCCACTTTCCTTATGGCAGGGAACATTTAAAAGTCAACTGGACAAAAGAGTAGACAATATACTATACGGAACAATCTGCTTTGGCCAGGAGATGGACTGGTTAATCTAAGAGGTTGAGTTTATTTCTAACTTTATAGCCAAGAAGTGATTAGTGAGTAGTTAAACAGTAAATGCAGTTGTTCCTGTGCCTTTCTATTGGATCCTCCATAAAGCATGCTTTGCCTTCTGAACTTCAACAACAATTAAATCAAACATTTTAGGCATGAGGACTGTAATTCACAATTTGGCAGGCCACAGTAGCAAGATAATTCCAAGGTTGGCTAATCCCAACATTGATATTTATGAATGAGACAGTGGGAGAAGATGCTACTGCACCTAAAGAGCCCACATGTTACTGGAGCCAGGTTTATGGACACTCAGCAGTGCAGCATGTAGGGAGAAACACTCTCAGGATATCAATCTCAAATCTGTGCTAACAAGTGCAACACCTCAGCTCTATTATTATTTCATACATATGCAGCACCTAATACATATTCATAGCAAAGTATGCTTTCTCCCTTATTTCTTATCCCTCTCCTTACTTTAAGAGAAACCTAAATAGGAAAGTGTTTATGTCCTTTTCAAAATACATTTTTCCTATGCAGATACCATAGGTTAGAAGGCGCAGCACTTGTAAGCAATGGTCGGAGTAGAGCTCTGCTAACACAAAGGAGCAAACTCAAGAGCCTTTACAATGTGTAACATTTAATCACGCTGTCTTGTTTCTAAACTACACTGCAAAGCAGTGACAAGCTTTGAATGGAACTCCAAACCATATTTACCACTTATGGCTATTCATCTGAATGAAAATTTCAAAGTAATTATAGCTAATAAGCATGTTATTTCTAAACCTCTGAGGTGATATTACGAATATGATAGACCATATGGCTTCAATGTACTTATAAAGCACTGTGCTCCAGTGGGCCTTTTTATGTTGGCTGTACCCAGGAGCTGATATTATTCTGGAGGTGAATATTTCATTTACTAAAAATCTGTTAGTGTGGAAAAAGGAGGAGAGGAAACATAGTCTCACAGTTCAGGTACTTGACTGGGAATCAGAAAACCTGGGTTCTATTTCCATCTCTACCACCAGATTTCTTCTGTGACCTTGGTAAATTCACAATTTGGCTCAGATTCCTCCAATCTACAACTGGAGATGATACAGAACCTACTTCTCAGGGTTATTGGGGTGAATAATTAATACTTATAAAGTATATCACAATCCTGAGAGATGGAAAGTGTTAGAAGTATGAAGTATTTAAAGTAATCTGGCAGGAAGTATTTCTTGTTCACAGATCATTTATACTAATTCAATAATATTAGTGTTTGTTCATTATGATCAATGTCAAAAAAACAGAAAAAGTATAAATAGATTAACCTACTATAACATTGTTATTTTGTTTCAAATATGGCCCGCTAGTAATTAATCTTAGACCTTGAGGTAATACAGTGATCTCCACTTCATTTATAGCAGATGCTGTTTGTACATTTATAGCCATTACTAAGGCTCTTGAGAGGGTAGAGAGAACTAGTGGGGAGGAACAGACTTATGTTCCTATGCAATAATTCACCATAAGCTTTCTCCATTATCATCCTTTAGTTAACAACATACTCTGAAAGACAAGAAAGTCTATTTTTGCTTTGATGCACATTTGACACTCATTAATGTTAACTGGGTTTATGCACAAAGGAGAATAAACCCTACAGATTTTCAGTGAAACTACCAAAGTAACAATGTATCATGTCATGTGTTCAGCTATTAAGGAGATAGTAAAAATATGAATCAACTAGTCTTTCTCTATTATAATAGTTCAACAGTCAACCATTCTTAGAATAATCAAAGTGTAAACAGATTTTTGTGTAGGGGCTAATTTGTAAAAGGGTAAAAAAATCTCTTTTTTCAGGGTGTAAGAGTATGTGACTCTCCTTGATTTGTGCCCACAGTCAAGTAGGAAGTCTGAATTGCAATGCAGATTTGTGCCTGTAATTCAATTTGGCAGGTGTAAAATGCAGATGCATATTTTGTCTGCATAAAATAAGCCCACAAAGGGACCCTGGGCCTCAGCCATTTGATAATTTACCTCATACTGCAGCCTTCATAGTATGCACTGTACCCTTCATATATTTGGAAAGTTTACTATATGTATTTGCTTACTCTACCATATCAGTCTGGAATATGTCCAGTGTTATAGCACCTGACATATCCTCAACACAGGGTTGTCTGTCTTGGCTGAAGTATGGGTTGTCAGTCTGAGCCTGTAGTGAGACCCAGTGCCAGAAGACCACGCACAATGCTAGAAAATTAATCCAAAAGCTTTAACCATCAAATTGTTACACACAATTCATCAAATCATTCACACCATTTTTTTTATTTTTATCTGGGGACTGCTGGACAAACTGGTCCCATTACTGCCTTTGATGTTCACACATAGCTCCCATTGAACTCAGTAGGAACTGTCCATTTGCATCAGAGAGCAGAATTTGGCCCATCTCAGGGAAAATAAATTAACAAATAGAGACAAATTTTCTTTTCTCTCCCAAAGCTATAGCCAATATTCATTACTCTTCACTCTAGGTAAGTAAAGAACAGTGAGAAATTTACAGGGAACTATATTGTTGCATTAAGCCACAGACCTAAATAATGTGCAGCGCAAAACCACAGCACCTTGAAGACATAATATACCTCCACCTCAGAAGACAAAATCTCTCTCAAATCTCCTGAGTGCACAGTGGAAGCATGCTCATGCACCATTCCTTGGCAGGAAACATGCCCTCCTTTCCATGGCAGGCAAACTCTGAGTGCTAAAGCAGAGCTTCCTAACATGGCCTTCCACCTCTTTCTGGTAATTTGCACCCCCAGTGATATTCAAAAGGAGCAGTTTTGAATACGAGGACTATAATTGCCCCAGGTTCTTGCACTAGTTCAGTAGAGAAATGGCCTAGTTAGGGAAGAAACAAAATAGATAAACAAAAAAATTTGAATATTCTCTTTTCTTTATGTTCCCTATTCCTAACACAGCATAAAGAATCCTTCTTTCAATGCAACCTTTCAAGAGGACATATTTTTGTAGTAAGATATGGAAAACATATCAGAATTACACCAGATCTTTATACAGATCTTTCTGCTGATATCCTGAGTCCCTTTGCACAGGATGAAGTAGTTGATCTAGTTGAATGAAATCAAAATCTTTCATTTTTGTAGGTTTCTGAAATGCAGAATCTGACCCATCTAGACAATGTTGCCTTTAATGCTTTCTTACCCCTGCCACTGTAGAGGCTAGGACCAAAAAAAAAAAAAAGTGTATATTGTCAGTTTTCTTTAAACATATTTTAAGACCCTCACCAACATCAAGATTATATTCCGTTCTTTCTTCTTCATGTGAAAAATTTAGGCAGTAAAATGCTATTGTTAATTCTGGAGATATGCATAAAGATCAAATCTGAATTAATTTTGAAGAAATTCTCAGCACTACATCACGTTTGTGAAAAGTGCAACACTGTCTTTCCATAGACAGAGACTCACTTAAAGTAAGTGAGTCTCTGTCTATGGATATACAATATAATCTGACTCAGCTAGTGGATCCCCAAAATGAAACCTTTCACAAACAAGACAATTAACTGGGCATTCTTTAGTGATCCGACTGATCTTTGAGTTAGAGCTTCAAAAATTACAGTTCACTAGGTAAACTCATGTCACTTTGCACAGTATAAGTGTAAGTGGAACAAAGTGACCTTAGAATGGGAGGAAGACAGTGGAGAATTCCCATTGTGCAGGGAAACTTTCCACCCATGGAAAGCTGATGAGATATCTCCTTTCCCAGCTATGCCAGCTGCCCTTCACACTTGTATAAGAACAAGGAGGTAATGTTCTCAAGACAGGAAGAACATGGAAGGGAAAGTTTAACCGGCAGCTGCAGTTTTAATACTCTGCAGCTCCGAGTTCTTTACAAAGTATTTTTAAATGCTTCGTTTCACCACCTTATGTCTTTCTCCTATCAGTTATGAGTTCATCATAAATTGTTTTGTGCATATACTTCTAATCTGTTCTTAGAGCAGGTCCAATCTACCCGCACTGTACCTTCATTAGCAATTGCCACCATAAAAATAAAATCAACACACTTCGGTAGATTATTCCTACTTATTTTGTCTTGACATTTTATACCCCAGGGAAAACATATGTGTTTTCACAGGATTTCAAAATACTGAACGGTTACCCTGTTGGTAGCAAGTCCTTATCTTTACATTATTCAATAAACACTACTATGCCAGTGAAACTTGGGATAACCTTGTCAGGATCTCTTTAAATTAAACTTGCTACAATGCCTTTGTCATCCCCTTTTAGTCTGTTTGCTGACTCTCTGAAACTGTCATTTGTTTATCTGGCAATATGTTTGCGCTAATGTTTTCCTCATCCCTCCACACACCCCAACACCAGACTTTCACCAGAAGCCTTGTTAAGTGCTCTGCAGAATCAATGTGTGTGGGGGAGAGAGAAGGAGTAATATAACTTTTGGCTGCCCTACAGCTAAATGGCTGTCAAATTATTTAGTGTGCCAATTCTGCAGCAAAAGAACAGCCAAATATTCTCTGCATTTTTCTTCCTTCTAGGGAGAACGGTTCCCAAAATTACAGCTGCTGTTGACAGAACAATATGAAAAAAGTCAGAATCCTGAACTATTGAGCAACATATTCCATCGCTAACTTAGTAGCATATTAAGCCATGATGACAGTTGCCATAATTTGTTTAAAAGAATTAATAAATTTAAATTAAATATGCAGTATAATTAATTGCTGCTTTTTAATAGTTGGATTATGTCAGAACTATTTTCTGCTAAATTGTTACTGTTCATTGTTTAATAAAAATAGAAGCTTCCTTAGTTTTGTAAATAATTCTTATGAAATATATATTTGCATTGTTAATTTCCACAGCAGATTTAATAAGTGAAGTTACAAAAATTCAATCAACCTATCACTGTAAAGAACATTAAAAAGCACATTTGAAAAAGTTTCTACAGACCACAATAACAAATATATTTCACTATTGATCTGTGGCACAATATGAAGTTATTTACAATAGCATTTAAAATATGTTCTTTGCTTTACATTTTTTGGCCCATGAAGCAAGCCACAGTATTTGTAATGTCACATACCATACATATCATTCTCTCAAGTAATACCTTTATGTGCTTTAATGTTAAGACTAAAAAGTATTTTTATACTTTTAGGCAGTTTTATTAAGAAGGATTGAAGGTAAACCTGCAAATTATGAACTGCCTAAATTAAGACTCTGAAAGATCGAGCTGGACTGGACAGTCATAGGATTGGAAAATGAACATCTTTACCCAGTTTTCTCTTTCATGACAAATCCTATCTTGTGTAATGGATATGGTCTAACAAAATATTTTATCCAAATAATCTCCTTATTTAGGAAATATTGTTTAATTTCAATCTGATGAATTACAAGTTAAACTTAATGTGAATGTTTAAATGACCAGATCAATTAGCGTTCATAGATTTTTCAGTATCTAGCACTCAGCAAATAGAAGTCAAGGATCTGCTAGGTATGCATAGAGAACTACCTTTCCAACCCTTGGAAGCAGTCCCTCCAGAACAGGTGGAGGCACACAGATGAATCATTAAAGGCACTTTGGCTATTCTTGCTGTACTGGTTCTATTGATAAAAGACAGGTCTCCAGAGCTGTCAGTCTGGTACTTGTTATGACCACTAAATCACTTAGAAACAAGCAAACAAACAAAAAAATAATTAGTTTAAAATAATTATTTATAAGAGAAGATCTAACTATTTAGGAATTTTGACTGCAGTTATTAACTACAGAAGATCTAATTTAGCTACAAGAACAAGTTAGTGAGATATTAATCCACATTGGACTTGATTATCCACTATATTGCACTATACAGAGCCAACTGTACCTGTGTAAAATAACTTTTAAACCTTACCACTGGCAAAAGGCACCTTTCTACATATCTGAAGAGATTCTCCTCTTGTGCACAATAGGTTTAAGTTGCAGTTTCACAAACTGGCTCTGTGAGTTCAGGTGTACGCTCTCTAAATGACATAGCTGATTCAGAAAGGGATGTTGTTAGCAAAAATTGCACTGCACTTATTCGCCAGCTAGTGCCTAAATAAAGTTGATAAAAGTGGTCTCCATAAACAACAACAGCCAGGAGGCTAAGCCCAAATGCCAAGCTGTGCACTGGCACCCAGCTCAGTAATTTCATCTAATAATACCATGCTCCATGACTGTCCCTCTGCTGATGTCCTCTAGCGAGACACATCTCCTTTATGCTGCCTTCTTTTTGGTGCCTTTTAATGTTAGACCCATGGAAATTGCAATTGGTTTGCCTTTGTGTAAGAGAGGATAACCTCACAAAACACATTTGCATGGGAATAGACTTGTGCAAACAGGAGAAAAAACTGTAGAGCACCTGAAAAGATTATAGGCTAGTAAAGTGGAGACACTGTATGAAGCCAGTGGTGGCGAGAAGAGTGCCAGGGTGTCAGGATTGCATCCCCACTCTGAACTCTAGGGTACAGATTTGGGGACCCACATGAAAAAGAAATAACCCCCCAAGCTTATTTTACCAGGTTGGGTTAAAATGTTTTTCCCCAGAACACAAACTTCTCCTGTGTCTGGACCTGGTATGCTGCCACCATCAAGTGAGAATGTCTCAAAAAACTATTGGACATAGGCCACTTGAAGCCCCTCTTTCTCTTTCCACAAAACCTCCCAAACTTATTCCTTCCCTAGGAAGCTTGAGAGAAAAGCCTTGCCTGATCCTGAGAGACATGTCCGATCCAAAACCAGGATCTTACACAATGGAAAACAAGCAGTCTGATTCTTAAAAGAAAGATTTTAATAAAAGAAAAAAAGAAAGGAATAAAGCCCTTATAACCATCAATAGAACAGCATCCACCATAATCAACAAAAGAATTAAGAAACCAAACCTCTCCCGCAAGGCTGCTTTCTCCCACTGTTGATATCTCTGCTGAATCTTACAATCTCAAGAAGCACCCAGCCAACACTCACCACTGAGAACCCTCCAAGTGATAAAAAGAAAGTAAACTTACTGACTATAGTATTTGATAGAAAACTTATAGTTACAGTGAAAGAAATAGCTGTGATTCATCCCATAGCCGAGTTGAACAGAGAGAGACCCAGAGAGAAACTGAAACTGAAACTCAAAAATCCTTTGTCTCCTGAGGAATTTCTCATTGGTCAGTTGTCCACCTCTCAGTTTACCTTTAGCTTAACCTCTTACAGGTAAAGACTAATTCTAGACTACTTTATACTTATGACACAGGGTCACTTTGTAGGCAATTAAGTGGGAATTCTACTGATGTGGGCTTTGAGAATTTTACAGTGACTATGGCACAGAAGTCAGAGTTTTTTTTCAGAGAGGCATTTTCCTTTATAGATTTAGACCCTGATAGTTAATGAGCTTTGCTCAATCAGCCCACTGCCCCAGGAAGCACACTAAAATCAATGGGCCTCCATTTGGATATAGGCACTAACTGCAGCACTGAGACCTTGTTCAGCATTTGTCTTAAGCATTCCTCTTGACTATTTTCACATATAGCCAACTGACAGCTTTCTTTTTACCCTTGTTGTACTCTTCAATTCCCTAAGCATTAGTGACAGGACGATGATTTTAGGGATAACAATACATCTGTGTTTCACCACTGGGGCAGAGACAAGGGAACAGACTAATTTGGCTGTGGCTACAAGGAACCTTTGGTTCCTATTATTACCCACAGGAGCTTCAGAAATGTATTGGTTTCACAGGGTAGGGTTGCACTACCCGCTGGATTGGCGGGTAGCGTTTGATGTATCAGGGATGAATTTATCGCGTCTTGCCTAGACGTGATCAATCGATCCCTGAAAGTGCTCCCGTTGACTCCGGAACTCCAGCTCTGCAAGAAGATTAAGCGAAGTTGACGGGGGAGCTGCTGTGGTCGACCAGCCGCTGTGGGAACGGCCAGGTAAGTCGAACTAAGGTACTTTGACTTCAAATACATGAATAGCGTAGCTGACTTTGCGTACCGTAGTTCGAACACCACTGCTAGTGTAGCCCTGGCCACAGTAAAACAGCCTCCAATTCAGTCAATATACTATAATCCTCTTGTGGATAGAACAGATTTTAAAAAGGACATTTTGAAAAAAAAAAACTTATGAACTTCACTAAAACATATTACACATAAATAAAATTCTTATCAAATATTTTAGGCAGCATACTAAAAATAGACACAAATGGATTTTATATCTTATTTCCATTTTATAATAGCATTGTGTTTCTTTAATGACTGACTGATTTTCTACAATTATTATCCATGTAAGTGTGATTAGCTATTAGAGCTGAACTGAGTAGGATAATTATATTTTTGCATCATTTTAATACTTGAGTTAGGACATTCACACAAACTGTCATATAGATGAGATTTGAACTTTAAAAAACCCAAATTACATAAGCAGATTGAAATAGTAAATAGCATTAAAAAGTCCAGTTGATGTAAGCAATGGATTAGAAACAACAGAAGAATGCAGGTTTAAACATTCAACTTGACATTGTGCAATTTGAAAGTCATATGGCATATCAAATGCTGTAAAATTCTGGTTAAGCCACTCATGCTATGGATCAAAGACCCAATTCTTCAGATGTGTACTAAAGATGTAATATTTACTGCCATGAAGTATCTCATAAAAGACAATGGTAAATATAACAAAGAGTATGGCCTGATTCAGCAAAGCACTTAAGTAAGTGAGTAACTTTAAACATCCAAATAGTCTCACTGAAGTCGCTGTAAGTTTATGCTTAAGTACTTTGCCAAATTGAGGCTTAGCTGGTCAGTATCCATGATTCTCCAACCAGAAGCATGTGTCTTATTTTGAAAACAATTGAGCTACTCATGGTAGTAAACAATGCATGCAGCAGTAAACGTTTGAAGGATTCAGTCTACAGGTAGCAACTTTTAGTCTAATAATTGAAAGGGGGTATTAGAATAAATAATATCACAATTTAGGATATGAAATGTATATTATAATACATTTAGTTATAGCAGAGAATGACAAAGAACACAAAATTAGTGAACTTCTTAATTATTTTGTTTCATTTTCAACAACAGAATCTACACTGTATGGCAAGCAGTCAGAATTTTTTTCTTTGAGAATTAACACAAATTTATGACAGATTTAGTAACTTGTTTGTATTACACATACATTCAGAGGTTTGAAATACATTTCCAATGAATTTGTCACTTATATGGCTATTTGTTGAACTATGCTAATTCCATTACTCTACTACAGGAAAGTAATTTAAAAAATCACTTTTTAAGTGTATTGAACTGAAAATATTTTTAATAAAATATGTTGTGATGGACATGAAAACCTATTTACTTTAGCTGAGCTATGAATATAGCAATATTCTAAAAATGTAGAAGAGACAAACACAACAAACAGCCTGAGCAACAGATGGCATTTTCAGAACGCACTAGTATACCATTATTTTCAACTCCATGGAGTTTTTATAAAAACCGTCAACAGACCCTGGGAATTGGAGACTTAGAATTTCTTTTATTTTTTTTTTACATTCAGAAAAGACTTGTTCAGTAAACAGACATTTAAAGATGTACAAGATACTTATTTTGATCTCTCATACCAATAATCGCAGAAGCTGTAGTCAACGCGTAAGCCAAAATTTTCATTAGTGAGTACTAAAAGTTGGGAACTCAAATACATAAAGTATTTAAATAAGTTGTCCATCCTTAATGAAAGCTGTATGTGTTATGTATCTTTGAAAATACAACCATTTACTTAGATGCCTAAGCCATGAAACTTTTGACTTCAGGACTCAATCCACTTCCTATTGAAGTCAATGAGCCACATTCTCAAATGGCATAAATTGGAGTAGCAATTTGTACTACCTGAAGATGTGGGCCAGTGACTTCTGCCATTGATTTTGCTGGACTTAGGAGCAGGTCCTTAAAGATGGTCATTAGAAACTTAGAAAATAACAAAATGTCTCATAACAGTAAAAATAAAACAAAAGATCAATGAACTTTTAGAATAGTGCTATAAATCATCTTTGCTTTACTGTAATGAACTGAGCGCAAATGGTTTACACCAGCTGAGGATCTAGCCCTCCAATTGTAAATTAGCAGATTAGCTATTCAGACTGAGGACCACTTTTAAAGGTAAAATCTCCCTCTGATCTAGTAGGGAATTGCACGTGTAACTAGAATAAATCCCTTAAAATATTGCTTGCTATTCTGAAGGACATTTCTGAGCGGGCTTAACAAATCAACCTGTCCTTAACTCCGAACAACTGATATATTTGTCCAGATAGGTATCCCTTCACACCTGTCAACCCCTGATGAGATTAAAAATTTACAAGAGAGCAGCCATGGTTTGGGAACATGAACTGTGAAGATAGATTAGTTAGACCTGACCTCTAGAGCATGCAAAGAGGTTACTAAATGGTGACTGTAGGTAAGTTTAGAAGATCCAAAAAGAAAGTGAACAACTTGCAGCAATTTTTTTATTAGGCTCCAATCCAAATCCATTAAAGTTAATGAAAAGACTTCTACTGGACTTCTGTGATGTTACAATGGGTCAAAATTCAGACACTATCCTGCAAACAATAATTACTGGGGAATATTCCATCAAAGTCATTGATGGTGGCAAGTGATTGCAGAATCAACCCACAGCTAGCGATTATTTAAAAAACAAACAAAAAATAATTAATTAAAACATGAAGAGAAAGCAGCTGAAAGTTTCTTTGGATTTATTGAAAAATAAATATTATTATACACATAATGTATGCTAATATATTGAACAGATGACCAAACAAAGGATGTCTGCTTTAATTATCACTTTTATATAAAATTGTTGACATTAAAATGAGTCATATCAAAGTCAGATCTATTGTTTAAAAAAAAGACAGGACACACTTTGACTGTTAAAGTTGGATTGATATTCTGAAGCCATCTTGAGAGGAGGGGAAAAAAGCTAGTATTTCTCTGTTTTCTCTTTTGTATTTGTGTTTTAACATGAGCTTTCATAACTCAGCTTCTCCTCTTCTTGAATGAAATCAAAGTCTTGTGTTCATTAATGATCTGGATGATAGGATGGATTGCACCCTCAACAAGTTTATGGATGACACTAAGCTGCGGGGGAGAAGTAGATACGCTGGAGCGTAGGGATAGGGTCCAGTGTTACCAAGACAAATTGGAGGATTGGGCCAAAAGAAATCTGATGAGGTTCAGCAAAGATAGGTGCAAAGTCCTGCACTTAGGACAGAAGAACTGCATGCACTGCTACAGGCTGGGAACCAACTGGCTAAGCAGCAGTTCTTAAGAAAAGGACCTGGGGATTACAATGGACAAGAAGCTGGATATGAGTCAAAAGTGTGCCCTTGTTGCCAAGAAGGCTAATGACATATTGGGCTGCATCAGTAGGAGCACTGCCAGCAGATCGAGGGAAGTGACTATTCCCCTCTATCTGGCACTGCTGAGGCCACATCTGGAGTACTGAGTCGAGTTGTGGGCGCCCCACTACAGAAAGGATTCGGCGACATTGGAGAGTCCAGCAGAGGTCAACAAAAAATGTTTAGGAGGCTGGAGCACATGACGTATGAGGAGAGGCTGAGGGAACTGGGCTTTTTTAGTCTTCAGAAGAGAAGAGTGAGGGGGGATTTGATAGCAGCCTTCAGCTACCTAAAGGGGGTTCCGAAGAGGATGGAGTTAAGCTGTTCTCAGCAATGGAAGCCTTCTCTAGCTGCAAGTTGGGGAGGTCTAGGTCAGATACTAGGAAAAAACTGTTTCACTCGGAAGGTGGTGAAGTACTGGAATGGGTTACTTAGGGAGGTGATGGAATCTCCATCCTAGGGCTTTTAAGGCCAGCTTGAGAAAGCTCTGGCTGGGATGATTTAGTTGGTGTTGGTCCTGCTTTGAGGTCTGAGGTTTCTTCCAACCCTAATATTCTATGATTAGGACATTAGTCTATTTTAGTAATACAATTGTTATTTAATATTAGGACTTCATTCAAAGATTAAGAGGAGGAAAAATGGGAATAAACTATTAAGCCCTTGTTTTAAACAAATAATTTGGGTAATGAATAAATATAGGAAGCCAAATTTGAAAATCCATCAGAAAGATTAATGAGTATAATTTGAGATGCATCTGAAATGCTTTCCTTGTACGAACGTGTCATGTTTCTGTGTTTTGTATAGCACACTTTTCTCAAGTGGAATGGTCTACAAAGCAAGCTCATTAGGAGAAAAGTTTTGGTTCTTTCAAAACACAACTAAATGTTGGGGTTTTTTTTATAACAAGAAACTTTGGTGGCCCAAAACAGACATTTTTTTCATTGATTAATTACATTCAGATGTATGGCTTTCTTCATTTTTAAGTTTGTCTCTTCGAACAGCTCCTGTGCCCCACAGACAGCAAAGAGCAATCAATTAATTCTCCTCTTCCACCTCAAAACTAACTACTGTTTCAGTCCTTTGTACAGGTTTATAACTTAAAAGATTGTAGAATCCCTTCTGATATTTATTCTACTTAATCCCAAAACAAATCCTTCAGATGGTAGGATGTATGGGGTGGAGGGAACAAAGAACCCAGAGACTTCCTCCTCAACCTTTTTCAATGAACTTGCTATATTAATAATCTGACTTAATTTTAGGATTTTAGAGGCTATGCTCCAAAGAATGATCACTGTGCACCTTTAAGCAGTAGAGGAGGGGTAATTTGGCTTAATGGTCAAATGAAGGGAACTGTGCTTTATGATGTGTGCGGGGGTCGAGGAAAGCGAAATCTTCTGCAAAAGGGTCAGTATAGTAGCTGACTCATCCCCTGGGAATGAGGGGCTTAAAAGGGGAATCCCTGTGCCTTAACCCTCCCTTTGACACCGAGCAGGCTGAGGCGGGCCAGTCAGCAGCCACTAGCTAGATAAAGCTGTTGTACATCTAGGGAAAAAAATTGGGAATGCTTAAAAGGGTGGAACTAATGCTTAGAGCAGGGGTAGGCAACCTATGGCACGAGTGCCAAAGATGGCACGTGAGCTGATTTTCAGTGGCACTTACACTGCCCTGGTCCTGGCATTTTAATTTAATTTTAAATGAAGCTTCTAAAACATTTTTAAAACCATATTTACTTTACATACAACAATGCTTTAGTTATATATTATAGACTTATAGAACAAGACCTTGTAAAACATTAAAATGTATTATTGGCACGCGGAACCTTAAATTAAAGTGATTAAATGAAGACTTGGCACACCAGTTCTGAAAGGTTGCCAACTCCTGGCTTAGAGCAAGGAGAAACTTGAGGCTGATCCTTGACATTTTTCCAGGAGTTAACATTGTGTGGTCAGACATGATCCAGCACAGGATCTGAGAGGGAGCCATGAGCCCCTCGCCTCCTAACTTCACCTCTCCCCCTCGCTACAGGGTGAACAAGGCAAGGAGGTTTGTGAACAGGGAGGTGGCCAAAATTCCTTAGGACCCTAGGAGGGGCAGTAATTTCACATCCTGCCATAGTATATGGGGCACCGGAGTTGTTTCAGGAGTATGGGGTTCACCTTTCAGACTTAGAGGCTGTCATGTTTTTGACTGATATAAAAGAGAGCATTAGGCAATGTCTGAGAACCTCACTGTCTTTGGAGAGGAGACAGCCTACCTGTGGCTGATGTCTGTGCCAGTACTCTATAGGAAAGGTATACAGTGACTGGATAAATGGCTTGGAAAAGGACTTAGAAGAAGTGTCTGGTAAAGGGGAGAACAAGGAGTGGTTGGGGACTCCTATGATTGGTAAGGCAGGGAGCCAACCCCTTATTATAGCCCACCTGAACCCTCCTACGAGATGGGAGGATGCATGGTAAGGTCCCGGCTGGAGGGACCCTGATGGGAAAGGAGGGGGAGCTAGTAAAAGCACCCCAGGTAATTATAGAAAAAAACATGGGGTTATCTGCACTGTACACTTTTATCTGCCAGGTTGTCCCAGACTAATAATAAAGTTGTGGCCAAATGTCTCCTGTCCTTCTTTTGGCATAGCCAGACAATGAGTTTGAGTCCCTCTTCCACTAAACTCCTGCTTTCAATGTATGTCAATGGCAAGTGGCACTGATGAATGCTAAATGAGGCTAAGATTCACCAAAACTCGATTGCTCCAAATATGTTAATATATTACTCAGGCACTCATAGAAGTTTTAATATACAAAGATGCCTATGCATATATATCATATATACATGACATAAAACCTACAGTCATGTGTATGGGTAACATATTTGCATCTAAAAATCAACTTCTTTGGTATCTTTTGGTTATGTTCTTCATTTCATTATCTCTTCCTTCACTTCCCCCCACCTCACTTTTCCCTATACATATTCTCTTGGGGCTTCCTTTTCAATTTATTTTTTTATAATAGTTTCTGGTTTGATTAAATCCATTCTTCTTTCACTCCCACTTGTCTGACTTCCTTCTTACCATCCCCTTTCTCCGTGTTCTGACTTTCCCTGCATCCCTTCTCAGTGTTTACTCCATCACACCCTCTTTTCTGCAGTCTTTCTTTCTCACCCTTTATCTGTGCTCCTTCTCTCTTTCTCTTCCACTTCCACTTCGATATCATCCTCTCCCAAAATCCCAATATGAGTGTCACAGTTCAGGGCAATAGCACCTGCATCTCCCAGCAACTCAATCATCATTCCCTTAGACATACACACTCGTTCTAATAACCAAGGTTTTTCCAGGATGTACAGTTCCTTGCCTACACTCTTGAGTTTCCCAGCAAGTCAAACTGCTGAACAGGCCTGTCAGATGCTATAAACAGCATAATTGCCCACAGTTAGAAGTTACCACACACACAGCTCTATCTAAGCAAGCACATTTATTCTTAAGGTGAAAGCTTTAAAAGAACACATGCTAATAAGCTTATCAGAGATCACCCTAACTCCAAAGATGCTAACAGATGATCAGTTCTTCAAGCTTCACCAAGGGGTTATCTGTGATTACAAGTTTATAAGAGCTGTTTGTTCAGAACAAGTGCACCTAGGAGTCTGAGAGTCCTTCTTTTATACAGTTTGGTCTTTGATACTGAGACTCTGGGAGCAAGTAATGATCAGACAAAAGTCCCTTCCTCAGGGCAAAGCTTCTTAAGTCTGAGTTCTTGCATAACCAGAATGGGTACACTGGTATACATTTTCCCCTAGAGATTTCCTGGGAAACCCATCTATGTTTATTTGTCCCAAAAGTTCATTATTATCTGGCAAATAGTCCTTTGAAGATCATAACACTTCCCAGGATTTGCACTAGTCACATCTCCCCCTATAGAAGTTGCATACAATTCCACAATAATACATAAACTTTGCATTTTTAATACAATTGACTCCAGAGTTACTTAAACTTAATTCAGTTTGATTTTTCAATGATACTGGGGAAATTGCCATGTGTCAAAATGAGTTACTGAAATCCTGGGGTTTGGGAAAATGTTACACTCCAGAGGTGTGATAGTGGAAGCAACTGATTTTCTTCTCTTTCCCATCTGTGGGCACAGAAGGAATTTTTTCTTTCTCCATGTCATCGAGAAAAGTGGGGACTATACTTTCCCCCTTTCCTCACCAGAAGTCTCAAAGGGGAATGTCTCTGTTTCTCCACATCAGAAGAGACTTGGGAGGGTAGGGTTTTCCTCCCCTACAACCTGAGGGGAGAGGAACTCTTCGCCTCATCTCTCCTCCCCATCTAACCCTTATAGGAAGCCCTGGTGGATCCCTCTGCTTCTCCCTAACCAAGAAGCAGAGAGAAGCTCTGAGGCTCTGCCTTGCTTTTCCGTCCCGTCTCACCAGAAGAGCAGGGGAAGCCCTAAGGAGATTTTCTGCCTGTGCTCCACACAAAGTGGATATCCACAGGGTAGTCTTTCTGCCTCTCCCTTTCACCAGAGGGAACAGCGGGAATGCTCACTAGTGATCTCAGCTCTCTAGGCAGCCTTCTCACTCTGCCACGGAGTCCAGCAGAGCACAGAAGGAAACATGAATCTGCAAGGGGCAGCGAGCAGGCAGGAAGACGTTCTCCTCAGGAGTGACTCCTATTGGCTAGTGGTACAAACTACTCCAAAATAAAAACAGCTTCCAGCAGCAGTTTTGGGGCCCTTCCACTCCTGCCCCCAGAGTGTTACTGTGGTTCGGTAGGTGGGCTAAAATCAATAAGTTGTTTCCATCCAACTCAATCAGATTGTTTATTTTAATGTCACAAAAATATGGATAAAAAGCCATTCCCACTCCCTCTGTTGTTTATGTGCCTCCCTTTCCTGCTTTTTGGGAGATGTCTTTGATAACTTTAGTAAATATAGTCTCCTGTTTCCTTGCAGAATATTATAATTAATTCCTTCAGGGCATAGGCAAAGGCAGACTTAATATATGCCAACTTTTTCACAGAAAAGATTCAACACTATATAAACAGTTGCATTAGTGTTCTCCCCAACTCACAAGGAAACCGTCACTTTGACAATCTGCTTTTAGTAGGGTTGCCAATTTTGGTTGGATGTATTCCTAGAGGTTTCATTACATGACATAATCTTTAATTAAAAATTAATCTTTAATTCCTTGACACTCCAGGACAATCCTGGAGAGTTGGCAACCTTACCTTTTGGATAGGTGTAAATGACAATGAACTAATGACTTAGACCAAAAGAGAAAGGCATATGCTTCAGCTCTGCTTACACTGGCCGTATCCTTTATATTTTAAAAAAGGGATGATGTACATCCCACTACACTTCAAGGAGGATGGGCGGGGGGAAGGACTCAGGGGAGAGGACAGAAGGACATCAGACTACAATAGAAGACTGTGTATTCTAATGAAAACTCTTAAGGCCATAATATAGAATTTGCCTTAAAACAAACAATCATTTACATCTTTAAAACATGTTAATGAAGTCCATTTATATTCAAAGTGATTGATTCTCTGTGAAATGATTTAATGTTTGATTTGCAAACAGAAACTGAGTGAAGTGTACATTATTGTTTAGAGCATGAGGGAGAGTTACTGCAGCTTTTCCTTATTATTTATAGTGCTTTAACTCCATAATATAAATGAAATTTAAAAATCCTTCATATATAGACAAAACAGATTAGATCACAGCTAAATATTATTTGAATTTGAAATTACTCAGAGAAAATATTATTCCTGGTATCTATACTTTGTCATTTGTTTCATGTGTTAAGGAATTTATTATGAAGAATATAGAAGCTAAAAATCAATAATTTAATTTTCCTTTTAAAAAAAAACTCGGAGCCTTTTTACTTGATAATTATTTTACAGTTATATTCCAAGTTGAGTATGACAAGGGTAGAGATTAGGTTTAAAGTTTTACATTAAACTCTTCAATAGCAATCCATTTAATATATAGCATATTTGTTCTCTTAGTTCACATACAAGAGAACTAAGGATGTGAATATCTTGCCAAATATCAGTATAACTTTACATTTACTTTCAGAATGAAAATAACTAAACATTTGAAACCCTATGCAATTCATTTGAAATTATTAAATGAAATACATAGGCTTTCTTTCCAACATTATTTTAGTTACTAATTACTTGAATTTAAGATAAACAGAATTGTTGATTTTATAAGCTATTTTATTACATAAACATTAAAAAGGAGATAGTCAGATATTCAAGAAAAGAGACAATAGTACAACAGAGGTTGCATAAATTATAGGTATTACTCCGTAAACACACAGTTCAAAAGTTGTGTCAGACTTTTTATCAATTAATCTTGTTCTTGCTTGACACATCTTTCCTCCAGCAGTTCAACAGTCAGTTTAATATAGGCACTATTTTCTACCAAATTTTCAATTTGTCCAATATTTCTATAATTGATTTTTGATTTTGCAGCCATAGCCGCTAAAAATATGTATTGACTGCAATCATACGGATTCTACCATTATCTGTTTAATTTCAGGGAATAGGATTCTTCCCTAATAAGAAGATTGTAAAGTATATGCCAATGAAATAACTCTTGCATCAATTTTCCAACATCAGAAGCCCTTCAGTTTGGGATAAACCAAAGGCAATTTCAGATACTCTTGTAGTTACTATTTTTATGACTTGGCACAAAACCTTTCCTTAATCTTTTTATTTAGGGAGAAACTGCAAGCTTGCCAACTTTAGCAAATGTTAATACAGGTCATGCATTCCAGGGAAATATACAGTGAACATATTCTGATCCATTTTAAAAAAAGGAAATTTAAATTAAGGTGATGGAGGAGAATGATAAACAATATTGTTTAAGACCTACTTCCAGTTCTGTGGTATCCTGCATATATCTGCTTATACTTTGTTTCATTTACACTGAGCTGTTACATGAAGTAACTAATTCAGTTTGTACTGTTCCTGCATTACCCATATTTTCATGGGCAGTGTGGCATTTGTAAGCATGGACTTCATCCTTCCAATCTCCCCACATTAAAAAAGGCTTCATATCCACTAAGTCCAGAAATCAAAACACTGAGCACAAACAAGTCAACAAAACTCCTGGAACCTGAAGAGATGCAGAACCAATACATGAAACACTGCACATTTTATACAAATATAATCTTAATGCACAGACGATTAATCAAGACTTTCCAGTGTATCTAACCAAGACGCCTAAGCAGTTCCGTTTTAAAACCCTTTAAGCCTGTTTCTACTCCTAATGAGATGGATTCTGAAGTCATTCCTGAACTGACTCTCCCTGCTCAGGAAGTTCAGGCCTCAAACAAGTGTTGCTTTAAGTCTCTCCCCCCACTTTCTAAAAACCAAAGACTTTCTCATTGGCATAGACATCTTGGATAGATGAAAGCGCCTATTATACTCTTTTCCAAACTGGAGATCCACACCATTTTACTGAGCTGTGTAGAGAGCATCACCAGGTAAGTTTCCAGCTTGTTAAGGACTCTGCAGTCCTAGGTTAAAGGGCTGAAAGTGACACTTCACCCCGCAATGCAGCCTGCATGCCCTTTCCAAGTTGGGGTTCTGGGAGCCCTATTCACAGACCCCCCCAAATCGGAGAAAGCTAAAAGAGCCTGCAGGGAACTCCGTTGGGTGGCTAAAGTCCTGTGCACGAGGAGTCTGAGTGAATCAGTGGGAGCTCCTGTCCCAGGAAGGGAGTCTCCGTACTCTAGAAACAGAGTCATTCAACCAACCGTGTCACTGGGGCTGGGACTAGGTCCCCCTTACACCAGAAGCACCAGCGACGCTACCCAGCGCCGTCCAGCACTACTGCGGGCTGCATTGACTGCCGCGCACCCCCAGCCCTCTACCCGCCGAGCCGCCGCTGGGGAGGGAAGGGGGAGGTAGGAAAGGAGACGTTACCAGAGTTTTGTTCCCGTTCTTGCTGAGGGGGCCCCGGAAAACTCCCTTGATGTTGCGAAAGTGCCCGTTGCTGAGGTGCGCGGAGCTGATGACAATGTAGTAACACGCCATGGGGCAGCCGCCGCCTCCACTGCAGCCGCTTCCATGCACCCCCGTGCCGGCAGCTCAGGCGGACCCCGGGCGGGCGGAGCGACGGTGCTGCGCTGAGGGGATCGGTGGAAGCAGACCCTCGCCGGCATGTACAACCGACCACCGCCGGCTAGTCTCGGAAATTCACCCGGCCGCCCCGCTCCTCCGCCTGGCAGAGCTCGGGCCCCCTCCCGTCGCGGGCTGGGGGGCGGGGAGGCACAGGCGGGAATTGCAGGAGCCCGGGGGCACGGCGCAGAGTCTCCCGCGGTCTCAGGGCAGCGCTGGCTGGAGGAGGAGGCGGCGGCGCAGCAGCATCTCGGTGGCTTTGCTGAAGGAGTCTGAGCTGCTGCCTCTCACAGGCATAGTGTTGTTATACCGCGCAGCGTTGCCGGTCCATTGCACTGAGCCAATGGCAGGGAGCCACTCGGCTGATCCCGGGAGCTGTCAGAGGAGTGCAGCTGTCACACGCCGCCTTCCCGCCACCCCCGCCGCCCCCCTCCCCGGGCGCGGGCTATTGTCTCGGCCCCAGCCACCCCGCCCGCTGCGGCGGGACCCGCGCGGCCGGTGACGGGGCGGGGGAACAGAGGAGGCGGCCCCCGGGCCCGGCTGGCTGGGAACCCTTCGCTTCCACTGCAGCCAATGCCTAGAGCCCGCGGGAGCGTTCCCGGAATCCCTGCTCCCCGCCGGGGCTCTGACCTGCTGGGGGACGGGGGGCGCTTTCTAGTTGAGCCCCGGGTTAGTCTGGGATTTGGGGCCGGGGCCGGCCGGAGCAGGGGTCCCACCCTCCTGCCTCCCGCCCCCGCCATGCTAGGAGAGGTCTGGCTCTGGCACTGGGCTCTGCTGCCTCGGCCGAGCCCCGCGGCACTGGCGGGCCAGCTGCTGGGAACAAGGGGGCTCGCCGCTGCTGCCCCCCGCCCCGCACTGGGCCCGGGGGGCAGGGCTCCCCCAGGCCGGCGGGCCCCGAAGCAGCGCTGGCCCCTTTGCGCAGGCCGCGGCCGCTGGTCCTGGGCAGGCGATCGGGGCACAACGCCCGGCTCGGGGCGGGGGCGTTCCGCGTGCGGCTCCTCGGGAGTGAATACGGGACTCATTAGCAGGCACTGAAAGGGATCAATAGCAGCCAGGGCGCAGCCTGGGGAGCAGTGGTTCAGGGGGTGGAGGGGGAGCTTCATTTCCCTCTCGCTCCGGGCAGCCTTAGTGGGTTAATAAGGATTTCAGAACCATGGCTGTGCCTGGGCATAAGGCAAATGTCACTCTGGGTTCTCCTGTCCCCCGCCCCCCCAGTGGGGTAGAATTGGGAAAATCCCTGTATGCTTCAAGTCACCCACGGCATCACGGAAGCTGGACAATGTCCATGTTCCTACTACTCCCACGCCCATCACTTCCTAAATACACAATAGGTACCAGACATCTCGCTCCACAAAACTGAGACCATGGTACGTACTAGCAAAGTGTTACCTTTTATCCGGCTAGAGAGGGATCCGGACTTCGTAGACCGATCAGCCGCCCCTGTATTAAGGGGGAACTGATTAAGGGCAGGGTCGTAAAACACGTTGGGTGAGGAAAACAATCATGCTTTCTTGGAAAGAACACTGGTTACAGCGCAGGTAATGGGAAAACTTGTCATGGATCGGAGATCAGCTCTTTTTGGAGAGGGGTATTGCTTGTTTGTTACTACTAAAAACGGACAGGAGTCTTTCAGTACACTCAGCTGATATATTTTCTAGTTATCCGCTTGGGGGAGTCTGGGAATCTTTAAAATAAAGACCATGTTTACAAAACTTCCACATCACAGACTGTTTAGTTAGGGTTGGACATGAGTGATGCAGTGTTGTTTTTTTGTTTGTTTTTTTAAAGAATATCGAGTGAAACCACATCACGTTGTTGATTACAGTTTCCTTGAAAACTTCAAATTAAATTGCAACACTCTTCTAGCACTTCACAGTGTTGTTTTATTTTTTTCTATCTGCAGATATTATATCCCACTGAGCTGCGAACGCCTAACTACCTGGGTTTCTCTGACTTCTAGGCACTGTGGTCCCCTTACTAAGGAATAAGGGTGGAAATGAAGACACCTATGCTCTATTCCTAGTTTGTGGCAGACCTGTATCATCGTCCTCAAGTCACTTTCCTCAACTTTAAAATGTGGGTGATACTTACCCTCTCCTTATAAAGTACTTTGAATAATCTATGGATGAAAACACTAAATAAGAGACTATGTATTATTTACCTTCCCCAAGCTAGCCAATACTTAAAACCTACCAACAGTTAATAAATTATAAGAACTAGTGCTTCTTTCCTTTCTATACTAATAAAACAGATCTTGCATGCAAACAAGTCAACACTGTCACAAAATAAAACCTTATTTTTTTCCCCGTGGATTCAGCCACCTGTAGCTTTATTACACATAATATTAAGATGATCCTAGGTGCTCCCTTCCCCTTCCAGTCCACTTTACAGTCATTGTTTAGTGCTAGGAGTCAGGTTTTGTGGCATACAATTGATTCTTTTGCTAAAAATGGGAACCACAGCAAAAACGAATTAACTTAGAACTATGATGTAACATCACAAAATGCCTCCCAGCCAGCATTTGCTCCTGGCAGCAAAATATAATGATCCTATCAGTTTGTGTTGGAAAATACGGAAGCTGCTTCTAGGAAATTTTGATGGGTGTCATTTTCCTGTCAGAATTTCCTATCTTTACCATTTGTATCCTTGATACAGGAGGCAACAATTTATGATAGGAGCGTTCCTCCTATCAGAATTTTCTATCTTCTCTAGTTCTCATCTTGCAGTAGGTAGTAAATTTTGGCAGGTGTCAGTCATCCATCAGAATTTGCTAGCTGTTGCACCAGTGAATCAAATGATGAAAGAAGGACATTGTGACAGGTGAGACACTTGCTACCAACTGTTACAGGAATATGTCAGACAATACAGAATAAAATCTATGTGCATGTGTGCGCGCGCACCCCCCTCCTGAAGAAGGTAGTGAGATTATTACAAAATATGGGTTTGTAGCCACTTCATCATCATCAGTAGTTGGTAGATTTAGTATAAGCAGGCTAGCCCAAACCTAGTCTTTGGCACGACTACTGATGTGAATAAGATGTGCAGGATTGGTTTCTTCAAGATAGACTGTTTGCATTATTTCCTTGTTATGAAGGCAGAATGCCAAATGTGAAGTTTAGACTGCAAGTTTTTTTAAGGCAGGGGCCATATCTTATCTGTTTATACAGAGCATAGAACAATAGGGCTCTGACCATGACTAAGGCCTATGGGAACTACTACAAAATAAATAATAAATAAGTATTAATAAATTATAGGAAGTGGCAGGAGGCAGGAAAAGAAAACATCACAGGAGAAGAGATGATGTTAGAAGATTGTGTATGAATCCTTATGGGGTATTTCCTATTTAGAAGTGATATGGGAATTCTATATCATGTCCAGGCATCCAAAATATGTGTAGTTTTGTTTTAGTTACTTTTACTGAGTGCACTGACTCAGATATAAAATATTGATGTGCTAATATCAACTGTCCATTGAAAACTACTCAAAGCAATAGTTTACAACAGCAAAGTGTGTCAGTTGTATGGCAATAAACACAACACTTAAAACAATTGTGTTACCACTATGACTCTACCATCCCAAATTTTCTTGATCTTCATAGCTTTTCTCCCTGGCTGCCATGCTGGCTACGATGTTCCATGGAATCTGCTGTGTTCTTCATGTTTTACCCTTAGTGTCAACTAATATGTTATTGATGGTAGAAATTATGATCATGGGCCTTTGTCACACTACTGCTAAATATTTGACCCAAGCACATTAATAGTAGGTGTCAGCAATAGCTTTTTCTGTTTCTTCCCCATAATCATCAGATTATGCTTGGGAACCAAAGAACTGAAACCACACACATGGACAGTAAATAGGACAAATTCCAAGTACTCTAAACAGACAAATCAATACAGTTGGATTGGGACTAGTATAGGGGGATGACAAAATACTAAGCAGGTAAAACAAGTTCCAGAAGAAAATAAATGTCTGGCTTTCTGTGATTTCATTGTTCCCAGCAATTGTTAATAAATTTAGAATGTTCATATTATAATAAGATTTATGTGAACACAATGTTGATGGTGGGATCAAATAATGATGTGCTATTTCCTTTTTTTGAAAAAGCAGTAAGATGTCTAAGAACTGGCCATTTAGAACAGGCAGTGAGCAAACATATATTGATTTATAAAAATCCAACCATAATAAAACCTGTGGACACATATACAAAGCATTAAATTAGCTAAATAATATTTTGACCGATGTCATTCAGAAGAACTCTTCCACAGTCATATGTAACCAACCAGATACTCCACTGCGGTAAAAATCCAAGGATAAAGTAATATTCGAAAGCCACCTGACCTGTGATTCAAAGTGAATACTATGTAGACACAAAGTCAGACAATACTTTCCACTCATATAGTGTCTTTTATGAATAGATGTTAGAGTACCTTGAAAACATCAATTAATTGGACCACACAAAAGCTCTATGGAAGGAAGGAATTACAGGATTCCCACAGAATTGATTGGTATACTGACACTGAAAAGTCAACTGTTATGCCTATTGAGCAAGTCAACGGCAAAGCTCAGAACCAAATTATTTTGACTCCAAGCCTCTGCTCTCATCATTAGATAATACCTCCCTCCAGTGCATTCAGTGAACTAAAGTTTCCAGGTGTGAAATGATTTTTTTTTTTTTGGGGGGGGGATAAAACTAGATATACACAATGGACAGTTATATTTGTACAAAATGGACAGTTATATTTCTCTGGGTCCCAAATAAATTGTCTTGAGGTTTTGTGCAATTCTTAAAAATGTATTTATCCTGTGACTGGATAAAATATTAGATCTAATTATATCTTGAATTGTGGAGCATATAAGTAAAACAGGAATCACTGAGACAAAACTGATTTCCCTTAAGCCAATTTCAACTTGTTCTTTTAATGGTTCTACAGTATCTTAATTTTAAGCCAAACTCTGCTCTCTTCAGCAGTGACTGGAGACTGTTGTTTTGTAGCCACACTGACACACCTTAGAGTTATCTAATTATCAATCATATGGTTACAACATTCTTTTATTATTCCTTTCACAGAAGTTCTAACTTCCAGTAGTACTTTCTATCAATTCATAACAATAACTCCTACATAATTGTTTTTTAAAAAAATCCATAAAGTTAAGAAGATAACAATGAATAGAGAGAGAGAGAGAACAACAAAAATGAAAAGAACTAGGAAGGCTATGCAATCACCTTCTTTGGAATAAGACAAAGAAAAATATTTGCAGGGACTGAGCAGAACAAAAATTATTTTAGACTTCTAAATACAATGTTAATAATGGGCCAACCAACTTCTGCCTGGGGTTATGAAGAAAATTCCCCTATGGATGAGTTATTCCATAATGGACCACTTCAGGAAAGCTTGTGCCTTCCTCTGAAGTATCTGACACTGACCACTGTTGGATGCAGGGTACCTGATTAGACAGACCACTGTTTGATCAGGTATGGTAATTCTCATGTTCCTACCACATATCCATTTTCAGTAGCGTGTAATGTTTTCAGGCTTCTGGCAGATACACCAATGTACCTTGTGTACCAGAGTTAGTTCCAGAAAGTAAGTATTGTAAAAGTATTGTAAACAGTGAAAGTATTGTAAACATTCTCCTCCTGAATGGCTGCTTCCTCAATTCTCTTGCCCAACTTATCTCTTCTCCCCTCCCCCACATAGCTGCCTTCCCACCACAGGTTTCACTCATCTTCCTAAGTGTGTGCCAACTCCTCAATTATTGACCACACACTTTTTTAGCTCTTTCCCTCCTCTTTCTTCTGCTCTTAATCTTCTATCAGTCCATGATTCCTACAAACCAAGCAGCTTCTCCCTTTGTCCTTTTTCTCCCTCTTATTGTTCTACTCTTTCTCTAAAGTTTACTGTCTTGGATACTCTAGTTCCTTCTTCCTTGTTCAGTCTGCAGTCTTTCACCTCTTCATAAGAGTATCAGAACTGATAATAGCCATCCAATGCTTCATTATAAACTCTATATTCACTTTTGAATAGCCTGCAAGGAGTTGTGGGGCTACATAAATTCTTACAAAGTAAAACTGCAAATGCAAACCTTAGCACTCAGAGACAGAAGATGGATTTGTGACAATCCTTGGAAGGCTGTGGGACTATAACCCAATGAATGAGTTGTATTAATCAACACACTGTGGGTAGGTTTTTTTTTTATCTGTGACAGATATAATGCTCAATATTCTGTCATTTAATATTTAACAACATTCTTCATTTAATAAATTATCAAATCATAATTTAGCACAATTTGTTCTTCAGTAAAAACATATTCTTCATATTGCTTAACAGGTCTCAAAGCATGTTACAAACTACAGAATACCAAATAGCTTTATGTCAAGAAATCATTTCACCCCCACACTGAAATGCACCCAATGGTGATAGAAATTAGCAACTGTTCAGCACTTGCAGGAGTTGCTCCCAATCCGCCTCCCATTAAAGCTCTTATTGATTTCAGTGGCAGTTGGAACTAGCCCAAGAATTCTGCCAAGTCTATCAAGGGGATCTGTTTGTCCCATTCACAACTTTGCCTTTTTTATGCCATTCTATATATTTAAAACAGTCTCCTTCCATTGGCCTATCCAGTTCGCAGTCCCTTCTCACAACTTCTTCTAGTAGGCCTTCCACTTTCTTTTAGTTCCTTTAATGTCTCTTTTCCTTGTGCTAAGGGAAAGGTTAAAGTGGCATGCTCAGTTTATCTTTTCTACACTGTTATTATCTATTCTATTCATTATTTTATATACCTATCACTTATCCCCTATTAGTCTTTTTCTGTCTAAAAAAAATCAACCCTAATCCTTTCAATGTCTCCTTATACAGAAATCTTTCTATGCCTACGTTCACATTTATTGCCTGTTACATTTAGGAATAATCTCTTTCTATTTCTGCTATATTTCTTTTTTGGAGGGAGTGACCAGAATTAAACACAGTATTCAGAGTAAGGATAATACAAGTGATTCATGATAATGAATCATATGATTCATTATCATATTTTCAGTATTTTAATAAATCCTAATTTTTTGTCGGGGGGTGGGGTTGGCTGTCACTGCACATTGAGCAGAGCTTTCGTTAGATTGTCCATGATGACACAAAGACTTTTTTTTCCTGAGTTGACACAGTGAGATTTAGAACTCAGTATATGTAAGACCCGTTCAAATTACTGCTTCATCACCTGGCATTTATCAGCAATGAATTTTGTCTCACATGCTCTTCATTTATGTAACTTTGTTAGCTGTGTATGGAGTTTTTCAAAGTCTTCCCTAGACTCCGCTAATTTAAACAATTTTATGTAATTTATGAAATTTGTCATATCACTGCTCACTCTGATTTCCAGATCATTAACAAATATATTCAACTATACCAGCACAAGAACAGATTCTTGGTGCACCCTGATGATGATGTTTTGCCATGTAAAATATTGATCATTTCCAATTCCCCTTTTTTTGGTGGGGGGGGGGGAGGAGGAGGAAGGCACAGTCCTGCAAAGATTTATCCATGTGAATAATTTTACTTGACTTCAGTGTGACTACTCATATAAGTAGTTACAGGAATACATCTTTACAGGATTTGGCTCTTTGCTTCTGTCTCTTAGCCAGTTTAGTATTTTACCTCTTATCCTGAGACTAGTTAGGGCTTGGCTGCACAGTAAGTGGCAGCAAATGGAACTGAAATAACTAAATTTGTTGAAATTCATACCTTTAGTTATTTTGTTCCAACTCTTCCTTTTTTGATACCTCAAATCTCTGACAGTGCAGGTAGCTCTCTAACATCCTCTATGATAAAGACTTATTCACAGAAATCATTTAGCTTCTCTGTATAGTCTTTACCCTCCTTCATTGCCTATTTAATCCCTTAATAGTCCAGTTTATTCAACAATTCTCCCTCAATCTTTCTGTAGTAAGTAGATACTATTACTCAGAGGTTCAATTACAGTTACCTCTTGAACCGGCTCTGGTTTGTTTGTTTAAGACTAAGCTGAGAAGAGCCTATCCTCTCACATGCTTTATAACTAACTGCTCCAATAACCAGTCATTTAAATTGTCAATGAATTTCTTCTTTAAACCTTGTCCCCATGTGACCAGTTTACACACAGTGATGATTTATAAATTCTATATGAGATTCTGAACTTTCTGTATGTGGCATTACCAAACTGCAAACTCCATTTTAAATGTGGAGCTACTTGTCTCTTCTGTTGTGCTTTTGCATCCAGCTTGGACTGAAAGTCCAAAGGTGGGTGGCAAAGGGTTAGCAATTCCTCTGGAGCGTTTTTAAAGAAGTCAGCATTACATTAGCTGTCCTCCAACCATCTGGTAAAGAGGTCAATTTAAGTGATAGGTTACACATCACAGTTAGTAACTCTGCAGTTTCAAATTTTAGTTCCTTTAGAACCCTTGAGTGAATACAATATGGACTTGTTGACTTAATTTTACAAGATAGCATTATTGTCAATCTGACATATTTCAGAAATGCCTACTATGTAAGAGTCCTCTTCTATTGCCAGGCAAATGTCTAAATTCTCCCTGATCTCCATAATGAACTGGATACAGTGATGACAGTGTATGATCCCAGCTGTGATTCATAAAATTCAGCACAGAGTGCATCCTGCCACAATGATTTGATAGACAAGAAAGCCAGAGAACTTCTGAATTTGTCTCAAAGTCACCCTCAGTCTTTCCAGAAGCAGTGGGCCATTGAGCCTATAAACCATAAACTAGCAGGCACCAGGCAGCCCTTTCAATGTTTTGCACTTCCATGAAAGGAAATTAACTAAATAATGAGCCAATGAGGCCACTGCCATTTCTAAGATAACAATTTATTCTAGAATGGAGTTGAATATCCCAGAGGCAGCACAGGAACAGAGTTCATGGGAGCCCATTATAAATGTAGGAGTCAGCCACAAAACTCAGATCAGGACCTGGATCTGGGTTTAAAGTTGCATGCTTTTCAGATCATAGGGGTTCAGCTCTCAACTCAAATCTCAGTGTTAACAGAATTATCATATATATATATATATATATTAAAGTGCAAGAGTGGTGAAAGGATGTGTAAAAATCATTTCTATCTTCACTGAACTTCTATTTACACTTATAAAAAAGACAAATTAAAACCTTTAAATCATTCTTGCAAGGACAGTGTAATAATTATAACATCTCTCAAACCACTATTTCACTTCATCATTTTCAGTTCAGTAATATAATTCTCAGTGGAAATAACTGAATTTAACCAGAAATGACAGTGTTAATAGGTCAGAAATTAAGCATACATTACTCTTGGATGTTCAAATAAAAAAGGGAGATCAAATGGAGGAAAATAAATTATATTTGATTAAAATTCCTAGCATCTAATATGAGACTCAGCTACACATTCTAAGAACTCATTTTTGTGGTTGTCTGTAATGAAAAGATGGGGAAGGAAACCCAAGGGCCATTGGCTTTTGGTGCCTAATGTGAGACCGTTTAAAGGGGCCTTATTTTTACAGACTGGATGCTCAGCCTTTTCTGAAAATCAGGGCTATCTGAGGTATCTATAGTTGGGCCCCAAAAACCGAGCCACCAAATATCACTAGTCACTTTTGAAAATCTTGGCCATTTCCCCATTACATTGGTCACTTTCAGAATGTGCTCATATCAATAGTACAAAAAACCTACAGAGTATGTGTGTGTTTGTGTGTCTGTGTGTGTGTGTGTGTGTGTGTGTATATACACACACACACACACACACACCATATATATATATATACACACACACACACACCCATATATATATGTATGCTACAGAAGGATATTGTTAAAGATCATGACACATTGCCAAGTACAATTAAATTGTACCCTTAACATGGTAGCCTACACAAAGAACAGCTAATACAATTATGTACAAATAATATTAACAGTTTGATTTAAACCTTCTAAATCCAGGACATACATATTTTAGACTATTACAGTCATAACTTACCATGTTGTACCTAAGCATTAGAACATATCATATATTTACAATTATTTCTGGAGATTTTTTGGTGGAAACTGAAGTGCCTACCAGCTTTAGTTTGAGCCCTAAATCTATATTTGTTTTCAGTTCTGGATTTAAATTAGTCTCTTGACTTTATTTGCACATATTTTTATAGTTAATTTACCCTTTTTATTACCATACAACTTTTAGAAGGCAGTAAAACTCCTTTCATGAAAATGTATGAGTTACATTATAAACCAGAAGCAAAGGAGCTAATATGGCCTGTGATTTAAATACATGATGACATGTGTTGTACTTCAAATAGTTTTTAAAGTATTCATTATGGCCATAATCCTGAATGGCGGTCAGCATCTGCAACATACCTATGGAAACACCCTATTTCCTGATTAGAACAGTTACTTCAATCTTTCTCTTAATATCTCACAACATACTATATTCATCTACCATACAGAAGGAATATTTATTATGAATAAGCATATTTAAAATACTATAAAAAGAATTTATTGGGAACAGAAGCCAATTTTCAAAACATTAACATAAGTGTTTAATTAAAAATAGCCATCTCCAAGAGGCCTTGAGCACATAATGGATTTCTGGTCTGTAGAATATCATTGTAAGAAACAAAGTCAATTTTTGTACTAAAAATAAAGTTTCTAAAACCCAGTATTTCCTTTTTAGCATTTTAGCATTTCTGGGTTCTGAATCCTGCTTATGAGCTATTACAAAAATCTCTAGCAATTTAATTTAAATAGGAAAAAACGTGAGATGCCCTGATTCTTGAAATGAAACATCCTGTCCTTAGGGGCCAGATAGCTTCCTAGCAGGGTTATGCATCATGATAATGGACAGAATTTCTTACATGACATATACCAGGATTACATTAGAGAAAAGGTGGATGAGATAATATTTTTTATTGGACCAACTTCTGTTTGAGAAAGACAAGCTTTCAAGCTTACACAGAGCTCTTAGCATTACCTTGTAACTTGATGCCCATTTCACAACAGCTCTTAGTAACTAGAGGAACAGCCAATGAGGTAATGAAGTCAGACTTTTATGGAATATAAGGAATAAACCAGAAAAATGGACAGGGACTTGTTATTTAGTTAATGTTTATTCAATTTTTAGTCAAGATTAATGTACTCTTGATGATTCATATAAACCCATGTTTAAGGTTAAGAGAAAGTTACCACTACATACTGGAATACAACATTATTTTGCTTATGTTCCTTTTATTTTCTGTTGTATATGACTGTCATGTTGCGTGGAGAAAATCATTTGAAGAAATATTTTAGTTTTTTACATATGCTAATTTAAAGTGTCAGAAATGTTCATATAATTGTAGTATTAATGTTTTGTCAATAAACAGGACTTCAGTCTCCAGTGCTGTCAGTCCAGGTCTTTTCAAGAGCACAACGTTTACTTATTAATGCTATTCTACATCCAGTTGTTTACAAGTGAGTATGTTACATTGGTAGGGAGACTGTATATAATGTCTTCTAATCAAGTATTAGAGTTTTGTTCTTCTATCAACTATTAGAGTTTGGTTTAAGACTTTTTGGCATGAATATTTTCATTTTCTCCTCCATGTTCTTTTCAGAGAAAGGACTAATACAAAGATTTTATTTTTTACAATAAAAACTGAATGCCACAGTACCCAAAGGTAACTGTACATTGAACACATTCAGGGCCATAACTTTTGTCAGCACAAGATTCCCCAAGTCAATTTCTTCAAACCAGAGACTTAGGCTGCAGACTCCTATAGTTCACAGTGGATTATCTCAGTAGGTCTGACTTCACTTCAATACCTGCACTCCTGTCTTCTCAGGGGCAATGACTGGGTTAACCAGTGATCAGCCAGCTGTCATACAGCAAAGTACTACTTATATAGATTAAAAATATTAAAGAAAACATATCTTTAAAAAAACACAACACAGTAAACAGCTTACATACAGGTCTTTGCTTACTAGCCAGTCACCCATTTTCCACATGGAGATTCTGATAGGAATAAAATACTTCAGGACCATTTCACACTGCTTGTCCCTCTTGCTCACAGTGTCGCTTAGTTCTTGGATCAAGTGACCATGACCCTTCTCCCAGATCAGGGCTGTATCTTTATATAGTGTTTTGTTCTTTGTCTGCTAGGGCTTTTGAGCTAGTTTAAAGCAGTATATGGTATTTCCTAAACTTCCACAGACTTCAACCTCGCTGGACACACCATAAAAGATTTAAAGGTCAGCATTTTGCAGCAAAAAAACTTCAAGACCAGACTGCAAAGAGAGACTGCAGATCTGCAATTCATTTGCAAATTTGATACAATCAATCAAGGATTGAACAAAGATTACAAGTGGCTAGCTACCTACAAAAGCAGCTTCTGTTCTCTCGCTATTCACACCTCCAGTTCAGCTGCTAGAGGAACACCTCACCCTCCCTGATTAGAGATAACAAGCTGGATCAGCCTCATTGGACTAACCCTGTTATCTCCCACCTTGTTCTTGCCTACCTATTTATACCTGCCCCTGGATACTTCCACTGCATGCATCCGACGAAGTGGGTATTAGCCCATGAAAGTTTATGCTCTAATACTTTAGTTAGTCTTTAAGGTGCCACAGGACTCTTTGTCACTTCCACAGACTTATTACTGGTTTTGCTTCAGCACTGAGTATTTTCATTAATTACCCTCCAGGGACTTTAAGGAAACATCTTTTAGCAAACCCATTTAGCCAGGGGTACACAAGCCTGCCCTTAAAGAGAGACATAATATTTATAAAGTAAAAAAAATAGTCTTTGAATATTCCATATTTCTAAAGCATCACATCTGTGTCACTGATGAAAGTAGAACTGTGAGGATTCAGAGAAACTCTTTGCAATATCAAGTCTGCTGGACTAGGCTGAGAATGAGACATAGCCCCATGCACTTCTAAATCACTCAGGTTAAAATCCATAATAGTAGCACATGATGCTTTCCTTCACAATTTGCTTCTCTCTCCACTTCCCATCCTTGGTCTAGTAGGTTTCAGGCTGCAATTAGCATTGCAACCTGTAAATTTTTTCTCCCTTCTCAGCGCTAGTTTACTTACCAGTCATAATTTGTCGTTATAGACATGAGACCCAATGAGGAAAGCAATTTGTGAGGGAAGGGCAAATACCAGCACCCTAGTTTTACGTTATGGGCAAGGAACCAATTCAGCCCTGTCTAACAACCATGCAGCCCATCTGACTTCATGCACTTTGGGTCCAATCCAAAGCCCACTGAAGTCAACAGAAAGATTCCAACTGACCTCGGAGAGCCTGACTTGGATCAGGCCCTTTATCACTTCAATGGGGTTACATGGGTACAATTTAGGGTAACATTTGGACCATAAAGGGTGAAAGACTTTCATTTCATCTCTCTTACACTATCCATTCTGGAGGGGGATACGAGTGTAAAGAAAGACTCTTACCAAGATTTCCTTTCATAGCAGAAAGAAAAAAGGAATGTATAAACCATGCTTAAGTGATCTACCAATTCTATATATGCTATATATGTTAAGACACCATCAACCAGCATATGTCTAAAGAAGATATATTCAATGCAGTGTTTGTGAGGCTGCCTTTTGTATAAACTATTTTTTATTACTGTCTCTTCCTGTGCCCTGAAGCAAACAATTTACCTTCTACAGGAAGGAACATTTTTGGCTAAATATGCTGACAATATCCCTGGTAACTTCTGAGTGCTTCAATTAGTGTCATCTCATAAAAAACACTACACATATACCAGATTTATGAATGAAAACCATCAGTAGATGCATAGTACAAAAATGAGCCATTGATAAATTTCTTGGTAGTATAATTACTTAATATATTCTAAGAGCAGCACGAATGGGGCTGTAGAGGGAGAAGTGCATATCTAGCTACAATTCAGATTAGTATGTGCATCTTCTTCTCTCTCCTATGTCATTCCATATGTTGCTATTGACTGTAACATCCTAGAATAGAAAAGATTTCTCTCTATATTTTATTTCGCTTGTGAGCTTTTCTAGGAGCAGTATGTTTCAAAAAGAACAGAAACCTCTGAAAGCCTATGTTAGAATAAGCAAAACTTTATTTACCAAAAGGCTAAATTCTGGAGTGTCTTTGTAGATGTAGAATAGTTGGCCACCTCCCATGCACACCCTCCTGCCCGGGGGGAGCCTCTGCAGTTCTCTGCTAATAATTTCTCCCTCAAAGGGCTTCTTATAGACTGCAAACACTTTTTCTAAGGTCAAAATGATCCTTTTGGGGATCTGGGTTGATTCAAGGAAAATAACTCAACTTAAAACTCAAAAGTCCCACAAACAGACATTACTCTTCTTACTCCCAGGCTTCCCTGCCTGGAGAGCTTGTGCACTCTTTCCCTGGCCTGATCAGAGTCTCTTCTGCATCAGCAGGCTACTCCCAGCCCTTCCTGGCTGGAGTCTTACTTCCCAAATCCCAGGACTCTTCTGGAGCCTGCTCACTCTTAGCAATTTCTGTTCTCCCCCACCAGCCCCAGCCCCACCACTGCAACTTCCTACCATTTTGATCCTGGGAATATTTGTTTCATACCAGGCATAACTCATCCTCTTAATCAGGACAGACTTAGCTGCAGGTTGTCTATGCCTTGGACCAAGCCTCCCCATTACAATACCCAAGGAAGGCCCCAAAAGCAGTTAGTGGCAGTGAAGACAGTGCACGGTCTAACAATGCAGACAAATAGTCAGGTGCAGTTGTTTCCATCGTTCAAATGCCTTCCATGGCCTATATTGCTGGCCTCATTCCAGATTTGCAGCAAGGTTTGATTGTTGGAACCAAGGAGCCTTTCACTCTTTTTTCTTGTGAAACAAAGCTCTTTTTAAGCAGGCTTTACAGCTGTGTCTCATGCTTTGTTTTTAAAATATGCTGGGGGAAAAAGTAGAGATTGTTACAACAACAATAATGGACAGTAGTAAATACCCCAATATCCCTTTCATGTTCTTAATTTATACTTCCAAGAGGCATCTTAAGGGGAATAGTTATCCATACTTTTATTGTTTTATTCTTTTTTGTTCCTTCTTTCTTTTTTCCCCTGGGAGAGAGGGAAAAGAGAGTTAAATTGCTACTACAATTTCACAAAGTATACTGCTGCCGCTTTTTGACCCAAGTGGGTAGTCAAAGTTCAAGACTCTGTAAGCTGGGAGTAGAAACTGGTGGTAGTCAGTTATTTCCTTGATTATTTACAAGGAATCTACAAAGTCCTGTGCCTCTGAACACCGAAGGACCCAAGAACAAAAAGGAGCAATGTCGAAGCTTACCAGCACAATAGCCTCTTAGCCAACACCAGACCCAAAAACCCTACTCCTCTCTAGCTTTTTCCAGCGTCACCCTGTGCTTACAGGTTGCTGGTTGGCCTTTATTTGCCTTTGCCTCTCCGTTCTTGTCTTGTCAGTATGTTCTCTCATATTCCCCCACATCCCTACCCAAAACAATACTCAGCAGGCGCACACATCTTTTGTCTTTGTTGGGGCTTTCATACCTTACAAGCTCAACAGGGTTTTAATCTAGCACATAACAAGGTTTTATCCAGCTCATAATAATTAATATAGTATACATTTATAAGAGGAAGTTTCTATCATTTTTTCCTTTTTAACAATACCTAACACATATTCAGAGTATATGATTCTCAAATAGGTTCCTAAAAATGGCTCAGATTGGTATAGTGCAAGTACAGAGTATCTTATTTATTGGATGGTGATGAGGTTAGGATTTCCCACATTTATCTATGGTATGTCATCTGCGTCAGTCTCTTATGTGAATGTGTAAAGCATACTCTATATCTTGGTTGTGTGATGCCAAGTCTATTTCTGAATCAGGAACTAAACCAGCTCTCTGCAGCACAATGAAAATTTGCAGTCTTTATGAGATTATGTATCATTTCCTGCAGTTCAATACTTTTTCTAAAGTAAAAAGTCTCAGTTAAGGGAATATTCAATAAGAATGCACTAAAAATAGTCTTCCTTGCTCCTTTTCACTCTAGAATTTACTATGTTACTGTCTTCCTACTATGGAAATTCATACAATGAAAACACAAACATTTAAGTTTTACAGTTTTCACCCTCAGCAAAATTTTAGTTTAATTTAAATGACATGTTATCCTAATGAGTATAATCTGAAGGTTAGGGAAGGAGAGTGTTTGACTAAATCGACTACTATTAATTTTTAATTTAACATTTTTTCTTAAATTAAAATATTCTTCTGGAGATCATGCTTACTGAACATACTTGTGGTTCCAGTCCCACACAGTATTTGAATTCCATAAGGTGTGTGGGAGGTTTTTTTTAAATCCACATAATTTTATGTTTTTTTTTACATGTTAAATTATTATCATCAGATGGAGAGGAAATTAAACATTCTGAATGTGTTAAAAATCTTTCTTCTTGACTCCTTTTACCAACTGCTAACTACTGCTAAAACTCATCCAATTTTGGAACACGAACAACCTTGATAACATCAGACTTAAGACAAAATAAAAATAGAGCTTTGATAAACTATGTGAATTGAATTCCAGTACTTTAGAACACAGTATAAAGCTTTTATTGCCTTAAGAAATGTAACTCAATGTATTAATACTTCAGAGGCTTCAGTTAGCTAGCTAGACTTTGCCTAATTATGCTTTTATTAAGAACATCTAGAGCTACGGTCACCATGGAAAAGAGATGAACAAAATCAAATCTGATTTTTATAAAGCATTTGTAAAAAAAAAAGTTGCCAGAGGGGTGAGGTGGGACAGAGGAAGACCAAGGATACTGTGGAAATTTTTCACAAACTTTTATCTTTATACTGCTTTCCCCTGAATATATGATGCATATATTATGTATAATCAGAATTCATCTAAGTCTGGGTGGGAAGAATGTTAGGATGGAAGACAAAATGATGGTTAAAAAGTTTCTCTTTCTTTTTTGTGGGAGGAAGAGAGAAGAGTGAATGTGGGTATCGCATTGCTTATTTGGCTCCTTCAAGGTAAACAGTGCCTCTTTCATTACCTGCATTATTTGTTCTGCTAAATAAACTGTATCATGACATATGGCCCCTTATAATCCTTGGATTTTATCAATATTCAATTTTTTATTTTATTGTTATTTGATTCATAACTGCCAGCATGCTCTTGTTTTTATTGTCTTTGTATTACATATATGTTATCATTATGTTAGCTATCTTTTACATTGAAAGGACTTTCCCAGAGCACAGCTCTACACAGTAGGTGGAATTCAGGTGTGGAAAGCGTGGAAGACTTTTCACTTATGGGCTGTTCAAGGGTGACCTGGCCATAAATCTCTATGTTGATCTGAATCAATGTGGTTCATTCAGAATAAAAAGTCAACAATATGATATTTTTTGCTCACCTTCAGTATTACAGAGGTAAAGACCGCAGGATCTTCATAACACATTCAAAATAAGGTTATTTAAAATGTGAAATATGGAATAATCCCCCTGGTAGTTAGTACTGGGGAACTGACACGTGGACTCAGCAGGTCTTTTGCAGGAAACCTATATAGTTCCAGTGCTTTGCTCCTCCTCTGGATTGGAGGTGGGTTTCAACACAAGAGAATAAAAGAAGGAGCTGATGACTGTTACCTCCTTCTCTAGGAGTTGAACATGCACTTGTTCAAAACTCTAATGAAGTCAGTAGTTATATTACTTACACACACACACACACACACACACATAACATTATGTGATGTAGTTGCTAGTCGCTACTGACTATTACATTTTCTAAGGATCTAGTGGTTATCCTTAAGTGATGTGGAATAGTAGCTTTCACCATTAAAGTAAATGAGACTGTTTGAAGAATATACTGCCACTAAGCTTGAGTAAGGGTATCATAAACCAATCCTAGTTTTGAATGGAAAATTAAAAATAAGCAAACTAAAAAGCCTATGCCTGTCAGTTGGCCTGATAGCTACAAATACTTGAAATAGAGATCTCTTACGGATAGCTAACTAGCAAGATAGATAAATAATATAATAGAGAGAGAAAATGTTTAGAAAACTGTTTTAGAAAACTTGTCTGATGCTAGCATTGTTCTCTTTGGTACAGTTTTTAACAGGAATGCTGCCTTTTTGCCTACAAGAAGAAAAGAGATCATATATATTAGAAACATAGGATGCTTTAAACACCAAGGGTTGTATTCAGCCCTGGATTAATGAAGCGTCAGATTAAGAAAAACAGTAGGTTCTTAATGTCAGAAGGTCTCACTGCAGGTCATAAATATCTTGGGTCTGTGTGACTATTTAACGTCATTCTGTTTCTAAGCTTCTTATAATAACAGTGGTTTCCCAAGAGACCATTAGCTTACTGTGTACCTAAGTTAAATCTGCTACAGTTAAGCTATGGTAAATATATTTTATTTCCCCAAGGAACAGCCAGGTGAAAGCGCTTAAGTAAAGTTCAAATGGCTGCTAAATTAAAAATAATAAAAAGTAAAAAAAAAAAATTATGTATGCCCTAACATGTCCAGTGAGACCTTCATCTTACACAGCCTTACAAGAATGTCTTAACATTCAGAACAACAAGCAGAGGGTAGAAGATGTTATTTACTTTTTTATTACTATTATTAGTTGCATTGCCATTGTCAAATTCTACCTTGTAACATTCTTTCAAAAGGATGACCATGGAGCTTTAAGGTGCTAAATGGGAGACTAAATTACAATACAAAGAGCTAAAATAAAAAATAATTTTCTAAATGCCATATTTCGATATCCTTACTCATGTTGGCAAGTATTCCCCAAATAGTTCCATTAATGGAAGTGATCACTATATCCACTCAAGGGTTAAGGTACTATTATATGATAGCCGGAATATCACAATCTGACCCTAGGTAACATGTTCCTCTTGTTCCAGTCCTTGTTCTTCCTTCCTCACGACTCTTCCACCATGTTTTTCTTGTATTCCCTTATCATGCTTCATGTTTCTTTGTAAACTAATATGCTCTTTAGGATAGGGACTGTGCCTTCTACAGGTCTCATAGAATCTAGCACATTGTGGGTGCGTAGTGGTTGTTGCTTTGCTATTGCTGTTTTTGTCTTCACTGGATTGTATTTTTAATGGTCTGTGAAGGGCATTTAGGTCCTGGTCCTGAAAACATGTTTGCACTTGCTTCTATTTACACAAGTGAGTACTCCAATTGAAGTCAAAGGAACTACTGATGTGTGTAAAGTTGAGCATGTGCCAAAGTCAGGGCTTTAGAGACAGAGATAAGCATTCTCTTTAGGTTTATGTGCTGAAATTTTAATTCAAAGGCAGTCTGCCAATAAGAACATGTATTTTATTTGCCACACTGGTAGGAAACTAAATAAATACCTAAGATTTTGCTTTTGTTTAACATATAGCCACTGCAGTCACTGGGAAATGTTAGAGTTTTAAGTGCGTAGTGCAATTAAAATGAACAGCATCTTTGCATGTGAATAGCCTTTCAAGTTGTGCTTCAGGCACCAGAAAAAAAAACCTCCTGTAATTTATTCAGAAATAAAGTGTGTTGCAAAAACACACAAGATATAATGCTATTAACATTTTTCAAGTTAAGTTTTGTAACTCTGCCCTTACATCTCCTTCTCAGCCTTTACCTGTAGACCGTTAAGAGAGGACTGTTCTTTAACATTATAACATGGAGCCTGGAGCTTCACTCTCTCCTTCCACCTCCACATACTGATCTGGTTACTCACCTTGTGCAGTAATTAAAAATTCTTTAAGATATCTCTCTATGGGTTCTCCACTCAGGTGCACATATGCCTCTTGAGCTCTCAATCAAAGATTTTTCCACTAGCAGTGGATGTTTGGTCTTCACATGAACCCTATATTTCCTCATGCTGGATACCAAGGCAATATAGACATGTATAGGTTAAACACCCTCAGTTCCTTCTCCACCCAAACAACATCTCTTCAGAGAACAGTATGAAGCAGAAGGGAAGAAAGGATGTGAAGTAGAGCACCCATAGGGACACGCATCTCAAAGACTGCAGTTACTGCACAAGACGAGTAAACTACTTCTTCTAGCAGTGTCTTAGATGCCTGGATGTTCTTAAACAATGCTGTGGATGTTACTTGTGACCTGGTAGAATGTGCTATCATCCTCTGAGTAGGATAAATGCCTGATGTCTCATAATAGGTGACAATACATCCAGATATCCATATCAGTAGTATCTGAGCAGGAATCATGGATCCCCAGGATCTGTCTGCAAAGGAGATGAACAGCCTGGGTGAGCTTCAAAATTACTTGACCCTATCAAAGGAGAAAGCCAGAACCCTTGTAAGATTAAATGTGTGAAAATGGGACTCCTGCAGAGAGTTGTGGCTTTGGGAAAAACACTGGTAGTTGAATAGTTTGATTAAGGTGGAACCCTGAGAGAGTCTTAAGTAAGGAGTTAGGGTATAGGCCTAAATAAACCTGATTCTTGAATAATCCTCTAAAGGGGGTGGATCTGCCATCAAAGTACCAATCTCCCCAATTCTGCAGGCTGACATGACGGCTACTAAAAAGGCCATCTTCATAGACATATGAAGTAGAGAACAGGTTGCCATAGAGTTGACTGGATGTTTCATAAGCTAATTGTGAGGTTCCAGGTTGGGGTGAGGTATCTAACCTGGCAGAGATTCCCAAACCCTTAATAAACTAAGATGATACAGGTTGGGCATGTATAGAAAACCCCTCTATAGCTGGATGAAAGGTTGATAGTGTGGCCACATGGACCTTAACTGAGCTAATGGATAACCCTGAATTCTTCAGATTCAGCAGATAATCCAAGATGACTGAAAGAGGCACAGATCCAGGCAGTAAGTAGCAATGATAGTACCAGTGGCAGAATCCCTTCATTTCTATGGGTAAGTAGTAGGGGTTGATCTCTTTCTGCTATTCAGTAACTCCAATTACTCTTCCTCAGAGCAGGAGGATTCTAACTCCATGAACATTGAGGAACCACAAAGAGATGGACAATTTCTACTTTGGGGTAAAGCACATTACAACCATCCTGTGAGATGAGATAAAGAGTAGACCACAGCTTGAGCAGCAGATAGATGCCTAGATGATGCAGGTAAGGGTATCTAGCTTGTCTCAGCCATGTTGATATTATAAGGATACCCCTATCACCTCTGATTTTGTTCATCATCCTCAGTATCAATAGAGTTGGAGAAAATGCATAGAGTAGACCCTTTTTTTTGAACAGAAGAAAGGCACCACCCAAAGAGTGGTACCCAGATCCCCTCTTGAGATACTTGGCAGTTCTCTTCCTGGAGATGGAGAAGATATCCACCTCCAGAAGACCTCATCTTTGGAGTATGTTGTGGAGAACTTGAGAGTCTAGCTCCCACATGTAGTCTTATGGGAAGTGTCTGTTATGGATACCGAGTGTGGTGTCCTAAATGCCTAGGAAGTAGTCAGTCAAAATTTGGATCTGACAAGCTATGCAATAGTTCCATAGCTTCATGGCTTCAGCTCCTCCCTACCTGTTGATAAACCACATGCAGGACACACTGTTGATCATGACTCTGATTGATTTGCCCCTGATGAGGGGCAAAAAATTGAAGTAGGAAATTCTGGCAGCCCTGAACACTAACATTTTGGTGTGATTGGTTTCCTGAATTGTCCATCTGTCCTGCATCACGAGAGCATTGAGATAAGCACCTTATCCCAACAGCAATGTGTCTATTCTTAAAGACAGTGATGGAGTTGGATGACAGAAGGGAATGCCCGCTCATACATTGAGTTGATCTTTCCACCAATTCAGAAAGCTCAAGTTCAACCTGTCTTTTCAAAGTGTCTCTGATTGGAAAATAGGTCATTATTACCCAAATTGACAGCGGAGGCATAGTCTTGTGTGACTGGTCACAAAAGTTCAAGTTCCCATGTGTCCCAGGAGCTGAAGACAGTTCCTTATAGGATTCCAAGGATTTTCATGAATTATCCATGCCAAACCTGACAAGGTTATGCATCTGTCAAAGGGAAGGTAGGCTCTGGTTGTAAACAAGTCCAAAGAAGCTGTATCTTGTTACAGGGTTACTGTGGATATCCTTACATTTAGCTGAAGACCTAACTCCTGGAACAGAGCAAGGGCCATCTGGGGGAAAGGTAAAATTGTTTCTTAAGAATGGCCCTTGAGTAGCTGGTCATCAAGGTATGGGAAGACCACGATTGCCTCCTGTTGGAGGAATGCAACCACTACCTCCAGGACCTTGGAGAACACTCATGGATAGAGGAGAGACCAAAGGGAAGCACTCAGTATTAGAAATATTCCTGGCCTATAGTGAATCTTAGGTATTTCCTGTGCAAAGTGTGTATCAATATATGGAAATAAACATCTTGTAGATTGAGGGACAAAAATGAATGCCCCTCTCCAGTGAAGGAATTATAGTTGCCAAAGTCATCATTCTGAACTTCTAAAGAAGTTGGTAAAGCATCAGAAGTCTTAGATGTAAAATCAGTCTCCACCATCCATACGTCTTTGGTACAAGGAAATACTTTGAGTAAAACAGTTGTGATCTTCCCTGTGACTATCAAAGAATCCCTGGACTGAAATAGATGAGACTAATTAGAAGTCTGTTACATCCTCATCCTCATCATCCAATGGAGGAGCCCCATAGAAAAGGGTGGAGAGTTCTGTGGTACTGGGAAAGACAGCAGTCTGGAGATCAAGCTCTCAGTATTGAAAAATGCTCGGTACCCATGAGGAGGGGGATTCCAGCTCATCCATTTGTAGTCAAGTCCTTCACATATCCAAACTCTTGCAGTACCGAGTAGGGAATCGGTACTGATGTGGTAGCTAAGAATGCAGTGGTCCAGTGGTCGAAGCTGACAGTACCACTTATGTGTACCGTTGTAGGCGGTGATGAACTCTGGAACCATTGCTTGCTCGGTACCAAATGGGTAAGTGCCAACAGTGGGAATGCGCTGGATAGTACGAGATCAGGGTGCTTATGCTTGCTCTCCTTGTCCCTTGTAAAGGGTACTGAAGAACTGGAAGAGACATATCTCTCACTCAAGCTCTGGGACTTTCCAGCTGTGCTGGTACTAGATGAGAAGTCCTTCAACTCAGTGGTACGGAACCAAGAAGTCAAGTCGATAGAGACCATAGATCTTTCAGGGGAGCGGTTGTTTCTTTTAAAAAAACACAACAGGCTCATTCAGATGAGAGTTTGTACTCTTTTCAGGAGCCTTCTCAGAAGCCTTCAATGACCTTCCCTTCTTAGGGGAAGGCTGCGCCAAAGTAGAAGGGAGGTGCAGGATCTGTCCAGAGACAGATATAGATGGGGGGAGTCTCCTGACCTGACTCAGACTCTGGTGGAAGTGAGGACTTCATCATTAACAGTCTAAGCTTCATCTCTATTTTTTCTTGCACTTAACTTGAGGGCTAGCCAGAAACTTCACTTCTGGGAGATGTGAAACTCCCCCAAACAATGGACACACTTAGAGTGTTTGAAGCCTAATGAGCCAAATGTGCTCTCTCTGTCAGGAAGACAAGGCTCCCTAATGAGAAAGAAAGGAGCAAAATACTATCCTCTCACTAATAACTGTAACTACTACTAACAAATAACTACACTAACTAATCTTAACAAACAACTATGAGAATATAAAACAGCTGAGTCATGCTCAAGGTGGACACTCTAGAGCTCCAACTCAGGCTGAAGCAGTAGAGAAGAAATTGTGGGCTGTTTGCCAGCACATCTCGTATGGCCTCAATGGCCAGCATGAGGAAACACAGGGAGCATGTGCAGGTCAAACAGGCACTGCTAGTGGAAAAATCTCCTATCAGCAGCTCGAGAGACCCATACACCCTTAAAGAACGCAGCAGCTACTCAACCTGCCCTCTTCCTCCACCAGTTCATATGCCCATGAGAGGTCACAGATAGCTACATCTTATTTCTTACAATCTATACAGAGATGGAAAAGGCCAGTTAAACGTCTGCTTTGTGTTTCCCAAATATAAGTCGCATGCACACAGTTTCCTGTTGTTACTGGGATTAATTAAGCATTCAGTGTATAGATTTCCATCAGGTTGGAACTTCAGTTTCTCAGTTGATATTCTGGTCTCCTGGGTTTTTTTACTACAGTTATTCTAGGATTTTTGCCCTCAGAAGAGTGAATAAAATAATCACAATTTTTACAAGGCATCTTACTGCAATTATCATATGGAAAAAAGTCACTAACATGAAATTTTGAGGCATATAAAAAGCAAGGGGAAGGTTGTTCATCTTGTATGTAGCAGCTATTAGGACTATGTAACAGGATGGAATTCCCTTTCAAGCACAGTAGAAGCCATTAAGAAATCACACTCCTAGTCTAAGTAAACATAAAAATTGTAACTGTTGGCAAATGCTGATTTTTTTAATGGCACTCATTGTGGCCAGAATCAGATGGTGTCAGCTGGTGTATCTCCATAGACTTTGTGGTAAGAGGAGGCTCTGAAACATAAACCCTTGTATCAGAGGCCCGGTATGAGGCCTATGGCCTGAACTAAAGTAATGGCCAAGACTTTGTTAACATAAAGCAAAGGTAGGCTGTGAGCCAGAGGCAGGCTCTGCTCACAGAAGCTGGCAAAGAAAGGGCTGATATTGCAAAAATACATGTACCTAAAAAGTACTGGACACTAGAGATATAAACATATGCCAGAATGATACCAGAACACTCTGATACTTGCACATTACACACAGATAACAAAGAACAGGCAGACTCATCCTAAAGACAGGAGCAAAAGGGTAATATGACGGATAGAGTTGTTTTGTTGAAACCAACATGTGCAAGGTGAGAGATGGCACCTTACTATGTAAAAGGTTTGTATCTCATTACTTCAGGAGTGATGTGTAACTTGTTTGTACTTGTGTATAGGAATGCACCTCTGAGTAGCTGTCTTTGTATAGACTAGGGGGCAGTGGACTGAGCCGGTCCATTGTCAGGGAGTGCACATGTACTAGTGGAACTGTAGACATCTGATCAGCGGAGCTAGAGACTGTTTCGTTTGACAGTGAACCTGGCCGGGTGCCTTTGTACCTTATTGGAGTCTGTGATCATTGGGGGTTCTCTCGGGGTTTATCGTGTTGGCGATCTGCAGAGCCATGGCAGCACACAGAGAGAACACACACACACGCACACAGCCAACTGTTATCAACACTGAAGAGAGCAGAGCACCATATCGGTGACATCTGACAACCAACTTCAGTGGTGCTACGTCAGTTTACACTAAGTTATGATATGGCACTGTAGATATAAGGGAGGAGGAGGAGGCAGCTCCACTGCATACTGTGAGACTCAAAAGGAAACAAAAGTACAGAGAAAAATAAGTTGACTACAAACGTGTTTATTTGAATGCCTGATCTGAGTCCAGCATGTGGACTCTCTTTGATTGCTTATGTTACCTTTCCTTGTCTTCCCTTGGTGGTCCATGTTCAAAATGTTGCTCAGGGCTTTCTTCTTGCTTAGATAGGACCCTGAGTCCTTCACTTCCATTCAGACATTCAGAACCTGCTTCCACCATGTTATAAGCACTTAATTTTGTATTTATTCAAGACATCTGGATTTACTTAGTTATCCTCCCTGAGACTTTCCATATAAAATGAAATTGACTAGTTAGTCCTCAGAAGTACCAAAATGGGTCTCTCTTGGGGGGAGCAGGGTAAGAAAGGGATCATTCTGATTTAATATTTGGGCCAGTGTGTGATACTGTTGATTAATGTCAGCCTGCTCTGCTTCCTCCCTCCTGCAGGTTATATTAAATCAGCAATGCTGCACAGTATCATCTCCTATTGCTTAGATTTAGCTAGTTTCCTGATATTAAATGGTCTGGACATGGTAACAGTCCAGTGGGATATTATTCCAACACATACTGTGTACCCACTTTTCCAGTTGCTACAATTATAGGATTACCAATTTGTTTACAAATAAGAATGTTCCCACAAAGCAAGTTGGTGATGAAAGGTACTATTTGACATAATATAACAAAAACAAACTGATAAAAATGACAAAGCAGTCATGGTTGATTAGAACTGATTCTAATGCAGACACAGTTTCACAATCTTTGTTCTTTTTATGTTAACAGAGTCTAACATAATAGCTCATTCTGCTTCTTCTAATATAGAAATCTATTTTCTGTGCACCAGAATTTAAAGAGTCTTGCAGAGAATCTTGCTTTGGCCTAATTCAGTGCAAAAGGAAGTAGACTGACAACAAATGCAAACAGAGATGCTGCATATGCAAACCAGTTTGCATCCTGCATATGTTTCCACTCTACTGACACACCCACTTTGTTCTGAGTTTGTATCATGGTGCTTAGGAGAAGAAAGATTTGTATAGTAGAAATAACAATTACATCTACTTACGTCTAATCCTGCCCCCCAAACTCAAATGCACAGCAACCATTTTGGGCAAAAATAATTAATCTTGGCATTGCTTGCTGAAAATGTAGTTTGATGTAGAGATTGCAACACAGTGAAATTCTTCATACCTATGCCAGAACTTGTCTTGACCATAAATTCCTTTGTAAACTGAGACTGCCTTCATTCAACAACAGGACCAATCATTGGAATTTCACATGCATCCAGGATGGTCTATTGGAGCCCCAAGAATGATAACTGGACCATAGAATCAGGCATATGATATTTTCCCCCCAAGAATTAAGTCCTCACAAAGTCCTTATGGAAGGATTCACAACAGTCAATGCCAACACCTGTGACTCTGACCCTGCTCCTTTTTGGAGGATAAAAGAAACTAGTGAACATGTGGAGAGCCTAGCTGCCATCAGGAAAATCTGACCAGCACCAAAGAACCATTATTCAGCATTGTACTAATGATCTGACACAAGAAGAGTTGGACAAACCCTGCTCTTTAGTTCCTGGCGCTAGTTACCTGATCTGGGTCAAGGTTACAGTCATGAGTCTGTTACACGGCAGAGTGAGGCACCACAAGTTTGACCCAACACAACCTACAATAGCTAAGGTCTACTGGAACCATGAGTCTGTTAATTTAGGGCAGGAGGTTAGTGAATGTAGCTTAATGACAAATGAACATGTGTGGAAATCTGTTCTCTCCTTGGTGGTTTATGTCTCCTTCGTCTTTACCTTCCCTGCCACTATTCCTCATCTTGCGCAAGGCTGTCTTTTGTTAACAGAGACTGTCTTTTGAATTTAACAAAATATTATTCTACATTGTGGTGTAGCAATGCAGTAGTTATAGCAAAAAGAGCCACTTTCATTGTAAACACCAATTTTCAGGAGCTTATAACTTTCCAAAGAAGATCACTTTTTAAAGTACAGTTTCTCATGTATGATCTCAGCCAAATAGTAAATTATCTGAAAATGTGGAGAAATTCCATAGTTACAGTTTTCTTTTACAGATGGTTACAACATGTTCTACTACCACTGGAGAGCCTTATAGTTAAAGCTGTAGACTGGGAGATTAGGAGATTTGGGTTCTTGGTACTACTACAGATTTCCTGTATGGATTTGGGCAAGTCACTTAATCTTTCTGTGCCTCAGTTCCCAGTGTAAAATGGAAATAATACTTTCTTTCTCCCACACTTCATCTATCTTGTAATATTTAGAATGCAAGGGATTTTCATTTACTATGTGTATGCACAGTGCCTAGCACAATGCCTAGATCTTTTGGGGGAGAATTGCCCCTTTGCAAAGCACTTTAAGACTCAGCACTGAAAGGAAAATACTATTATTCATATTTATCAATAGCTTCATGTACTTTGCTGCTTTTATTTGCATCAAAAGCACAGACACTGCAAATCAACTCAAAGATAAGATTTCTTCATTCTGTTCAGTGAGTAGTTCACAGCAAATCAGCTGTAAACCTTTATAAGCAGCATATGTAAGTTTGCTTCCTTTCCAATTGAGCTGTAACCAAGTGTTGTGAAAGTACAATCTATTCTCCTCCTGCTTTGCATGTATGTTGAAAGTACAAAAACAATATCATCTCTCCTTTTAAACACATAGTAATGCTACTAATTTGAGTAACACAAATATAACTTGTACACAGCTAATAATACCTTCTGCTTGAAGTTACGCTATTGGAGAGTCTTCAGCACAATGCTCTGAAAATGCTTTATAAATCAGTTTAATCAGTTTAGGCTCAGTCTACTTCCCCCTCCCCTTGAGACAGATACATTCCTTGTACAGATTGATAAAGCATGACAGATAGATTGAGTGACTTGCCTAAAGTTATATATCAAATTATACACACCTACAGGAACAGAATTTCAAGTATTGGCTCCCACTCCCTGCTTTAAAGCAACTTCCCCTCAGCCCTCCGAGACGCCAAAGAATTTTATGCCATGTATATGTCTATTCACTATCTCAGAAGCCAAAAGGCTGTTGGACACTTCAGGTTTTCCTGTGCTTTGTTTTCTGTCTCCACTTGGTGGATCAAAAGAAGCAACACCATAACTACTCCCAGTAGCTTGCTTGAATTCAGAGCATGCAGCATTCAGCATTTCATATCACATCCTGCAGTGGTTAGAACATCCAGAGAATAAAGTAGAGAATTAAATCAGCTATTTTATGGCTGTTTTATATCTCAGTCACTGAAGGAGAAAAACCATGGAAGATAAATAGGATCTTCCTCCTCTTCGCTCCATGATTTGTTTTTCAAGCCCTTGTTTTTAAGCATGGCATATTTAATTGGGTTCCCTCCTCCCCATTACAATTTTTAAAAAGACATTTTCTATATCCTGTCTGATTCTCTCAACATCAGCAGTTTTTGAAGACCAAATTTACTGGTCTGCTAAGGAATGATATGATGGTTAAATGTTCAAACTGCAATAATAGTAACTGCGATCAAACACCATTCTTACCATGAACCTAGCCGTGCTTCTCTAACCAGTAGGGGCGGTTCTGAGAACGGTGCCATATTTTAAAGTTGTACTGTAGATTTTGGGGGAGATTAAGGAAGGAAAAATAAAGGTTTGCCATTCACACAGTTCACTAACTTAAATCTCAGAAAAAAAAATAAATATTCTTGTTCCTCGGGGTCAGCCAGGGAAATTGTGTTAGAGCTCAGCTAGCAATGACGATCCTTAAAAAGGGTCTGTTAGCTCAGCCTCCACTGTGGAATAGAAAAGTCCTTCAACACTGGTTTGCCTCTCCAAACTGGTCACTTGGGACTGGAACTTTATTACACACTGTGGCAAAACATGCTGTTTTTCTTACAGGGGTGAACAAGGTTATCTCAAACTTTCTTTGGAATAATCAGTGGCCAGATGGAAGTTTCCAAGGTTTAGAGAGTAGCAATAGATCTGGGGGCAAGAGTCACAGGGAGTATTGAGCTTCCATATCTCAAATTATATCACTAGGATGACTCATGCGGAGAAAGAATTGTAGTGGTTCTCAGATGACTCATATGATGGGCTGCTTGGTGTTGAAGCTCTACATTCAGTCCTTGTCCTAGGCCCTCTCCATAATCTTTTAGTTATGAAGTTTAGTTCATATTTAGGGGCAGGCAAGTTCCCTCACTGAAATTAACTGAAAGTGGTTGGTGAAAAGCCTCCCCATTATGGATGACAAAAAATACAGTTAGTGTTTCTTTTTATAAAGCACAGCAGGTGCTGATCCAAATCAGAGTGATAGAAAGCATACAAATAAATTAGATTCTTATAGGCAAGCACCAGGTTTGCAAAGCAATATCCTGATTTGGATTTAAGCTATCTGCTACCAAAAAAATACAAATGATTTTGGTGTATGATATACAAGATGTAGTACAGATCACCTGGAAATAAATGTTAGTGGTCTCTATAAGAAAAGGGAAAACCAATAGAATTCTAGACTTGATTCTGCTCCCATGTTTCTCAGATGCCAGGGTGCAGAGCACCATATTAAAAACTTAGATAAACAGACACTACAGTCAACTACAGTAGTCCTGTTGACTTTCTGGGGAATGTGAATCAAACCTGCTGACAATGAAATCTCCATTTCCTACTTTACCACATAGCACATCTATTTTACTTTCCAATAGAATTAGGGCACGGCTACACTTGCAGAGGTAAAGTGCTGGGAGTTAAACCAACCCTCGGAGACCACAGCAGGGAAAGCACTGCTGTGTGTTCACACTGTCAGCTGCAAGTGCAGTGGCGTGGCCACATTAGCAGCTCTTGCAACGCCACAGAGAGCAGTGCCTTTGACATCTGCTTAACCTTTAGAGCACCACATTAACCAATTACTTTAGCACGTGCCTAACTAAGAACATAAGCAGCTCCATACTCTTCAATGGGATCACACGTGCCTAAAGCTAGACAGATGTTTCAGTATCTTGCTGAATCAGAGCCTCTGAGCTCAATCAAACTCCCATAGATTTCTGTGGGAGATAGTTCTAGCTCTGTCTAAAGATAGTGAAATAGTCTCAAGTGATCAGAAAAAATAAAGCAGTCATCAAAATGTATAGAATGCCCTAGTAAGACTCTTTGGGGCTCTCTGTGCACACACCTTATTTTAGATGCAATAAATTCATGCCTCTGAGATGCCATATAGACAAAATATAAATAAAAATATAATCCTGACCTAAAATATCCAGGCTCCACATTTATGGGCTTTTGGTCAAATTGTGTAGTTTATTGCAACCTGTTCCATAAATGTTTGCTACATTGGTAGTGAAGGATTCTCTTGAAGTTGTCATGCTTACTATAGGCTCCTTGAATCTTTTCAATTGTGAAGTGGTTTCAGCCTAGAGAACTAACTTTAATCTTGCAATAATGAATATCATTGCCCACCTACTCTAGACTTGCCTTTAATTACAGCAATTTAGCCTCAGTATTGGTCACAACTGAGTAGGTGTCTGAACTATTGAGGTTCTGCACTTGGGAACCTTTAGTTCAAGACTCAGATCCATGTAAGTGAATAGAAATTGCATTTCCAGAGTGAGGTGCCTAATTGTTACCAAAGACTCGATTGTTACCTCTTGACATATCTTATTATAAGGGGTGATAAAAATGAAGTGCCTCATTGAATCTCTGGGTAGTACTGACACCACTCCCACCCTTCAGGGCATCCCCTTTGAAAATAATGCTGATGTGATAAGTTTGTCTCAGATGGTTTGGGCCAACACAGCAAATTCTCCTTTCCATAACTACAGACTCCTTTCCAGACTACAGCAGGCAAAGAGCCATACTGTCATTCAGGCAAAGACATGTTTGAAAAGACAGTACAGGGGCACAGAGGTCTCTGTGTTACAAAGAGTCCTTGAGATCCTCACAGACCTTGAGGAATTATGGGATAAGGTGGGAGACTGGGAGACATTAACCCTCTACTAGGGTTCAGCCAGGGCAACCACCTGTATTCTATCAGGACAATTTGATGAAGGCTCAAGAAGAGAAAGCTCATGGAGTTTTCTATCCCCATACAAAAGGGCTTTATGCATAAAGGACTGTCATAAGTGAGTCCTGTGAGTGAAGTAGGTGCAATCCCCCCCAGTGTCAGAGCAAATACTGCCATTTGGCCAGTTAAGAGGGCAAGCAAGGCTATAAAGGATTGGGAGGGGGGAGGTCATGGTGCCAGACAACCACAGGGATTCCAAATCAGTCAAGAAAGGACAGGTGAGAGCTCCTAGAGACTGTATGTTTGGCACCTGGGAAAAGGCTGAAGGTAGACTAGCAAAGGGGATTTGTTGGCTGGCGTCCCCAAGCCAGGGCCAATGGACTGAAGGCAGAAAGAGCAGCAGCCGAAGGAGATACCTGCTGGCTTTTAGCCAGAGAATAGGACCCCAAGGATTGGAGAGGACTGAAGGCAGGGGAGCTGCCGAGGGGCTTATCCACTGACATCTCCAGGACTGAAGAGCTGGAGCCTAAAGAACTGTGAGAGGGCCTGGGGAAGTGTAGGATGCTCCCAGCAGAGAGACTCTGGGGGGCTCCTGATGGGAGGAGTGGGGTTTCACTCCAGATGGAAGTGTTGGGATAGCTGTCCTAGTACAAGTTCAGGAGAGGATTGACAGAACATCAGCATGTGGCATGTGAGGCACTGAGATATGAGATGTCTTAAGTTTTAATGATTGTTGGCACTGGGATGAGATATGGACTAAGTCTGGTAGTGTGATGGACTATTTGAACTATGTAAGAAACCAGCCAAGGAGGGTATTATAATTATAGCAATTAAGCCTGAAGTGGAGTTACTAGAGACTTTGAATGGGAAAACCGAGGCACATGTGGTCAACTGTGACATGACAGGCATAAGAGGAAGGACCAGGCAAGACCGCCCTCTTATAGGGGCATTCTGACTCATCTTATCTAAGTGAGTCTTTTCACCATTTCATGCTCAATTGATACACAGTGCATTTATTTTTGCACTGTGTGTGACTTAATTTTAAAAATCCATAATAAATATGAAATTAAAAAAGAAGCCTGGGATCCAGATTGCAGTGGTGGCCTGGGCAATCATCAGCAACCTAAACAAATGATTGCTCTAAGGCAATTCAAATGCTGCCAGCACAAATGCTCAAAGAGTCTAGAAGAAGCCAGATGCTGCCTTTTTATTAATACCTTCTATAAATGAGTCTTGTCATTCAAATGCAGGAAGAAAAACAAGGATTAGAAAACACAATATATGAAATGGCTTAACAGTAATATTACGGTAAAAATGATTTATATCGCATTTGATGCAAATCTTGGTCTCATTGCAGTCAACATTTCATTCAAGTTTTTTCTTGCCAAGGACTATAAAGGAAGTAACATTGTGGTCTATATTTGCAAATTTATAGGGCTCTAGAAGAGAAAGGTTAGTTGTTAGTTCATGGGGGCTAAAAAAGTAACAGACATATAGCACTTTGAAAAAAAATGTTAGGAACTTTTTACCTTTTTTTTCTTTGGTACTCAGAACAGATGGGCACTGCAAAGTTATGGAATTTCTTTGATTAGAAGCTTTTATAGCTACAGACAACATCCATCTATTGAGGAATAATATAATCACGCATAAAGAAAGAATATGGACTATATGACCCATTACAGATCTCTTCCAATTCTAGAATTTTATTGCCCTCTTGATATTTTCATTCAGTCCTGTCTGTACCTACAAATTTTCATCAAATACCTTTTGGAGTTCAATGAATAACTAAAATCCCATTACTCTTTTTTTCTTAAGGGGTATTTCTCCAGGATGCTCAAGAGTAACTGCTTGTTCCTTTAAGAATAATAAGAAGAAATAGTATGATTCCACTACAAATAAATCAGATTTAAATTGTGACTCTTGAGTGAGCTAAATAGGCATAGAGGAGTCTAATTGGATCATGGGAGTCAGAGCCAGGAACTTCAAAATTCTAATCTCAGTTCTAACATCAACTCACTGTTAGCTTTGGGGATGTAACTAAACCTGTTTCTCAGCTTCCCAACTGTAAAATTAGGTTATTTACCTGGTTTATCTCAGAGGTGTTATGAGGATTATTTGTTAATGTTTGTACAGCATTTAGAATATACAAAAGAGTTAAGTATTATATTATTTTAGTCATTCCCTTTAGGGTTAAAACAGATTTTACAAAACATGCAAAAAGGCAAGGATAAATATTAAAAGTGAAAATACTTGTATTTTCCATGTTCTCATCAACTGCACTATTAAATCATCTGTATGGATATTGTTTACGGGAGCAGAAGACTTGGAAAAATTCTACAGAAAAAATAATATTAATGATCAGTTTCATTCCTAACATCTGCTCTGGAAATCCTGCTTTTCTCAGCTTTACAGTTCTAAGCCCTACCCAAACAGCCAGTGACTTTTTTCTGTGATAGTAAAGGAGCCATTTGATCTCCTTGATAATCAAGTTAACTTTCTCTGTCCCACATTACTATAAATCCATTTCTCTGGAGACTGAAATGTAATTACCTCATGCTATAAACTGGAGACATTTCAACAAAATCGTTAAGACAACTCATTGTCTGAGGAGGAACGTGTGTACCTACTTAAAAAGTTTTAGTATCCTAGCAAATATCCATTCGGGAGGACCATAAAAGGTACAACATTTCCTTTCTGTCTTTGGGTTTCTGGTTATGACTCCTCCATATAAAAGGCAACGCTTTCTTCCAGTGAAATTTATCTTTATTTCTAATTAAGGCAAAACAACAAGCTAACAGTAGAGACAATGCAGCTAAGTCCTTGCAGGGACTTACTAGGTAATAAGGTCTTGTTGCTTTTCAAACTAATTTATATGCAACATGGAAATAGCAATCCAGGAACTGCAGACAGGCTAAGGAGACTACTTTCCACCTGAAGCTGAAATAGTTCTGCAGAAGCATTAAGGCACAGACTGTGCCACTCTCTGATCTTTGCCTGGATGGATCCTCTACATGTGTGATCACCCTTCTCCACATATAAGTGTAGCTCAGGTGGCTGACCTCTGGAACTCTCCTTGTGACATGGGCTCCCTGTGGTGGGACAGGATAGAGTCAGGTATGGAGAAGGGGTAGGAGGGAAATATAGATAGTGTTCCTCCTCTGGCCCACAGAACTTACACAGAAAAGTTAACATAGTCTTAGGCTTTCCCATGAATTTTCTTCCCCTCACCACCTCCAGGAGATGCCACAGAAAGTTCCTAGTAACTGGTTCCTGTTCTCTGGCAGCACAGCTCCATTGGGTGGTGGAGGGTTGTCAGTGGAGACCAGAACTACTGCGGGTCTCAGGCCCTGGGGATGCATTGTTTAGGGATGGCTTTTCTGCATGGGAAGGGAAAGGACAATTTAAAGTAATATCTGCAAGATTTAAAGAGTCCTTTCCTGAAGTTTTTCCACATGGGAAGGCTACAGTCTGACCCAGTATATGCTTAAAGTTAAACAAAAATTGGAGAGAAAAAATACTTAATTCTCAGATAACCTCAAACTTGCAATTGTATGTAAAACAGGGTTGGAGTTATTAAGGCTCATACAAACTCAATGGCTTTCAGTTCTTGCCTGATCTGATGGTTCTAATTGCTGGTATCTTCTACTAGCAAATTTCTACAAGGATTTAGATACTTATTACATTACCATTTGTTTGGTACATTTTGTAATGAGTCTGCTGGCTCAACAGTTGGTCGCTTCCTTGGGATGATCTGGAACACATGTATTGTCTCACATCTGCTAAGAATGTTGGCAGACTAACAGAAAACTTGCCCCCAGTTACGCACTTGGAAATTCTAAACTTTGTGTCCATGTGCAAAAGTTCCTTCACAACCTTATTCCTTGGGCACTCCTAGACTGATCTCCTTAAGCATTCATCAGCCTGTCCCAGACAGGAACTTGAACAGTTTTATCAGCCATTGAGAAGGTAGGACCTGTAGTTCAGGGACAAATGTCTTTTGAAGATGATTCCCAGCACAGACAGGACAAAAGAACTAGGATCAAGCTATAGGCTCTGAGAAACGCCAGGGTATAAGTTCTCACAACTGCATACCAAGCAACAGTGAATGAAATATCCAAAGGATAACTGGACAAGATGAAAGTGAAACCATTGTAGCCTAATAGCCATTCACACAGAGAAAGAGAGGCTAGCAAGCAGAGGACAAGGTCCACTGAAGCAGAAAGAGAGCAGTGTAGTAAAGACAGAGCCATCCCCCACATAGCCACCAGGCATCATTAAAGCCTCTGAAAGTGCAGTCCAGCCCAGGCCTATGAAAACAACTGCCTAAATGGTCTCCCTCCAAAAGACAGGTGGCTTTAAGGAGTCCTGAGGGCATAGGTGCTGAACTAGAGGTGCTGCTGTACCCCCGGCTTGAAGTTGTTTCTATTATACACAGGATTTATAGTTTGTTTTAATGAAGTGACAAAGAGTCCTGTGGCACCTTAAAGACTAACTAAAGTATTAGAGCATAAGCTTTCATGGGCTAATACCCACTTCGTCAGATGCAAGTTTGGTTTAATGGCTCTCAGCATTCACACTATATACATTGCTCCAGCACCCCTGCCTGAGGGACAAGAAGAGAATTACATCCTTTCTTATTGGAATGCCACCAAGGAATTTACTTATGGAGTACTTTTCATCTATCGCTCATGTAGAGTCTAGACCTCAAATAACTGACCTGCTCTCTTTTTGCTGGTCCCAATAAATACATTATTAGGTATGTATAAGCATTTTTGGGGAAAACACCAAGTGCTACTGCATCATGGTTTAGCGTCTGCAGCACGTACAATAATTCTGTCTGAACTCATGGTTAGGACTGGTTGAAAAAGAGAGCAAGACCCCAGAACAGCCAAGCGCTTAGGGTACTCCCCTAGAACAGGGGAGCCCCAGGTTTGAGTCCGTGCTCTGAATGGCCCTCTTCCCTTTTTTATAGGAACATTTTGACAGCTCTTGGTTTTGTCCCAGTAAGGAATGGGAGTGGAGGGGAAAAGTCACCAAAAATTTCCTGGGACTGGTAAACCATTTCCTGCCCAGTTCTACTCACGATATACCTACCACAGACCCAATACCGGAAATGTTATGGTGTATAACAGTATCATGGTCCTTGCGAACTACAGTCACAATATTTAAATACTGAATTTAAATACAGTTTTGTCCCTAATTGTGTTACTGTTTTCCACAGTCCATAGCTTTGTTTGGTTTAGCTAGGTATAGAGGCAGAGTGGACTAATGATCAGAGCAGGATATACTGGCTTTAGACCCTGCTTGGTTCTACTACGGTAGTACTGAAAATCTGCTAATTTTACTTAATATCCTCCCTTATCTCTACTTAAGGAATTGAGAACTGAGCTTAGCTACAGTAGCTTCCAATCTTAGTTATCTAAGGTAATATGCAAATTTTATACCCAGTTATGTATAGCTCAGCCACTGATTTGCCATGTAACCCTGGGCAAGTTTCTTCACCCCTTTATCTCAGTGTCTTCCTATGTGAAATGAGGATAATGTGTATTACTGCTGTATCCGGACCCCACTTCCACTTTAGTAATGGCAATGAGTGTTTTCTCCTCAAATTCACAAGCAGAAAGATTGTGATCACCTAAAGAACTAGTGCTGGTCAGCAATTTGACTAATATTTTGTTGGCTGATTTCTTGATTGCTTTTTTTTTTGCAAGAAGGGGTAGTTTCAACAAACTTAATTCTGTTTAGACATTTTCAAAATGAAAAAGTCTGGTTTTCTAATTTAAAATTAATTTAAAAATTCAAGCTAATTTTTAAAAAAGAGTCAAAATTGAAATCAAACATGTTGATTGACCCAAACAGATTTTCCTCCCTCCCGATTTTCAGTTAGTGAAAAATTTTCAAGAATGAGTTTTCCCCAAACCATTTCCCACTCAGCTCTAGTGTTGTGAGGTTACTTTCTCAGTTTTTATATTATGCTTTGAAATCCTGAAATAAGTGAAAAGTACCATTATTATGGTTGGAATTTGGGTAGTTCAAACATTTAATAATCTATCCGATTTAGTTTCACCACACAGATGCATCTTGTACATTGAAGAAAGCAATCTCCTAATACAAAATATTCCCTTCAGAGTCCTTATAAATTCTCACACTTTCTTGATCAAAATCTAAAACAAGTTATTTTCTCATGAAAAAACTACCTGAATATAATTATCACCCATCTACCAAAAAAAGAAAAAAAAAGAAAAAAAAAGAAAAAAAAAAGACATTTAAAAAGAGGAAAGAAAAGTTCTAAATGTCTTTGTTCAGCCGCATGGGAGAGCAGTGGTCCAGCATGTTATGAAAAAGAATTCTGGTTTGAAAATGCTTGCCAAGAAAACAGCTGAATATTTATATATAATATAGTACTGTGACTACTGAATATTTAAATATTTTGAATTCCAAGGTCTAGCATGATGTGCCAAAGTATTGTGTGGTGACCCTGTTTCCAAAGTTTGATTATAAAATTCTCAGACTGTATTTAGATTACAACCTATTCTTCACTGCTGAAGTGACATGGAGTTAAGTTCTCCATACTTTGGAACATCTCTAGCTGTTTCTCTCTCTCTCTCTCTCTCTCTCTCTCACACACACACGAGCCAGCTGAAAAAGGAAATTGTCCCAATTCACAAATTAAAAGTGAGGAGCAATTGCTATTGGGAATTATAACTAGAAAGAAGTATACTCTGGACCTACTCTATCTGTTCTTTCAAATACAGTGTATTTTTAATAGACTGGAAAGATTGTGATATATACAAAGAAGTGAAATCATTGGCAGTTTTTACATCAAATGTCTTTGATAGAGTTAGGCAAAATGGTATAGCTCAAATAACTTCATGGCATCCCGTGGACCTTTAATGATCAGAAGAAGATAGGAAAATGGGGAAGAAATAGGTAAACACTTATGGAGTTAACAATCTGAAGTTTTATGGGACAAATCTTCCACTGGTGGAAATCAGTGTAGCACTGTTGACATCAATGGAGTGATACTGATTTACACATCTGTGCGGACGGACCAGAAGAAGAGCTCTGTTTTGCTCAAAAGCTTGTCTTTCAACTTCAGAAGTGGTCCAAAAAGAGATATTACGTCACACACCTTGTGTCTGGATGGAATTTGTAATTCTTTCAGAATTCTATTGCAATTCTAAAGAACACTGCTTATTATATTGTATCAAATACACCCAACAGCATTAGATGGTGTCTATCCTCTTTTCATTGTAGAAACAGTAGGTGAGCATCCTAAATGCCTTATTTCTTTGTGCTGTTGTGGTGGGAAAAGGGATAAGTTTAAAAAAGGCTAATGTACAGTATAGGCAGAAAAGTCCTGTCTAGCATGCACCGTATTAGATTTTTTTAAATGTAAGACTTAAAAAGTAGTATTAAAGTACCTTATTTGTAGCTTTGACTTCACTAATAACTTCCAATGATTACTTTAATCACTTTGACATGCTCAGTATTAGTCAGACTTCTTGCACAGATATATTTATTTTTGCACTTAAAGAAAACTTCATTTTGATTTTCTCTGCATTTCTACTTAGCATGAATGATAGACTTTTTCTTTACCATAAAATTTAGAAAAAATCAGATTATTGCCATTAGTTCTAATGGGATCACATCCTTTAAACTCACTGAAAGGCTAAGTCCCTAATGCTTAGTCAATGAAAGTTTAAATTAGAAACATTAAAATGAAAAAGTGAAATGCAGCTGGGTGGTAAAACATTCTGGATGAAATAAGGATTTTTCTTCTTAAGAAAATATAAATTTAGGATAGGATTTTTTAAAAGCATTCAGCATTGGACTAACTGCTCCCATTGAAGTTAATGGAAATTTCCCTATTGACTTTGTTAGCAGAGTTACCTCAACACAGAGTATTTTTGAAACTCTCACCCTTAACATCACTATAATATTTACACACTGTATCCAGATGCTTGAGGGGCTTCTGATCCAGCTTCCAACCAGGAACTGGCATACACAATGGTAGTTCATGGACTATGGCAAGATCACTATTCCTGTATCAATCAGAAAAATCACAAACTATTCTGTCCCCACTCCCCACTATTTCTAAAGTCTTCTGAATTGCTCCCCAATACCATCAGCCAGGAACCAAAGAATTGAACTTGAAATTCTACTTTTGATCACTACATGGAGTTACAGTGTCCTACATTTTTTTTGTTATGATTTACATGGTACCAAACTGTACTACTGAAGCTACTCCCCAGCAAACAGTAATGTGCTATGGCTCAGTGTTTTATTTTCCCATATACCACATTAAGATGACTTTGCTTACCTTGTGTACAGTCATATATATAAGAAATACACACTATGGGGATGAAGATCAAGAGTGAACAGCTATGAAACAGCAGTCACTGTGAAAGGAAATTAAATAAACATGACATACACCTACACTATATGTACCAAAAAATATATTCTCTAATATAAAAACAAACTATAAATGTATCAAGGCCTTGACCGAAGGGAAAAAATCAGGCCTGACAGAAGAAATAAATATGATTAAATCCCTTTCTAAATATGCTCAAATTTTCTTGAGTCACCTAATGATTTAGTACACACACACTATTAATGAGTTATTCAATTTACTAGTTTGATAATGCATACTTCCTACAGTTCTTTCAAAATAGAACTATCAGGGTATTTCACAAGACAATCTCAGTCAATATAATGTAAAGCTTTTTTAGTGTCTTATCAGGAGATAAATATCTTTTATTTTTCCTTTTAGCTGAGTCTGCAAACATGCAAAATATTCCAAGAAGACTGCTTGATTTTTTCAAACTTTGAAAAATAAATGATTAAATTGAAATTGCTCTTGAATAAGTTAGGAGAGATATGCAGATAGTACAGACTGCACTTTCAAGGTATGGTACTCAACAAAATGCCAAATTATTATTCCTTGGAAAAAGTAGGATATGAGGCAAACATGAAATAATCAATCTGGGTTATTTTAAGTTGAAGTATATTTTACCAGATATACAGCATGGTGATACAGTGAACATGAGTATCCCAATCTGATTTTTTACAGATAGCATTGTCCCTATTCCTTTTCACAGCATATTTATTTAATATTCAGGATGCTGGAAATTTCAGACCAACAGAAAACAAATGCTTTGAAGACATGTGTATGTGTATACAATATACACTGCACAGACAACTGGTGGACTACACTGAGCCTCTAGCATTTTATTACATATGCTACAATAGTGTGTTGCTTAGGTATCCTCACTTCATATATCAGTAGAGCTGAATGAATAGTTAAAAGTTCTCTATCAATATTCATTCAAATTTGAAAACAGATTTTGACTTGACCACTTCCATTTCCCACAAACATTTGAATAGTCACATTTTACTTAAATCACAAAAAGTAAAATGCTAAGTTTGAGCACAAGAGTATTAGCTTAAAGTAAACATAGAACTCTATATTTGCTAATACTATTTGAACACTCAAACTACCAAATAAACTAACTCACCAACAGCAGGGCTTGGCTAGACTTTGAAATTATCTGATTAGGTCTCAATTTTAACCAGAGGCTGATGGTGGGGTAGTTGAACTCTTCTAGATTTACATATATGCAGGAATTGCTGTCTGTCTCTACCTCCAAGACCTAGCTAGAGACAAGCCTAAAACTGAATTATTGTTTAGTCAACTTTCTAAGAAATGTGGAGTTAAGAAAAAATGGGCCCCAGATCGAAACCATTACTTTTTTGTAATTACTTTGAAAAATCAAAACTAAGCCAGTTTTCCATCTCTATTTTGTCTCTTCCCATTTTTATTCTCTTTGGCTAAACACTGCTCTGGGATCCAAACCATGAGTCCTCACATAGTGTGGAGCACACAAACAAGGAAGGTTGAAGAAGCTATGGTAGTGTGTTTATTTTTTCTCACTAGTGTGCATTTAAGAAGAACCCTCAACCACAAGTAAAGGATTTCTCCACTAACATAGAAACGTATTGAATCTACATTTTGGACAATCTTTCTCAAACTGCGAGATCCAAGCTTTCTTATGTTAGAAGTTAGCCGAATATTATTGTGACATTTGGCTCACTAATATTACATATACCTTTTTTAATAATTATTTTGTCGTATGTATGGTGTTCAGCTGAAAGCATAAAGTCTGAAATCACCTGCACAAAACACATGTTGGTATAGTACAAATGTCTCAGCAGTAAAGCTGTATAAAAACTTCCATAACTATACCCCAAAGATCAGGGTCAAGATTTAGTTAGAAAACCAGAATTTTAGCCTTCACTGGAAGGTTTGCAAACCTCTTAGAAAATCTAGGTTAAATTTTGGGCAAACAAATGGTGATTTGGGGTATGTGGTAAAGAAAGAAAGAAAGAAAAAGAAAGAAAGAAAGAAAGAAAGAAAGAAAGAAAGAAAGAAAGAAAGAAAGAAAGAAAGAAAGAAAGAGAGATTTTGACCCTAAAGCCAGACACAACGTACTGGTTCTAAATGAGTTTCATTTTCAGGGTTGCTTAAATGCAAAAAACCAAGAACAAATAAGAAGGTATGAATCCTTATGAACAAAAGTGGGTGGGTGGAGACACTGCAGGTTTTCATGAACCTGTGTGACTCAAAATTTCTGAGTTCACCATAGCTCTTTACTTATTTTATTATCTGACCAGAATTTTAAAAAAATCAGATAGATGCGGCTGCTGTGATTACAGATCCTTCCACTCTCAACTGAAGTATGGTCTAATAACATAGGCACACTATTTTCAGGAGAGCTTTTACGGGCATATGCACAGGATTTTTGACTCAGGTACAAACTGCATACAGGAATTGTGATAGATGTAACAAACACAATGATGTTTTCTTTGATTTCTAAATGTACTGGATACATATGTCACATTACTCTCTCAATAGACAGTAAAATAAATAAAATACAATAGCATCAGGAAAGAAAGTTAACAGTAAAGCACCTGAAATATGAAAGAATAAAAGGAACTAGTGCAAAAGTCCTCCAGATGATGCAGTACGTTTAAGAGTAATCACAGATGGCTAAGAATGTTAGCTAGTTGGCCCTTGATTTGTGTGGAATAGCACTTGTCACTTAAGGTACAGGAAAATGAGGCATCACTGTGATAATCAACAAGACCAGGATAATAAGAAAGACATTAATCCAAGACTTCTAAAAAAAAAAAAAAGAGAGACTAGGGAATAAGTGCCAACTGAAAATCCCTTGGTAGTGTAGTAGCCATTCTTCCAAAGTTTGCAATTAATTACGATTGTAACTCTCTCTAAATCCAGCAGTGAGGCACAGTGTTGGAAAGCTTTCTGAAATTCAATGTTTGATTTCTGTTTGTTTCTAAGAATAGTCCATGCTTTTGAGGGGTTGGGGGAGCAGAGTATTTTTACCAGCCTAATTTCTCTCTCTCACTTGAACGTGTGACTAAAAGCCACGAAAACACTGAAACTGGAATAGCCACAAGAAATCTTTGGAGACATACATAAGAACATAGGCTCTAATCTAACTTCCATTTAAATCAATTGAAATTCTCTCATTTATTTAAATGGTGCAGGATTGGGCCTTAAGCGGTAAGGGAGTGTTTGGGACATAGCGTAACTGGTCCCCTACTGTGACTGTGTAGAGCAGATTTTCACCTACTCTTCCCCCATCCCATCCCACTCTCCAAAGGGCCACAGAGAAAATCTCCAAGTCAGGTTCACAAATGGCAGCCCAGAGGCTGGCGTTGACAGAGGGCTGGGACACAGAATCCATGATTACCAGGATCAAGTAGTTGTAACACATTTGGTACAGTCCAACTGTAGCTGGTATTGTTCAACTGTAGCTGGTATTGTAGCCGACAGGCTTGACCATCAACTGGACTGGGGCTTCAACCTAGCTCTAGAATGGAGATTTGTGAGTCTTAATTGTAATACTTCACCAAAAGGTTCATTGGAGCCCAATTACTTGGAATGTATGCAGGTGAAATGAATTCTACTGAAAAAAAAAAAAAAACAGTCTGGTACAAAATTATTATTCTGATTGCCAGTGTAGAAGCTTTAAAAAATTAGTTATTCCATAAAATCATTTTGCATGGGTCATATCTGCTAAGTTTGGTTGGTTGGTTGGTTTTTCGGGGGTGTATGTTTTTTTAATTATTTTCCTAACAAGTCTGCAGACAGGGGACAGTGTCTACTGCAGCATTGACAGATTAGGGCCAGCTGGTGTTTTTCCAGTTGATTTGCATTTTCTTGCTCAAGGTGATCCCTTTGTTACTAGTATTGATGACTCAAAGGTCTGACATGTTGTATACACTGAATTTCTGCAAGGTCAAGGACAATCTTAGCAGTAAACATAAATGTATAAATTAAAATATCATGCACAGAAAGGGCCAGCTAAATTTTCAGATATTTTGTCCTCAACATTACTTTTATTTGAATTTTTCCTCCTATTGGTGAAATACATCTATAAACACAGGTCAAGTAAGGATGCTAAAACTGAACACTGTCAACCCAGGAGCAGTCTTTAAATACTGTACATGTGCACTTTATTTTACGATTTTTTTATTTCATCATTTTAGACTACATCTAATATAGTAAATGTTCACTACACTAGCATGCTGACTGTTTATCATCATTCATAGACTCAGACTTTAAGGTCAGATGGGACCATCATGTTCATCTAGTCTGACCTCCTGCATATTGCATTTGATGGCTGTAATTTGTTACCACATAATATAAAACTAGGAAATAGAATACAACTGTCTCCGAACTGAGTTCTATTTAAAAGATGTTTAGATAGATTAGATAGATTAGACAGATTAGACAGATTAGATAATCTCAAATTATAATACAACAGGTAACTTCAGGATTTCCAGTGGCCATAGGCCTAACCCTAGCCCAGAAAGGCCTATCCCTAGTAACCATAATCCTAAACCGGGAAGCCCTAACCCTAACCCTAGCATGGGGAGCCTTCCCTTTATAACCTAATCATAGCCTGGGGACCCCTACCTTTACTAACCCTAACTGTAGCTCAGGGAGCCTTATTAACCCCAAGGTCCTATGGTAACTTTAATCCTAGCCAGGGGATCCCTATCCTTAGTAACACTAATCTTAGCCCAAGCCCAGGCAGCCCTATCTGTTCCAGGTCTTAACATAGACTCAGGATTCTTACCCTTGGTAACCCTGATCCTAGCCCAGAGAGCCCTAATGACACACCAAGCGTAACCCTAGACTCAAGAGGACCATCCTTAGTCACTCTAACCTTAGATTGAGATCCCTACTGGCCACAGGCCTAATCTTAGCTTGGGGATCCCTATTCTTATTGACCTTAACTGGGAAGCCATACTGCCCCCAGGCCTAAACCTAGCCCAAAGAGCCCTACCCTAACCATAAACATGCATTGCCCACTGAACCCCTTAAAATGGGCCCCTAAAACTGATTTTTTTTTTCCTGCAATTATTTCTTAATTTGTTACTGGCAGGCTTACTTCATTAATGTCTAGTTGAGATTTTCCAAGTCACAGTGCAGACTCCCAAGGAAAGGCATCAGGAAGCCAGAGATACTTCCCCTGGAAGCAAATAGGTAAGAATCAGGCAGTGGGTAGGTGAAAACATGGCCCCAAACGTTCCTAAATGCTGACAAGCAAAGCTGGCTGGACATATGGGGGCAGTATGCTGCACTATTAAAGGATATCCAAAATTATACTTCCCCCACCAACCTTTGGGTGCAAGAAGGTAGCCTTCAGAGGCAATTTACCCTTAGATTACCTTGGTCTGGTGAATGTGCACACTCCCCCTTAACTCAGGGAATTTAAGGGCACAGTTCAACCCTGAGATTTCAATTAAGGTTAACAAATCTGGGCTTGGAGAGGATCAAAGAGAATGGAATAAATTCCGAAGTCAAGGGGCCATTACAGAGCTTGCCTTGCCAACAGCTCTCTCTTACTTTTAGTGAGGTTATTCCAATCATGTACAACATGACTGAATGAAGAGAGAGGCAGACCCTCAGGAAATCAGAGCGTAACCATTTTAGGCTTTATAGGTTAAAACCCCACACTTTGAACTTCAGAGCACTGGTGTAATGTGCTTCCTATGTGCCATAGCCTTTCATAAGCAAGCAATCACATTCTGCACTAGTTTTTGGGCTATATCCCACATTACAATAATCTCATTTCAAGATGACAAAGTCATGTATAATTGTGACACGTTCAGATTTGGAGAAAAAGGATGTACTCTTCTCACCAGGTGCAAATGGAAATAAATACTTCTGGCTACTGCTCTATCAGAGAACCAATAAGTAACACAGATGCTGCCCACATGACAGATTACAACTGCAAAAAAGATATGCATTCCCTCAGTCAAGGGTGCCAGAAATCACCAGTCTTGCCTGCTGCTTCTCTCAATCTCACATTAGTGCCATCTTATCCAGAGTGAGCCTCATCCGAGCCTAAAACTCATGGAGGCACTTGCAATTCATTCCACTGAACCACTTGGGGCAGACATTATGGAGATATAGGTGTGTCTCATCAGATGCTCCACACCTCATATTTCCATATAACCTTCCCAATAGGCTCATACATTTTGAGCAGGAGGAGTTACCAAGCAGGCTTTTTCAGCAATCCACAAGACAGTCCATTGCAATGGAGGTTCAGTTGCCCAATATAACCTCTTAGGATGGCTACGGGGAAAAAAATGGGACCATTCAAGAGCAGCAGCATCCACCTCTACTAGACTACACACATGTCATTAAATGTTTGTGGTCAACTGTATCACAAGGCAACTGATAGATCTAGGAAAATCAGCAGAGACATTTCACCATTGCCTGCCACATAGAGGTTATGGACTAATCATAGAATCTTAAGACTGGAAGGCACCTCGAGTGATCATCTAGTCAAATCCCCTGCACTCGAGGCAGGATTAAGTATTATCTAGATCGTCCCTTCAGGGTTTTTGAGTTTTTTTGTGCAACAGTGTTACACTGTTGACTCATATTTAGCTTATGGTCCACTATGATTCCTAGACCCCTTTCCACAGTACTCCTTCCTAAGCAGTCATTTCCCATTTTGTATGTGTGCAACTGATTGTTCCTTCCTAAGTGGAGCACTTTGCATTTATCCATATTGAATTTCATCCTATTTACTTCAGACCACTTCTCCAGTTTGTCCAGGTCATTTTAAATTATAGTCCTATCCTCAAAAGCACTTGCAGCCTCTCCCAGCTTGATATTGTCCCCAATACAATCATTGCAGTTTGTTTATCATTCTAGGTCTGTAACCATGTTTACTAAGATAAAGGACATCTGAGGACTTCCAAAACTGACAGAACTATCACTTTCTTTATGGACTTTTCCAAAATGGGAGTTTAGAAACCCAATGATGAGTAAGACAAAGCACCATCAAGAGATGTTTTCTTCAGCCAAGAACTCACCATAGCTTTTAGAAGAGTAATTTACATGTGTTGTTCTCCTGTTTTAGGGATAGATGCATCACTTTTACCAATAATGGGCGTAGTCTCTTACCCTCTCTGGCTTTTATAAACCAGGAGAGACTTCAGACCATAACTTATGAGGTGGATTCAAGCACCAACATCTCGCCATGTAACATTCTCCAAAGTTCAAACAGAGAAGACTGGGTACTAGTTTTGGCAAGACATCAATCTATCTCAATGGCAATAAATAGTTCATTCTAAATTCAAGTTACACATTAACAACACAATTTTTGTATCAAGAAAAAAAATGACTCTGTAAAGGAGTGGGGAAAATGTATATTAAGTAAGAGATAAACCACCTAAAACAGTCCCACTCAACAAGACTTTTGAAATGCTATGGTGCTTCATCACCTGCACAACTATGACAGAAGACTTCACAAAGTCTGTCAATCAGTCCGATTCTATGTAAGACTGGTCTCTAGACATCTTTCCTCTTGCTTTGCTTCATTTGTCATCTCTAAATTAATGTGACCCATGAGAACGAAGCCATCAGAGAAGGCATTGAGTCCCTGCCCCCCCCCATTGATAGGCTATTATTTTTTAGCCTAACAAATATTTAGTAGAACAGCCAGCTAGTTGAACAGCTCTCTCACTCAAGGCTGCTTCAAAACTTACCAGTTCCATCAGCCTTTAAGAAAGGGCTATATGGCAGGTAGCTTGCCCCAGTCCTACATCAAATTAAACATAATGGTGTTCCCCTGCCACCCACAAAGCTGCTACACTCTTACCTTCCTGACATCTCAAATAAATGTCATAAAATCTTGTTTCTCTTTCTTTCTAACAGGTTTTTTTAAAATAAAAAATATTTATACCTTATAAACGTGAGACAGTTTCCCCCCAAAGAGAACAGCAATAGTTTTTTTTAAAAAAAGAAAAGGCAGCAACATTCTGCATTTTTGCTTTTATTTTCTGTCTCCTGGGTCAGCTTACTGATTGGCAACCGCTTTAATTTAACGAGCTCTTCTGTCTCTAAAAGGAAGCTCAATTTTCCCTACTGAGTCTACAGGATTTCACTATCCCATCTTGTGGCGGCATTCCAACTTTGAGAGGAGTAAAGCTGTTAGTCCCCTAAAGCCAACCATATGGTCCTGGCAGAGTAAGCACTCCCTGTTGTATCTGTCTTCAGATAGATTGCTGCCCTGGATAAAAACATCTTCTTGGAGGAGTTTATCTTTCTCGTTAGCATATGCATTTCCCATGTATGTCAGTGAATGCCAAAAAACTCTATTTTTAACTAACATTAAGGACTCAAGACAAACTGAAAGAAGCAAAGCAATGCAAAGTAAAGGTGACACTCCATTTCCTAATTGTACCATTGAACTTATCATTGCACCATATACAGTCAGTGATGTCTGAAATGACTTCACCCAAAGCACTACATATAATTTGCTTTTGTCAATTTTTGCACAAACTTGGGCTCTGATCTTACAATCACACCTACACCTAGGCAGACCCTTGCAATGCTATATTGACTTCAGTGGGGTTCCACAAGGCCAATCTTTATGAGCACATGGTGTGTCATGGAAATTAGTGTCTAGGATTGGGGGACGGATTCTAGATGCAACAGTCCATTTGCACTGATCTGATGGCAAGACTGGCACCATACTATTGAAAGTAGGGATATGGGGTTTGGGGTTTTTTTTTTAAATAGCAGTTTGTAATAAAACAAAAAAAAAGTTAAAAATCCTATAAAACTGAATGGAAATTGACATGCTGCAGGATAACAAGCTATTCCTTGTAAAGATGCATTTATATTTTTTCTCTAAACACATTACATGGCAGCAGACAATACAATCAATATGAGGTGCATTTAGGTATGTTTAAAATGTGTATAGTTGATCAATAGCCCCTTACAGCTCTGAAGAAGCCATTAGAGTTTACTGGGTAAGTAGCTGGATTTTTAAAAAGGAGCATGATCTGATGGAACAAGAATATTTATGAAAAACAAGTCTTATACCTTATTAAACAGGCTATTGCACCCCAAAATAACACTTAGCACAAATTTTGAACAGGATATGCATTCTAGTTTAATTTGTAAATGAAAGCTGGTTTGAGTCATTATAAAAGCCAAAAATATATCTATCTCTAGTTAAAACTTTAATATATAAACAATAACATGGTGAAATCAAATTTTGTTTTTTTAAAAAAAACCCTATGTTTTTACGACCAATCCTTTACATGCTGAATAGTCCACAGTGCCTATTGTATATTATAAATTCCCTGAAACATGGATTCTAAATGGAAATGCTGACAGACATTGCAGAGATACTTGCAGGCTTTGCTGTAATACAGTTTTATTTACGTGCGTTGCCAGATCTTGGGAAGGGAGATTTCAAGGTGACCTTGGAAAACTGGATCCAGCTGTCCAGGAGCTCAAGATGGATAATATTTTAGAGACTACTAACCCGGGGACAGCATGAAGGGCTGTGTTTTGTTGTTATTTTTAAATTCTTTTACAGTGCTTAACAAATAATCTGGTTAAGCCTCTAAGAACAGGGGTTATTAGAAACTTCCTGAAATGGTTCTGGGCTTGTCTACATGGAGGCATTAGTGTGCAGTAAGCCAAGATGTGAATTTAAAGCAGACTAGTTATTCCATTCTAACTCCCCATGTAGGCACATTGACTGTGTGCCAAGGGTCTGTCTTTACAGCACAGTTAGCTCAAGTATAACTCAAGTGCAACCCCCTAACTCCACTCTTGTCCACATACAAAGATCTCTGGCTTAAGTTAAGTGGTGCTTTAATCTCAAGCTAGCTAACCTGTGGGATGGATTGACACTTGAGCTAGTAAGACAGTGGGGATGCAACAGGCTGAATAACAACAACTGATCAGCTAATCTAAACACTCTGTGTAACACCCAGTGTTGTTCTGAAGCATAGTCACTCTGACTCAAGCAAGGTCTGCTTGAGTGCAATAACTCAAGTGTGCTAACATGTCATGGGACACTTACCTCTGGAGCGCCTCCATGTGGCAGGGTGTAGTGCTGTAGCTCTTTTCTGACCCTTGGTGCCCCCAGCCAACCTTGGTGGGGGTCTTCAGTGGTTTGGCCTTTCAACCATATCAAAGTCCAAACAAACCCTTTCTGGGATTTATCTGTGGCTGGTAGGAGAACCCACCCACTCACTACTCCAGTTCCAGCTCAGGGACTATGTAAACATCAGCCACATACAGTACTTGTTGATTCAATTTGTTGCTGCTTTTTCCTGGGCCTCTTGCCACCAAACTTCTTTAGCTTCACCTTTATCTCAAGGTTAGCAAACTCATCTATGCAAAATACAGCCATAAAACAAACTGTGGCTATCCTTCAAGCACCTGTAGCCAGAGAGAAGCCATGTTCTAGACCCAGCAAGGAACTTACCTGGTAAGGCCATGCAGCTCCTTTTATATCAGCCTACTGGGCTCTGATTGGCTATCACTAGTCCTTCTAGCACCATGTCGCTGTACCATCCAAGATGGCTGCTCCAGTTAGGCCTGTCTAGGCAGATCTGGAGGACTCACCTTTGCCACTCTTCTCCCTCCCCTTTGCTGCTTCCTGGGGTGGAGTGTAGTAGGACTAAAGGGCTTCCTGTAGGGAGCTGAAAAAGCCTGTCATAAGAACCAAACCCAAACCCAATCAGATCAATTGGCGACCAGTACAAGTATTAACCATTAAAAAGGCAAAACACTCTCAGAGAATGCAGTCCTTAAAAAAGCTCCAATTGGTACAGAACACAATTGCTCATCTGTTTAACAACACGGGTTTCTGTGAACATATCACCATAGAGCACCTCTACACTGGTTTCCTGTTGGATACAGTTCACGGACTCGGTCCTGATATTTAAAACTCCCCAGAATTTATTCCTAGCTACCTGAGAGATCTCCATGCCCATGGCTTTACTATGCTATTGAAATGTCAATGTTTTGGTAGAACATAATTGAGATGGCAAGGCTTGTGAGTGCAAAAGACGGGGACTGAATGGAAGCTGGATCTAGACTATGGAATTCACTCCCCCAAAAAAGAAGACCAAGCACAGACTTAGACACTTCGAGAACATAATGCAGAACTTATATTTGTTTTATGTGTAGAAATTATTGATAAAAAAACACATCTACAACAACCAAAGCTGGAAACAACTTGTAAACTAATCAAATGATTACTTCTGCAAGCTGAGAAGGAAGAAAGAGAGAGAGAGACTGTTTAACTTTTATTAAAAGACCAACTTCCGATGAAGTGGGCTATAGCCCACAAAAGCCTATGCTGAAATAAACTGGTTAGTCGCTAAGGTGCCACAAGTATTCCTCGTCTTATTCATTAAGGAAATTAGCTTCATGAGTCTTTTGACCAGTTATTTGATATAAGTACCACTGTCCCTGATAGCTAAATGACAAAGTCCACCTCAAATTCCATATTCAAACTATATTCATGCACAAGCTGTCATAATAATCATATTTCTGTTAGACAGTGGAGAAATGTGCCATGAGTGCATTTAGTAAGTTTATCATTTAGAAAGACGCAACTGTTTCCAGTGACAGGAAGAACCACACATGGCAGATGCTGGCCACATCATTTAACACAGTTTTAGAAGGCACTCAGATACACAGTACAGTATGAGAACCTGAATAGAATAGAACAAAATGGCAATAGTCCCCAACTATTTATGGGGAATTCTGCTCAAAATGGTAGAATATTTCAAAACATTAAGAAACAAAAATGTAAGGGTTCTCACTAAAGGAGCCAAAAAGAAAATAGGCTTTTTGATCAAAAATATCTTACCAAAACACACACAAGCATGCATTGTTTTTAAACTTTGAATCCAGATCAGAAGTTCTATATATTTGTCAGAATAAAGGAAAATGAGATTGCTATTCAGTGCAGAAATTATATTCTGGAGAAACTGAATGGGATCATTTTGCAGGGGCAAAAATAATATCCATTATTAACATAACAACTTTCAGTATACTGTATTGCCAAACAAAGCTCGAGTACATAAAAATCAGCAGTATACAGATACAAGGACAAAGTCTGCCTCCATTCACACTGTTTGACCTCACTTCGGGAAAGAATTGGCTCAATCTACACTAGGAAATGTTAACTTTTTATTTTCATTGGAGAATAGTGGGACATTTTTATAATGTTACCTCATTTAGGGTCTGATGAAACACTTACATTTTTCTAAATGAATGTGAAACAATGTGTAGATAAAAGTCAGTTGGTACCCTTGTGCAATTCGTTCTTGCATAGATAAATCAGAATCATCAGCTTTGCAGAAAATAATAGTGTATAGAACCTTATAAAAGGAAGTGTTGCCCTACAGAGAGGAATATTTATTACTGCACCAGTCAGAGTTTAATGAAGAGTTTTCTGGAGACAAAACACAAGACAAGACAATTAGGTATGATTCACTGGAATTGCTCTAGATTTACACCAATGTAAACCAAAACAGAATATGATCCAATAGTTGTAACATTTGGGTAATTTTCCACTCTCTCTTCTGTTTTAGTTCATGGTTTGGATGGTGTATAGTAAATAAAGTAAATACAGTAAGTAAAGTATGGGGCACATATTGAAAAAAAAAAGCATTAAAAAGAATTATTGAACAGTTGACTCATTCTGTGAGCAATGTCCATCCTGTGAAATGAAGGATATTGGACTCCTGTGGAGAAGTGTGTGAGATCATAATATTGAAGACTGTCAAAGCACAGACACACAAGGAACAGAATTAAGGTGGCATGGATAGCTGTAGTTCTGGCATTTTCTAACTTTTGAGTACTTGACATTGTAGCCTTAATAGCTTTCTTTTAACATAGTTTTTTTGTTAATGAAATCCATGTTTTCTGTCTCTCACTCTTTTTTTTTTACTACAGTATGTCCCATCATCATACACCAGAGAGAGTAGAATGTTTTATCTTATAATTAATTTGGATCTGTGCCTTAATCACAATGGAAAGGAAAGAGTCTACACTTTAAAGTACAAAGTGCCTTAACATTAGTAATCTAAATCACAGTATCAAGAAAAAGGTATTGTTTATCATTTGTATTAGTGTAGCACCTCACCTCATGAAGGAATTATTTAGTCTTGTATTTATCATAGGGATTTATTTGGTCCCTATTACCGCAGTCGCTGAGCTCTTCACAGCTATTGATCTTCACAATATTCCTATCAGACAGGGAAGGCATTTTATCCTCATTTTACAGATGGGGAACTGAGATACAGAGACAGTGACTGGCCCAACATCACAAAGGAAGTCCCCGGCTAGTGTCCTAACCACCGGTCAATCCTTTCTCTGTATATCACTGGAATGTATGCTGCTATCTTTCTTTAACTAAAGTACAAGGGACAGAATACAAGTGATAAATGGGTGACTTCCATTACAATCTCTTCTGTGTATCTCTGTGCCAGAGCTTTAACAGGAGCCTTTTCCTGAGCCTGGAGCCTTTTCCTGTGTCTTTACTCACCTATGCAGTGTCTCACCATCCACACTGCTATTTATACCTATGCTAGGGGTGTGTGGAGTGTTTGCACCCTACACACTGCTGAAAGGAGTGTGAAGAGTAGACCTGCCCTTACTGCATATTGAGATATGGTTTCAAGAATGCTATAGTTAGAATATAATTTGGAAATATAACACCAAATATGTTTAGTTAGTTAGGATACAAAATGTTAGAACTAGTCAAACAAATTCCACAGGTTTTCTGCTTCTATCTCCCAAGGACAAGCAAACATCAGGACAGACCAACCATGTAAGCCATTCATGTTTTAAGCAGTGTGAACAAATAAGAAGCAAAAGGCATACAATGAACAAAAAACTAAAATGGAAACAAAGAAAAAGGCAAAGAGAAGAGGGAATGAATAGCATCCTGAGATATACAGTGAAGTCAAAGAAAATTAGAATTGTAAAAAAGAATGTGGGTTGTATTATCAGAGCCATAGGTCTAAGTTACAAAGTGGGCCTGTCATATACACTCCCTTTTCTTTCAAACAGTAACCTGAGTTTAAACTCTCCAGACAAAGAATTCATGAAATAGCCTTAGTGAAATTAATTTATTTTATAAACACACTAAAATCTTCATTTTTTAAAGCTGGAGAACATTTATGGTGAGAAATGTTTTACAGCAAGTACCGGTTATTTATTAATAATCAACAGGTCCACCTGCCTTGAAACAAACTTTGCTTGTCTGTCTGTCTATAAATATTCTTAGTTATTTAAAGATATACTAAAGAATGGTTTCAATAATTTTGGAAAATAATATACTTTGGTCTTAACTTACAGAAAAAAAGAAAAGAAAACCAAAGCCCCCAGAAGTGGTTCTCTCTCAAGTGTGCAATCCAGTCACAGGGAAAGGCTCCTTCTGGCAGGTGGAAGGCAGCAGGGAAAGGCCCTAGCAGCTCCCTGCTGGAAGCTTATCTACATACCACACTGTGGATGCAACCTGCTTTTTCATTGAGGCACGTAGCTAAATTACCCTACATGCCACCTCAAGAGATGTGCAGTGTAGCTGTAGCCTAAAGGTGCAAACAAGTTTGTAATAACTTAAAATAATAAGTTACAATAATTGTATTAATATTTTTGCATCAGTTTTGAAGTATCTCCCCCACATACTACTCAAGAATGAGGAGCCACTTGTGCACTTTGGCACTGGGCTGTCCATGTGCCATTCCGGTCTGTAGTGTAAATTAGAGCAGCCACAAGGCAGCTTCAATTTATATAAACTATCAATGACTACAAGAGTCTGTTTTGGTTGTTGAGGACAGATGACTATAAAGGACCTAACAGCCACTATACTGGTGGCCAGGAGAGGTCTGTTTTATGGAGTCAGTAAGGCAGCTGTTCACCAGCTGAGGACTTCTGTGCACTGAAAGATTCTTTACTTGGCTGAGAAACTGACTTCAGAGTAGCTTTTCACTGCTGGGGGCACACAGAAGTTTGCAATCATGGACTGGAAAGAGCTGATTCAAAGCTGACTGTTTTGATGCAGTGTGTTTTGGACTTCTTACTATTTAGTTTATTTTGCATAAGGCTCAGTGTCATTTTATATCCTCCTTAAGCATCTTATTTCATCTCTCCTGCATGGCTTCAATATCCAGAATTTACACACTGCTTTATATGCATCTTTTTTCCTACAAAAGGGAGTCATAAAAAGGGATGACTTTTTTTTACTTGTCAGAAATGATATCTGCTGCATGTCCCTTCATTCTTCAGCAGAAACAGCTGAATGTGTACTGAGATGAGGCTCATGTGACCCTTTTTTTCCTCATTGGCTATTTTTAGCTTTTGCCATTTACAGAATGGTCAAAGATGGGATAGAGTGGCCATCTGAAGTGAAACAATACGAGATGCAGGAATATCTCAGGAACCACCATCTTCACAATGTTATACTAGTCATTTATTTATAGCATTTCCTTTTACAGCTTGAATTCTGTTTGGAAAGAATATTTGGAAATGCTTTCTGAATTCAGTAATTGCTTTTTTAATTGCTTTTAGATTTGCTGTATTTCTAGGAGCTGCTGAACCATATTACATTGTTGCCAAGTAATGCCAATACCCTGGTTATTTCCTTTGGGAGCTAAGATTATGACGTTTAGAGAATTGATGGGAACCAGTCCCCAAAGCAGAATATAAAATTCCCTAGGAACAGGTAAGTAGGTCTGATTGAAGAGTTTTCAGCAATTATTACTTCCTTCTCAGCTTCTCAGAAGCATTACTTTTATACTATTGCAACTTCATAATCATTTCAATACACATTATTGGTATATACATAAACCTTTAACTAAGAGTAACTAACACACTTCATCGCCGAGCTAAAAACAACATATGACAAACCCCTGAGTAAATCTTTGGTTCATTTTCAGAATATCAAAGTTCACAACACATCCCTCATCTGACACATCCTAGGCCAAATTCTCCTTGTCATACTCAGGTGAGTAGTCTTACTGAAGCCCTGCTTTCAGAGGAGAACAGGATTTGGCTTTGAGACCCTTTGGAAACTGTCACGACAAATGTACAACCATAAAGTACATGGTGACTCTTGGTACCATTCAATGGCATTGAAAACTTCTATTGCCTTTGATGGCACCTGAATTTTCCCCATAACATTTTATTCTGAACTAAGGTTCCTAATTTTTAAAGGCAGTCTACTACCCTATTTGCATTTGATTGAGTAAACAAATTCCTGAAAAAACCTTAATTCTATCACAATGAGAGCAGATTAAGCTCAGTAACTGTTAGTTTGGACATACATGAGTAGGGACTAAATCTGAACTTTCCTTAACAAGTCAAAAATGTGTTTTATTTGCCATAGAAATCTTAATGGTTATATACTATAACTAGTATTATAGTAGTTTAAACTACTAGTTTAATGGTCATGCTTTTTATACCAGTTATATTAAAAAGATAAATAGTTTTTATGCCATGGTTTTAAAAAATGGATGAACATTTTTAGTCATTTTCTGCTGAGACAAGCACAAGTAGTGTACTTAGCCATTTATAAAGCAAAGGTGATGTGTTTAATGGAAAGGTATTTTACCCAGGTTGTTAGGATATTATCTTATTGCCAGTCAAATTTTATCTGATCTAGAATTTATTATATTTATGGGAGGCGTTTAGATCAGAAAAAATATGAGAAAGATGTACTCTTGAAATTTCTGGGTTGGATAGAAATACGTAATACAATACTGGAAACCCTGATCTCTTGAGATGTTCAGCTATTTACATACCAAACTGGTTCAAACAAGCATGCAAACTTCTGTAGCAGTAACTGTTGGAACTACTGTTCGCTCTCGGAAAATTTCTTATTGTTCCCGGTTAGATATAATAAATCAGAAATATCTTTCTTGGCAACAGTTTTCAAGTAGAAAACTGGCTAGCTGAGAAGTAGTCAGTACTTAGGAGTTATGAAGCCTACACAGCAAGCCCCTTATATCAACACATCATTGGGAAAAAAGCCTTGTTTTTCACAGCTCTTTCTCCTGAGCCTCTTTGTTTTCAAATAATAGTGACCCAAACTGTGTGAATGAACAATTTTCTAAAATACTGTACCAATGTCAAGGAAAAATAAGGCAAATTGAAAGATGAGAAGTATAAATATGAAGAGAGAAAAGAGAGTAAAGGGTGTGGAAAATGGGAAGAGAGGGAAGTGAGGGGAGGGAGGACAAAATGTAGGAGGATGCTGTGAAAAACACATTGTGTAGCCATGTGCTCCATTTTTACAATGTGATTAACTTTATCCTCCTCCTCTGGAAAAAAATCAATTTTAGTTGAACATTAGAATATTTTTAGTGATTTGTATCTGAAGGAAAAGAAGATAAACTGCTTGCTCGAGAGATGAGTTTCAGGTTCCAAGGACAGCCTGTGGAGCAACAAACATGTGCACAGATAGTGTGAAAGGTGCCAGTTCATGGTGTGGGCATTTGATCCATGCAAAATAATCATGCCACATGTGACCCAACTGTACTCTTCCCATTGACATCAGAGGGAGCTGGATCAGATCCAGGGTGCAACGGAAGAGGAATATAAAGAGGATTTGAAAAAGTGGAAAGTTTAGACAGATAAAGAGGATAAGTGTTGTGTCTTTTGCTATGTATGCAAACAAGTATAGCATGAAGGAACCACACTGGCATTTCAGGGTCCAAATAGTTGTCTTTAATGAACATACACAACATACAAGATCAAGCTACATGTTTACATTGCTACTGTGGTAAGGTTCTGGCAACTTATAAAAGAACATGGTTGGTGTTAAATTCTACATATGTTGATATAGACTTTATAGGATCACACTACAATGTTAAATATTTAAGTAGTTTATGGTGTTCATGTGCACTTTTGCTCTGTCAGATAGAGATACAATTAGAGCTGTAGAAACTGATTTTTCACTTGCTGGCAGTTAAAAAAATTGTTTCAGGTCAACCCAAAATCAAAATTGGCAGTTGAAAAGTCAGAAAACAATGGGTTTGGGCTGAATTTAATGTTCTAATTTGCAGATGAAGGGCAAGAGTCACATGGGAACTTAGGAATCAGAGGGGTAGCCGTGTTAGTCTGGAATTGCAGAAGTGACAAAGAGTCCTGTGGCACCTTAAAGACTAACTAAAGTATTAGAGCATAAGCTTTCGTGGGCTAATACCCACTTCGTCGGATGCATGGGAACTTAGGTGTCACTGGCATTCACAAGACTGAGGAAATGGTCCCCCTATAGCATAGTATTTAGGACACTCATTTATGAAGTGGAAGACCCACATTTGAATTTCTGCTGTGGAGCAGAAACTTATACCCAGCTTTCCCTCTACCACTGAGTGCCCTAAACACCAGACTACAGGGTATTTAGGCACAGGTCTCAATCTCTGTGGTTAACTTGTTCCAGCTGCATAAATTAAATAGTAATTGGAACAGGAACCGGAACCTAGGTATTCCTCCTTCCCTGGTGAGTGCCCTAACCACCAGACTATAGAATCATTTTCACTCTCTCAATAAATATTTAAGGGGGTTTTTTTTGTTTTTTTTTATATAAAACGTTTAACAGCTTCAACAGCAGACACCTACTCCAGAATCCACTGCTTGATTAGGGGCACTGGCATGCGAGTGGGTGAGACCTGGGTCTAGTCCCTGAAGACTTATTCTAAGAGATCTTGGAATCACGTCTACTGTGTAAGACTTTACTGTGCACAGAGACTGCATGGTACCAAGCGAACAAAGCATGCATTCACTTGGATTACATGCAAAGGCATGTCTACAAATAGGGACTAAATATCAGACCTTCATACCCATCCCATGGTGAGTTTAAGCAGTGGTTTTGGTTGCTTTTGATACTGAAGTGAATTTCTCCTTCTGGGCCTAAGTCACCTCATCTGTACAATGTAAATCCAATTACCTTAATTTTACATAGGTGTTGAGAAGAAACATTTATATTACAAAGTAAGTGAATTGCTCAGCCACTATAGTGATGAATGAACATCATAGAATAGCATATAAATAAAACAATTATGTCCTCCAACCAGTCTTACAAAGTATTATTTTAAAGTGTGAATCTTCCCATCTTTTTAAGTGACCTGAAAAGGCTTTGCTGAAAATGAAAAGCTTGTTTTAAAGATCCCCAAAGCTTGTTTTCAAGGTCCCCAAAGTGAGAATAAGTAAACAGCTGTTGCTTAAAAATAAAATTAACACTATTTTAACATGTGGGACAGTCATTAACTGTAAGCTTCCTATTTTCTTTTGCCAGATACACAAGCTGAAGAAGCCTTTCTATTCTAAGGCTCCATTTTTCTCCCTCAGTTTTCTCACAAACACCTTTTGTGGCTGAAATTACTCATTTCTTTTTTTGTTTGTATATGTGCAGCTCCCAAAGATTGGAGGTTTTTTGTGAGCTATTAGGAGCCATTCAAGGAAAGATTTTAGACCCTGATTTAACAAGGCTCTTAATCATATGCTTAAATGTAGGCATGTCAATAGTCCCATTGACTTCAATGGGACTACTCATATTGTTAAAGGTAGGTACATGCTTGAGATTACATGGTCTTGATTTCCAGAGACAAAAAAATTGTAAATTTTTTGATATATTTTATTGATATAAACGTGAGGGTCTAAATTAGCTGTTATCACCGTAGAAAGATCTTTGAGTCATTGTGGATAGTTCTCTGAAGACATCCACCCAACGTGCAGCCACAAACAAAAAGCCTAACAGAATGTTAGGAACCATTAGGAAAGGGATAGATAATTTCAAAGTATATATTATGTCACTATATAAATCCATGGTATGCCCAAATCTTGAATACTGCATGCAGTGCTGGTCATCCCATCTCAAAAAAAGAGACAGATTTGGAAAAGGTACAGAGAAGGGCAACAAAATTCGGGGTGTGTAACAACTTCCTTATGAGAAGAGATTAAAAAGACTGGGACTGTTCCACTTGAAAATGAGACAACTAAGAGTGGGAGGAGGGAGTGATGTGATAGAGGTCTATAAAATCATGAATGGTGTGGAGAAAGTGAATAAGGAAGTATTATATACCCCTTCACATAACACAAGAACCAGGGTTCACCCAATGAAATTAACAAGCTGAGTGTTTAAAACAACCAAAAGGTAGCACCTCTTCACACAATGCAGAACTCATTGTGAAGGCCAAAAGTATGAACAGGTTAAAAAAAGAATGAGATACATTCATGGAAGATAGGCCCATCAATGACTATTAGCCAGGATGGTTAGGATGAAACCCCATGCTCTGGGTGTCTCTAAGCCTCTGACTGCTAGATGCTGGGACTAAATGATAGGATGGATCATTCAATGATTGTTCTATTCATTCCCTCCGAAGCAGCTGACATTGGCCACTGTCAGAAGACAGTATACTGGGCTATATGGACCATTGGTCTGACCCAGTATGGATGTTCTTATGTTCTTAAAGTATTATATCTGATAGAAATCTGTTATAATGAAGTTTTCTTAAACACAGAAAACTTTAAAGCAGTAACATGAGTCCAGTTACTACAGACTTCAATGGGCATTTTGCATGAGAAAAAACTGCAGGACCAGATCATGTGAACAAATTGTCATATGGCAGCAAAATATTTAATTAAGCATATGCTTAATTTTCAGGTAGTCTCACTGAGTTCAATGGGACTGCTTATATGCTTACAAGCTAAGCTCATACTTTTGCTGGATCAGGGCCTATAACCAGAACATAGCTGATATCCTGTAATGCACTGGCACAATTTCATTCCATTTCACTGTAAGTGGAGTTTGACTGTTAGAGTTTGTTTTAACACTTTCCATTGTAATGGGAAGACATTGCAAAAGAATTAAAATAGTGGTTTTGTAACAACCAAAGGTAAAGCTAACTATGGCCCCAACCCTGCAGTCTTCACTCACATAACATACAATGGGAATTTTGCCCAAGTATGAACTAGCTCCTGCAATTTCCTGCATGGCAATCCACACTAAGAAGCATTTATATTCTTTGAAAGGCCATCCTCCTTACTCTCAATTATGGAGCCATCTAGTATTCACAATGAGGACACTCTAAGCTAGTATTCTAAGCTATTACTTTACTGCTAGGTACTGTACTCCTGCTGAAGAGATTCTATTTCTCTGTAAAAAACCTTTGACCTTTATTACTGCTTCAGGGAGCATCCAGATCAGATGGGAAGAAAAAGGTCAATAAAATAGACTGTTATATATTTTTATTGCTTTCTGAAGCAACAGGCGAAATAATAGCCACAAAGTTTAAAGATTGATTTGGAATGAAATGTTTACAGGCAAATAGATATGATAATTACATCACAGAATAGTAGATGACATGCTGCTTGTTTTCAGTGAATACACTCCAGGAGAAGGAGCTCTGAATTTTATATTTAAATCAGTTTCTAAATTATACTGTGTTATAATTACTCTATGCAAAGAGACCGTTTGCAAATAATTAAACAGTGATTGTTTACAACTAGGTGATATGTTTAGTTTATATACTACAGGAAAGTAGATGAAGCATTAAAACAATTCTCCTATGTTGTACATTCGCAGACAAAATATTAACATGTAAATATCAGGTATCTACATATTGTACAGGATTTCAGTATTACTTAGGTAAAGACTACTGTTTTTAAATAGTAGTAAAGTAACTTTAGACATTTGCTTATGGATTCTTAATTTGAGGAATTTTATCCAGGCGAAATATACTTTTTGCATATGGGGAGCATTGCTCATCTGGAATAGTTGATCTCCAGTCCTCTCTGACTAGAGCAATATTGCTATTGTCAGACACTATGGGCCACATTCTGACACTCATACTGTATATGAGTAGCCCCTGAAAATGAAGTCAATGGGATAAAGATATGAGAATTTAGCCCCACATTTGAATGATTCTTGTGTAGATCTACAAATCCATTTTTTTCCTTACCTTCCCACAAAGAGAGACAAACTGAAACTAATTTAAAAAATAAGTAAATAGAAAAAGACCTATTACCTTAGGTCTTGATCCTGCAAGTTACTCAGTTACTTCCTACATGTGGAACCTGAGCTTCCATGGAATAACTTGTACGTTCAAAGACATGGTCAATAACTTATTGTCTGTACAAATGGCCTATGAAGATACGAATTTGAATTTTTTATAGAGTTCTTCTGTAAAATTTACAATTGAAAAATGTTTGTCTCAGAGAAACTCACAACAGTTCATACATACAGTTTTTTAATAAGAGTAATCATTCTCAGCCTATACCCTCTCCTACACTGACTTTTTTGTGGCCATGGTTCAGCTTCCACTGAAGTAAATGGAAAAACTCACTTTGACTTTAATGGTGCAGAATCATCCCCAAAAGGAACATGCAGTGCAAGAATATCCTGCACTGGATATTCAGGATTCTTGAAAATTAAAACCTATATAACAAATTGCTAGTGCTGCAAGTCCGTTCAAAATGGCTCTCTCATCTTTTCAGACCTTAACTGCTATTTTTAAATAGGATTACAAATTGTATTATAGCAATGCTTTTACTACATTACAGTTTGGCTTGTGTCAGCATTCCATTATACATTTCTACTTCAAGAGCAATAGCTAATCTATAGAAATTCAGTCTTGACAGAGTTTTGGAACCAAAAGTTTCAGACCAAGCAACATTTTTTGGCCCACAAGACTTTGAAATAAATATCTATCCAATTATTATAATTTTATGTGGAAAAAACCATAAAAATAATGTTTACTAGATTTACTCATTTGAATCATAAGCAAAATGCTATTAAAAAACAAATTTTACAAGCTTACTTAATGTAGCATTTTTATATTATGATGACCAAGTTCTTAATGTTTGAAGTTGGCGAGAGCTCATGTACAGTAATTTTTTCATGGTTTTATCTAATATGTGTATCCATTTTGATATGAGAGTCTAGACAGTTTGATAAACTGCAATGGCTCTTTTGGAATTGTTACAAACCGAGTTAACCATATTCACTAACGCTTTTTGTTTCTGACAGTGCAGTATTCACCATAAGATTCAAAATGCTAAGTATGTATTTCTGTGGTGGGGTTCACTCACCATTGCAGTGAGAATAGCTCTGCTAGCCAGTGTGCCCTTTTCTGGTGGTGTCTCGCAGCCATCACTTCTGCTCCAGGCCCACTCACTTCTAGGACCGCAGCATCTCCTTCGTGACACAACCTTCCAGCTATGTCATGTTCTGTTCTCTCCACTTCTGGGGGAACTGCAGTTTGCTATCCTGCCTCTTCTCTCAGGGGCAACTGCAGCCAATTGTCTGGCCACTTCCTCAGGTGGCCCTGAAGATGGCCGCCACTTGTTGCTTCCCCTCCAATTCCTCAATTAATTTCCCTGGTTCACTTTTGTGTGGCCCCAGCACCCTCTTCACCCTTACCACAGGGTCTCAACCTGTAAATCCCTCCAGCCAACCGGAGCAATTTTAGCTCCCCCCAGTCAGTGCTAGCTAGCAGCACTGCTCTATCCAGAGTGCTAGCACTCCTTGCTCATGCTAGGAGCCTGATTTTTCCCTCCTTGAGCTTCAGACAGCCCTGCAGCTCTTCTTATATGGGCCTGCCCAGCCCTGGTTGGCTGCTCCTAGCAGCCCTTCTCTAATTGGCTCCCTGCTGTGCAGCCTCCCTAGGGCTCTATGAACATCTTATAGGCCAATGTGGGGCAGATGCCCCATCACAATTTCCTTCTTGGGTTATTTAGGTCTATGTGGAGGGTTTTGTTTTGTTTTGAGGTTTTTTGACTGGCGGGGAGGTAGGTTTTGCTTTTTAAAAAAGTTAAAAATAACCATCTACATTTAAACATTTAGGCTGTGATAAAAGCTGGCAAGACTAACTGCATAACTCATACTGTTATATTTTATTTTTCACAACAGCTTTTGTACATTTTTATGAAAACTTCATCATTATTTAAATATTTTTTTCATCAATAAAAGAATGAGTCAGAAAAAATGTTATAAATGCTGTGCCTAGGTACATTGCCAGGCACATTATTATTAAATAATATTAATGTGCCATGCACGTTATTATTACTGTCTGTACCATTAAGAGACTTAGACAAACTAGGCAAGAGCAGGGGAAAGGGATACAACATAAAAGCAGAGGGAAGAAGTGGTGTCGGCAAATGTTGTTAATTTCACAATTTTGCTTTTAAAGTTTCTTTGGATAGAGGGAGACAAAGGCAGGGAGAGAAGACATTGAAGGGAGGAGGTGAGGTGGTCAGGGAAAGGAAGAAGAAGAAAGGTGTGAGCAGCAGGTGTGGAATGAGATTGAGGTGAAGAGACAGCGAGCAAAGGCTGGGATGGGCATGGAGTACGTAGCCAATCAGCACAGATGAGAGATGGCAGTCCAAAAAATAAAAGAGAGGAGAATACTCTGTGGGTGTTCATATATATAAATGAACACCCACAGTACCATATGACAGAGTTGAGAGTGATGATGTCATATATTTGCTAATTTGGGCATATATTATCTCATTGTTTGCTGTCCCAAAAGTAAGTTGTTCCATGAGTACTCTATTTGTCACTGCATTAATACATTTCAGAATCCATTCCAATATATGCATTTTTTTGTTTGTTCTAGACGTTCTAACAGACAGATTTGGGATATCTGAGAGATTCTTCTTTACAGATTTTTTTCATGTTGATACAGATAGCAGCCCAATAACTATACATCTCTAATAGCCCAAGGAGCCTGGGGACTAGGGACTGTTTCCCTGTTATTTATCTGAGGAAAATCAGGCTTCAGACTGGCCTGTTTCTGAGTCAAATGAGTGAAAAGAGACCCATGTTTCAAGCAAAGATGGGTTTCACATTCAGAACGAACAGACATTTTCACATTTAAAAGATTTCATTTAAAAAAAGACATTTTGTTGACATTGAGAATGGGGGCATGTGCAATATTGTATAAGAATAAACTGCAAAAACTGTTGTTAGTAGTTCCATGGCATAAAAGTTGAGGTTTAAGTGACTACTCTTTCTAAAGTGATGAGAGATCTTAGGCAATACCATGTAAATAAAAGATGTTATTATCAATTTAACATAGAAGAGAATACGAAGAAAACAGATTAATGTTAACAGGATTTTTTCAATCATCTTCTGAAAATCCATCAGTTTTAATATTTTTGTTTCCAATCCCTTACTTCCATCTTTGTGATACAGTATAATTTATGGTATTTGGTTACCCACATCTTTATGTTGGAGTGTAATCATATCAAAGATGGCTTTTGTCTTTGCTTATAATCTTCCAAAGTTCACTGACTTTGTTTTAAAAGACAGGATAACCTCATTCTGTTTTTCCCTTCTTCTACTCTTTTCACCACCTTAATGGTTTTTATGTAAATAGGGCCTCCATTGTTTTTGGTCACATCTTGCTTAATCTCACTGGAAACAGGTAGACAAGTGCCTTCTCTCCTGTCACGGAAGGAACATCTTTCTCCCTGTTTGGCCACAGACTTTAAAGCATAATATCATTAAGCATCCACATTTCCTGATATAGTGTTAATACATACATTTCACTATGATATTAATCATCACTGTGTCATTAGCTTTCAGAAAATATCTCACTCTATACGCTTTTATAGTATAGTAATATTGCATACTATTTGTTGATTCAATTGCTTATCACTTGAGGTTCAGACTCCCTGTCTTAATAGACCGGTAAATCTTTGAAATAGAAAAATAAAGTTTATTCAATCTGTGAGGAAGGAGACATGAAGTCTTGCAGTGAAGGAAGCGCCATGCTGTTTCTTCCCTCACTTGTTAGCTAAATAGTGTTGTGTACCTAACATGTAAAAATGGACCTACATTGTCTTTACCTGAAGATCAGGCTTGTTAGAGAATCAAATACAAATTTCTTTGTCTAAGGCACACCTGTTTACCAACTCCCCTTGGCAAGCCTGGTTTAAATACACTTTGATCATAATTCCAGCATATATCCATAACTCTTACTATATACCACATACATACATCATGTAAGACTACTAATGATCATTCTCATCATTTCAATTTTGCCCCACAAAGGATATTATTGTCATTTATTCAAATCCTCAGAATCTCTTTATTGCTAGAATCATAATTTATGTAATAAGTGTCTCCTGATCTGCTTACAATTTCAGTGCATATCTTAAAGGGAAAATATGAAGAAGACATCTGGCATTTTAGAGATGTCAGTGACATTTAATTTCATCCTCTCAAAACTTTCATCTGGACCAATGACCAAAATAATCTGTTCATTCCAGTGGCATCAGTAAGGAGCTCAAAGGATTTTTGATTAAAAATAGACATCAGCATATATGTAAAGTTTATAATTATCTTTCCATATTTACTGCCTCTGGGTTTGTTCGCACTTAAAATAAATACTGCTAATGATAATATCAGAAAGTTAGAAAAGGAGAAGAAAGAGAGAGAGAATGCTTCTATATTTTACTGTGGCGCAAGTGGAGGAATTATTAACATTAACTTCACTATAGCAAGTGGGAAATTGCAGTTTAATGAATCTCATTAGATTAATCCCAAATTCTAATATTCCTCTTATAAACATAATATAGATAATCCTCATTCTTTCCTATCAAATTCCCTCTTTGAAGCTATAAGTGTTAGCACTGAAGAAGTGGAATAATGCTGACAGTGAACTTGCTGTATAAATAATAACCCTTCCAATATTGGGCTTGATCCTGCACTCTCTCTTCTGCATTGAATTTATGAAGGTTCATGTTTAATGCTCATGTTCTAATCACAGTTTTTCCAGCCATCTTTTTTTTGCTTTGGCAGCACTTGGGCCGCTTTTATTTTTTCCTTGGGGTGACAAAAAAGCTAAGGCTGGCCCTCGGGGTTTGTACAATGGTAGAACCGTGAGGAAAACTTGTGTACGTCAAGTGTACTACACAGGAGATCAGGTAAGAAACTGAACTTTGTTTTCAGGCCGTAGTCACCTGACATGGGTCAGGATTACTTCCTGGACACATGGCAAAGGTCAGTAGCCATTGTTTTCCTTAGCTATTGTTGCGCTCATCTGGATTCTTTTAGCCACACCCTTATCTTCCCAGCATATAACACTCCACAGCTCCTTCATGTCACCCAGGTCTCTGAAAATGTATCTCCATTTCTCACAGGAAGACAAGGCCATTCAAATGACTTACAAACTTTCTCCTTGACACCTTTACCTCCCTGTCCCCTACAGCTGAAATCAAAGAAAGAAACGAAGGAAGCCCCTCCTGTCCTCTCATTAGAGGCTTGCGTGATGATATTTTCATGACTTTATCAATATACTAAAGTACTTGCAAATGTGTCCTTGCCACTGCCCTCTATCACATGAAAGTATACAAACTCAGCTATATGTCATGAGCCCCCATGTTGCTAGCTCCTTTCTCAAGCTGTAGCTGCCTGTTCTTTTGCAACCAGGAAATCAGAATTCCGTTGCTGTTGGTACCATGGTGTGTAACTCAGTTACAATCATGAACCCCTAAGTAGCCACAGATTTACAATATATACAACATATTTACTATACAGTCTTTGATAGATATGAAAATATTGGAGCTTTTCCTTTGAAAACAAAGCTAGCAATATTGCATGCTGAACAATCTCCAAGCTAGAACACTGGCAAGATAAAGATTGGGCATCATAAATCAAGAGTAAAATGTCTACATTCTCTGCTGCCTTTGAAATCATATTTTCTGAATCCTGGATAAAAGCTTTGCTCTATTGAGCACAATGGCAAAACTCCTATTGACTTCAGGGTGGCCAGAATTTCTTTCCAGAGCTGAGAAAACAACTGATATTTTTGATTGGCTGGCAGTTCAGAAATGCTGAAGAAAAAAGTTCAGTTCAACCCAAACCGAATCTGAAAATTCTGAAAAAAGTCCATGAATTGTAAACATCAACAAATGTAGTTGAATTGAAAAAGAAATTTTGTTTGACCTGATATGAATCATTTCATTTTGTTTCCATTTCTTTATGTTGCAACATAAAAGCAAAGGCAAGGAAGAGACAGATTCCCAAAGTGGCCAGGGGAGGAGGAACCTCTCTTATAATTTTTATCCCGGTGGCTAGGACACCCACATGGGACATGAGAGACCATAGCTCAATTCCCCATTCTGACCGATGGAGAGCAGAGATTCCAAGTTGGCTCTTGCACCCTGCAGGACATCGCCCTAGCCATTGACCTATGGGATATTTTGGTGAGAGTGTCTCATTTTCCCCTGCTGAAGTCACTCCACTTTGTATAAAGAATTAAACAGTCATTGGAGAAGGACATGAACTTGAGGACCACCAAGCTATAGCATTAGGCTATGTCTACACTAGAGACCTTTCAGTGGCACAGCTATCCTGATGCAGCTGTGCCACTGTAAGATCTCTTGCATAGCTGCTCTATCCTGACAAGAGAGAGCACTCCCGTTGACACAATTAATCTACCCCCAGTGTGCAGCAGTAGCTATGTCAACAGGAGAAGCTCTCCCGTTAACATAGCACTGTGCATACCACCACTTATTCCAGCTTAATTTATGTTGCTCAAGTGCAGGTGTGTGGAGTATTCACACTCCTGAGTGATGTAAGTTTTGCCAACATAAGTGGTAGTGTAGACATAGCCTCAGTTTCACTAACTATCTCTGGTCCAGTGGTTATTCATGTATTCTACAGAGGAACACCTGCAATAGGAGAGAGTAAGGGCACCCTGGCCCAGAATATCCATAGCCCACTGCTAAGAGCCCTCTTCTGCAATAAGGGAGAGTTCAAATCCTTTCTCCACATTAGGCAAAGGAGAGAATTGAACTGTTGTCTCTCACATCTCAGGATTTAAGATTATAAGGTAGGTGCGCCTCTTTCCTTCCACCAGTCTTTTTGTGAATGGTTCCTAAATCCTCTCCCCCATCAATTTTTTCGCTAAAACTATTCAGCGAATTTGTGTTGGTTTCATTATTGGTGTTTAGTTGACTGACCCTGTATTTTTTGACTAATGAACTATTTATCTGAATTGTTTTGTCCAGCTCTGTTTCATTCCCTTTGTCTAGATATTTTTTTGTTTTTTGTTTTTAAACAGTATTTTTGGCATGCAAAGAAAAACTAAGAATTACTTTGAATGTTTGACCCGGGTCTTAGAGTTAGTCTGGTCACACTTATAATATATTCATTCAAGATAAATGGTACAGTCCTTTCTACTTTCCTTAACTATTGACATTATATGATAAATACAATATTTTAGGTAATGTATACAATCTCATGCTTGTATTATTGACAATGTGCTAAGTTATGTACTTGTTAGGCAGTTTTCCAGTTCTAAAGACCCACATTTAACCAAGCCAGCTTCAAGCATACTATAGGTTATCACTTTGAATGCAAATGTACATATTAATCAAGCAATTGCTAATCTCTGCAAACCCTAAAAGCAATATTGGCAGACCTTAAACAACTTATTTCCCAGCTTCTACGCCTGTGCTTTCATTTACTTAAAGCATCATCTATCACATAAAAGGTTAGTTAGTAAAATTAACTAATGAATTAAATAAATCTCAAGAACACAAGTCTATTGAAATTTTATCATCTATTCCAAACTCAGTCACACAGAGAGACCAAAAGGGCTTACTTTTAGGAACTATTGTTACAGTTGAGAAGTACTTTCAAGTGATTGAAATGCTTAAAATTTAACCCATTTTCTTTTTAAAACATCCTGAACAATTCTCTCATTTTTGATGTTAAAACATATGTGATGGATTGTACATAACAGGCTGGGGGACAAAATCTTCAAGTGCTGGGTTCCCCTCCCCTTTACTTTCTATTCTGAACACTTAGTTTGACCTTTAAGATCATTTATGTGCATTAATGAGTTTTGTGAACTATTCATTGTGCATTCCTTTGGACTACTTTTGTTAATTTGCTATTGATCTGAACCTGTGGGACATATGGCTCTTTGGACATTTGTTTAATTTCTATTGATATCTGTTCCTAACTCTTCTATAATGTCTAATTGGTTTAAGTCTCCAGCGATATATTTGTTAATAGGTCTTGTAATTTTAACTTGTAGTGGTTTTTTAGCACTTTAGAACAGCTTCACCCTTTTGTTTTCAGCTGAAATTAGACTGTGATTGCTTCTATTTCCTCTTGACTTGGTAAACAGCCCAAGGGAGCAAGGGGAAGATGGACACTTTATAGGATAGCTACTTAATAATAATAGCACATAGCTTTTGCACAGTCTTTTCATCTCTAGATATCAGATCCCTTTACAAATATCTCATGATCGCATTTAAAAATAGGAAACCTGAGAATCAGTGAAGGGAAGTGATTTGGACAAGGTCAGCCAGCAGGCCAGTGGAAGAGCTGGGACTAGAACCGAACTCTTTTGAATCCCAATCTAATGCTGTGTCCACTAGGCCATACTGCAAAAAATAAGCTACCCTTGTAGAACAATGAGTGTGCTAAAGTGATTGGCCAGCCAAAAGGAAATCCCCTCTCCCCAGCTTGTCTGCAGAGATGGGCGTTGGAATAATAGCAAACCTCAGGGAAAACAAAGAAAGAGGGTGTAGAAGCTGAAAAAAGGCATGTGTTCTTTGAGCCAGGGGAAACCTGTTGAGCACCAGAACAGAACTAGCTAAGGAGAGCTTTTTGCAAGGGCAGAAGAGAAGCTGAATGCTGAGCATGATGAGAGGAGGGTCTTGGGTCCCTAAGATGACCAACCAGAAAGCCCAAAGGGCTCTGAATGGTGAGGACAAAGGAGAGTTTGTGTGTGTGTATATATATCTGAAAGTCTTTACGCTTTCTTTATGAATAAAAGTTTGTGTGTGTGTGTGTGTGTGTGAGAGAGAGAGAGAGAGAGAGAGAGAGAGAGAAGCTACTTTACAAAGCCCCTGCATGTCTTTCAGTAACTGCCACATGTCCCCGAAAGATTAAACTGCACGCGGGAGAGCCCTTGAGGGTGCATCTCTGAGAAGAGGTGTGCTCAAACTACTCAGGAGAGCAGGGGGTTCAGCACTAGTCTTGGGGCCTAGAAGAGCTAGACTGCAGGGTCCCAGAGCTGCCCAGAGGGGGGAGCAAGTGGGGCAATTTGCCCCAGGCCCCCACGAGAATACGTTACTATAGTATTGCAACTTTTTTTTATGGAAGGGGACCCCGAAATTGCTTTGCCCCCTGAATCCTCTGGGTGGCACTGCGGGGTCCCAATTCTGAGCGGGAGTACCACAGAAGGAGTCTGCACCCTGGGAGTGAGCCTGAGAAGCCACAACTTGTTTCCAAATGCTGCTCACATTCAGGTGGACTTAAGCATGTGGAATCCATGGTTTGGACCCAAACACAGAAGCCAGGTGAATGTCCTCCAGCGACAGCTTGACCAGGTGCTGACACACTGGTATAACTTGGTTTCAGTAGCATACTGACTAAGCACTATGGGAGAAAGAACTCTGCATCAAATGAGAAAGAACTATCATCCTCGAGGTGAAGCAGACATTATTCTAAGACTGGGCTAAAAGAACCAAGATATTTTCTCATTTATTCTAGTGTAAATCCAGAACAGCACCACTCAATTCTATATATTAAAATGTAGTTTTAACCTCTTCTACATACAACTGCATGATTTCAGTCCATTAGTGAGGCCATGATAATGGTTTCTCTTAGAGACTAAAGAAAGTGTTCTTTCTGTACTTATTATGGTAGTTGCACCTTTCCCTTGAGCATTTTTAAACTCTATTATTTTAAGAATTGGTGTTTATTTGCATTGTATCCAGTAGTGCTGTAAACAGTAAACATTAGTAAGGTCCCAATAAAGCTTCAGACAGGTGCTTGTCTATCCTTATACTCTACTAATTCTTTAATTTGCTTCCTTTGAACTTCATGTCTTTTCCCCACAGAGATTTCTGGCAGAAGTAAGAAAGTGTATGTGAAACAGACATTAAAGCACATTTTATTAGTTTCACAGAATTCAGCCCTCTTTTAAATGAACTCTAATAGAAAGAAATCCATTTTGCTGATATTTGTTATGTACAGTCTAATTTGTTATGGTCACTGCTGTTAATCATTTCCCTATTTGTAGTGCAGAGTGCCAAATGCTGAAAAGTGTAGGGCCCTGCAGAGCTGATGTAACTTTCATGTAGGCTTCCCACTTAATTAAATAGGAAACTTGTTCCCAGCTTTGTGGTGTGCCACACTTTCCAATCAGTCAGCATTGTAGCTTCCTGTAGATAAGTATGTCAACAGCAGTTTCTCTTGATATTTGTGTCCATGTAAAATGTCCTTTTAATGCTTTGAAACTCCAATTCAAATACATGCTCATGCCATTATGAGTCCAATATATTCAACATGCTCTACTTTTCTAAGTCAATTTTGTGCTCATGAAAGGTGCCAGATTGACTGTGTTTGAGATCTGCATTTACTATTTATTCCCAAAATAGTTACTTCATGGGTAGCAGCACTGCAAACTCCTGTCCACATTGCCAAAGCATGTCAGCTCCCCGCACCTACCCTCCTCCCCAATCTCCCTGGAGACAGCTACTCTAAAGAAAAATTAGTTTAGTTGCCATGAATCATTAGACTTTCTCCTGATATGGCCCCTACCAATAAATAGCTGTGTTTAAGCTCGAAAGTTTGTCTCTCTCCCCAACAGAAGCTGGCCCAATAAAAGATATCACCTCACTCACCTTGTCTCCCTAATTTCCTGGAACATGACTACAACATGACTACAACATGACTACAACACTGTGTACTCCAGAAAGTGTCAGTTGTGACTGCAGACAGGGGTGAGATGATCTTATATCACATAGGCCAAACTAACAACTGCCTATCATTTCTAACAGAGGCAGATTCCAATTGTCTACCTGAGAGTGAAAGGCTGTGTATTCCAGTTCTAGTCCTTTGAACTATGTTGAACCAACCCAACAGCATTTTTTTTTTGCTGGATTTTTCTGAATTGTGTGAGTCAGAAGAAATGGAGCAACTGGGTGGCTTTTTAGATGGATTTCTGACATGTAAAACGGTACTGGCCACAGCTTTGCCCAAGAGATTTGTAGTTACTCTATAAATGAAAATTTCATAGCAGGTATCTCCCTATGAAAACACAGAAGAGAATGAAGACATTATTACTTGTATTACAAATCTGTGATGTGGTACATAGCTGCCAAGTTCTATGCATTTCTCACGGATATTTTTTGCAGCTATGAGTGAGCAAAACAAGCTTTTTCTGATTCAGCTTGCCTCAGCATCTAGCAGAAATAATAATGCTAATAGCCCATAGTAAATCTTCTATCACAGGTTATATATCTTCTACATATGGGAAAAATGAAACACAGAGAGGGGACATGAATTGCCTGTGATTGCAGTGACTGTGACAACCATGAACAGAAGCCAGGTGGCCTGACTCCCAGTCCCATGAATTTGCCACAAGATTCATAGACTAAGGCCAGAAGGGACCATCATGACCATCTAATGTGACTCCATGCATACTGCAGGCCATAGAACCTCACCCACCCACTCCTGTAATAGGCCCATAACCTCAAATCTTGGTTTAATGACTTCATGTTACAGAGAATTCACCATTTGCTCTAATTTGAACCAGCAAGTGACATGTCCCACACTGCAGATCTGCCAATCTGACATGGGTACAAAATCCTTTGCAACCTCAAATATGGCAACAGTTAAATCCTGAGCACGTAAGCAAGACTGATCTGCCAGACACTTAGGAAAGCATTCTGTGTAATAACTTGGAGCCCACTCCATATCTCTTTTCTGGCTGTTGGAGTTAATTTTTAATAGCCGTCATGGATGGGCTACATGACATTGTAGGCGATCTCACAATACCATCCCCTCCATAAACATGTCGAGCTCAGTCTTGAAAGAAGATAGGTTTTTTGCTCCCACTACTTCCCTTGATAGGCTGAACCAGAATTTCACTCCTCTGATGGTTAGAAGCCTTTGTCTAATTTCATGCCTAAACTTACTGATGACCAGTTTGTATCCATTTGCTCTTGTACCAGCATTGGCCCCTTAACTTAAATAACTCCTCTCCTTCCCTCCCTCATGTTTATCTCACGTATGCTTTTATAGAGTGAAATCATATCTCCCCTCAGTCTTTGTTTTGTCAAGCTGAGGGGAGGTATGATTTCACTCAGTTCTCTCAATATCAAATGTATCACTGCATTTTAAAGATTGTTATAATTCAAAAATGCCTCGCATTTAACAATATTTAAACAATTTGGTTTATTCAAGAAGCCAAATATATACACTGCACTTCAGTCTAATTTTCATGAAATTTTTCCTTCATGTAGATCTTGGTATACATCAGGCAATAATCTTTCTTTGAACTCTGTATCTCTTATATTCAAAATTTTAATCAGAGTTTTGCTTTTAATTCTCCCTATGATTCTATTGCTGTCAGGGAACAATAGCAGAGCCTTCCTATAGCTAATTTACCACCTGTGAATTCTCTTGGACTGTAAGTAAAAAATGTGCAACCTAGTTTATAAAATCTCTGGATAAGATTGGGAACATTAACAGATTCTACCTGAACTGGATATAAATTCATAATGTTTCCATCAATGCAATCATGGATGAATTCACGTCCCTATTCTTATCTAAAGCAAATACAGAGGAGGAGAATCTCATTCAAAACATTCCATGTACGTGACTATCATAGGCAGGACTGTTTGCACCCCCTATTAAGCTTGCCCCAAGCCTTATATTATAAAGCCTTGTTTTCAGTTGCTTAGAACTTTGTCAGCCTTTAACCATCTGGGATGAAATTTTACACATGGTATCTGCTTTAGGATGAATTTTGAAGAAAAGACCAGACTGCTCATGTGCCATCTCCACAAAGTGACTGGGCATGTTTCCTTCAGCTCACGGCTATAGGGACAAAGACAAACTTCCCCTGGAATGGCTGCTCCAGGCCAGGCACTGGAACTCAGAGCAGGGAGCCTGTCTCTCCTGTGCTCTCAGTGACACCCCCACACCCACCTGGCACCCAGGGTGTGTGGAGGAAAAAACAATCAGATTGGAATACAGTGGGGACAAAACATGGACAATGGGGAGGAAAGGACTGGCAAGACTGGGTCTGGAATGCCTAGGAGGAAAGAGAAACTGGGACTAGCTGGAAAAAGAGACTGGGAGCTGTGCAGGTACGGGAGGATGCTGGAATTGGGAGATGATGCTGTGCTTGGGAGCCAGGAATTGTTTGGGCTAAGAGACTGGGAGCTAGAAAGGCAATTGCATGGGGAGGAACTGGGAGCCATTTGGATAGAGTGGGGGAAACAATTAAATTGAATATGGAGCTGTGGGGAAGGGAGGAGAAGACTGGAATTGGCTGGACTAGGAAATGGACTAGGAATTAGTGTGGGAGAGAACAGAAGTTGGGGAGAAGGGAGGCAGATTTGATAAGGAGATAGGATGCGTGAGGAAAACTGGGTCTGTCTAGGCAAAGAGACTCTGACAGGGAGCCAGAGAGGGCTGGCGGAGGGAAGACTGAGATTGGTTGAGGAACCCAGAGAAGAGACTAGGGGATAGTCTACACTAGAAGTGCTACATTGATGTGGGGTAAAGCAAGAAGCAGCCTTTAGCCCAAGCCTCCTGTCTGGATAGACAGAAATATACAGTCTAGGGCCTCTGACCCTCTGGGTGGGGGCAAAGCAACAAGCAATCTTAAGCTTCAGCATTGGGACTGGAGCAGACAGCAAACACAGTCTGGGGGGATCACTGCTTCCAGGCTGGAGCAAGCCACAGATAGGGCAGAGGCCTATCAGCCTAGGGTGAAGGAGGCCACCACCTGGGGTGGGGGAGGAGGGAGTTGGTGGCAAGGGGTAGGAGAACTTGGGTCCACCCTACTCCACCAAGTCCCAGCCGAGGGCCCTAATACTAGTGGGTGGTACTGCCACTGGGTCAGCAGAGAAGTCACTGAAACACTTTGACTTGTTTCCTGAACACCTAACTGGACTAATGTCTGGTTTACATAGGCTACTTCTCACCACTGTTCCTTGGTCTGGCTCCATAATCCAGAGGTCCTCAGTCTGGTCGGGGTAAATGGCAGACAACAGTCCTAGCAACTCCTCCTTGGTTCCCAGTCTAGAGTTCTGCAGCGAGACAAGGACATCTGCCTCCTTCCCTGGCTCTGCCCCAACTGTGCTGGACAGCCACCCTCTTATACTTTCTGTTCCACCTCTCTGCTTCCAGCATGGGGGGGGGGGGGGCAAGTCTGCTTGGATCTACCCACCAGACGATTTGGGGCAGTCCTTTCCTGTCAAGCTCTGAGGGAGGCCACTCTGCCTCATTACAGGGCTGAAGAGCACACTCAGGGAAGTTGGCTTGGACCAGTGTTAGCTTTACTACATATCTAGAATTAGCATTATGTTTAGAATTAGCATGATGTTTACTCACAAAAGCACCAATACATGTGAATATTGTGACAGCACTGGATGCACGATGTATCACAATATCGACTTCATTTTTCAAAGCAGAGTTCTACAGATATGCAAAAGGCCCTGTATTTAGTTATCTTCTGACACACATAAATAAGGTGAAAGGAACAGTGAAAAACTATGAAGGATGAGAACACTGAACTCCTCCTGTAGGATAGTTCTCTGCCTCTTCTGCAGGTCACCCACATTTTTTTCTTGTTAACAGTTCTGGCATTTTGTAAATCCACTGATCTTCATCCCATATCTGCAGCTGCGTAAAGCTGGAGTGGATTCCTTGGGACGGAGTAGATTTTAGACTTCACAATTCAGTGTATGGCTGCAGATAGGGTTTTAAAAAGAAATCTGCTGAGTTGGGCTAAATTTGCAAAGGAAATTTATTTGCATGAGCTTCCCACCTACTGATTGGCTTAGCTACCTTCCAAGGCTTGGCACCATATAAGAGATTTTTTTTTACTGCAGTCTAGTTGTAACCATGTCGGTCCCAGGATATTAGAGAGATTTTATTAAAGTGGTTTTAGCTTGCTGGCTTATTTCTTACTAAATTATCCAGCTAGGCATAAAGCCAATTTTCATGACGTTTTTTTTTACTGTGGAAGCTGATTTTATTTATATCTGTCTATCCAGATAGATAGATAGAAAATGTATTGCTTCAAACCTCAGGTTAGGGTCTCTAAAAAATATCTCTGATTTTTAACATCTCACCATACCATGGGAGAAATACAACAAAGATTATTATTCAAAGAATAAACAGTCAGATATCTTCTGAATAAATGTCCATTGTTTCTTCAGTGGTTAGTTAAGCTTTACAAAATCTATCTGACAGATTTTAATGCAATATTTTGCCGACATCATAACCTCTGGTACTAGAATGTGCACAAAGTAAAAAGACATTTAATAGAAAGACCCCAGGAGGTGCAAGATCCGTATTTGGTTTCATACAGTACCAATTAACATTATCTTTGATACATTCTTATTAAAAAGAAGACTCAGGTGCATTACATCAGTTTGAAAAGAATATTTATAATATCAGAGAAAAGCTCCTAGTTTCATGGGACCACATAGCTGTTTACAAATCTTCTGAATTAGCAGCGTGGTCTTACTACTGTTATGCTTGTCCTACCTCCGACATAGTTCCTCCACTGTGTGTGTTTGCTTATGACTCAGTTGTTGTGTCATGGCTGATTAGAATCTGGTCCTGAAAACACTTCTGCTCTGAGACTGACCACACTGACACTGACCACACCTTCACTGACCATACCTTCAAGCAGGGTGGGCTTTGTCTGGTCAATTGAAGGGAACAGTGCTTTACTGCTGGGGTGGGAGGAGAGAGAGATCAGAAACTGCTGCAAGGGGGAGGAGGGATCAGCGTAATAGTGGATTCATCTCCTGGGAACTGGAAGGACAGAAGGGTTTAAAAGGGTCAGCCTCAGGCGGCGAAGTCCCTTTTATGTGGAGCAGGCTGAGGCAGCCCCTACTCTTCCTTGCATTTAGGTGGTTAAAACCTGCTGTGGGCACTGTGCTAGCTGTCCCTTTTCAGGAGGGCTGGTAAGGAATTTTTCCCTCACCACCAGATTGGCCTAGGTGTATTGGGGGAGGGGGTCTCCACCACAGTGGGTTCGTGGAGGGCTTTGTTGATTTGTGGCATGAAGGGGTCAGACTATATGTCACAACTCAATATGTAAGTATAGGGTGGATGTCCAGTGCAGGTACTCCATAGGGAAGGGATACAGTGACCAGATAAAAGACTTGGAAAAGGACTTTAACAGGAGATGTTGGTTAAAGGAACACAACAGAGGAGGTTCAGGGCTCCTAGGAATGATATGGCAGGGAGCCAACCCTCACAATTTCTTATAGCCCACCTTAACTCTCCAACATGGGGGGAAGAGGTGGAAGGTAAGGTCCCAGCAATGGTTGGCTAGGGGATCTGGATGGAAAAAGAGGAGGAACTGTGGTAGCCTCTGGATAATTATTGAATGAACACAAGGTTGCACATACAGTTTTATCTGCTGAGTAGTCCCAAACATCTAATAATTAAGTTGTGGCCTGACTGAAACCATATCAATGTCTCCTGTCCTTTCATTAGAGTTGGACAATTGAATTCAGTAAGATTACTTGTATGCTTAAGGGTTGGCAGGATATGTTTTTTTCAGGCAGGGACTGCGTCTTTACCTATTTCTGTGAAGCACTGCCACTTTTGGGCACTCAAAAATTAAAATAATCATATTGTTTATTCATTTCTAGAACATATACTACATTAAACATAAGAGGATTTAATTAATATAATGCAGCCCAGGTGTTTTTGAAAACTAAACCAATTCATGTTCATTTTAACTATCAATAGTAATAAGTCCAAAAGTTCATAAACCCATTTTGCTAAACTCTTGCAATAAGTTTCAAGCCATCTCACTTCAAATGTGAGTAAAAGACCAAAATGTTTTAGTGAAAATGAAACCATCACAATCTAATTCAGTAAAAATAATTTCATACTGGAAGGATTTTTGTTTAAAAGGTCACCTAGACAATAAGGCAAATATAATTAGATTGGAAACAGCTAATTCAGTAAAGTATTGATGCCAAAAGTAATAATTAGAGAAAATTTTAGGGAAACACTTATTAGCAGAAAGGATTCTTATTATGGAATGATAATGTACAAGTATGGTAAAGAAATTTATAATATCAAATGGCTGTCAATGTATGGAGTATTTTAAAATAAGTGAGTAATTATAAAAATACAGTCTTATTTGAATGCACAGATTACATTGCAAGAGTTAAATTCAGACTACACAGGAATCATTAAAATGACACTACTTGTTTGGAGGTAATAAACAAAGGCTATTGAATTTGACAAAGCTGTAAATGACAAAAATATTTTTCCTGACAATGCACAGTTTAAAGTTGTAAAGTACCATTACATTTCACTCATCTCAAGCAGTAACTATGATGCTCATGTTAAATTCATACTGCATTTTTGACAAAAAGGCTCTGCTATTCCATGTAGAGATGGGCTACAATGTAAATAGGCTGGGTTCCGTGAAATGTTGAGCACGCTCATCTCTCATTGAAGTCAAGACCTGAGGGAAACTCAAACTAGTACAGTGAATAGCTTCAGGAACAGAGACTACCGTGAGCACATCAGACCTGTCCTCCACTCTCTACACTGGTGTCTCAGAGAATATTGAGTGAAGTTCAAGGTCACTGTTCTTATCTCTAAAGTGTTCAATGGCTCCAGGACTAACAAGACTAACTCCAGGACTAACAATGGCTCCAGGACTAACACCACAGAAAACAACTACATTCCTCAGTACAATGCAACTTTCTGCCATAAGGGATAAAGGTCATCCGTGCGGGAGACAGAGCTTTCTCAGGGGCTGGTTTGAGAGCTTGGAACGCTCTCCCACAGGAACTAAAGATGATCACAGACTTCACCGCCTTCCATTCCAAGTTCAAGATGCTCTTCTTTGACCTTACTTTCTCTTATAAACATAGAGGAGCATGTACATTTAAAAGAACAGAAAATAAAACCCTACTAAAAAAATTCACCTTACTGAATATGCAATTCTTCCCCAGGGCAGAGGATGAGAGTCACACCACTTAATGCTGTACTGAAAGGTGCTCAGAGTCTACGACAATGAGAGCAGTATAAGATTCTGAATGGAAGTATCAGCAGTGCACCATTTTTGGCATTGAATGTCACCCTCATTATACTTGTTGACTCACTCAGATACTGTAGTAGTGTTCTGCAACGGAAATATCACAGCTAGCTGTAATGCTGCAACAAGTGTTTCCAGACACATCTCTTTCAGAGAAGGTAGTAGGAGTATCAATGCCATTCTTTAGAATAATATCACATTGGAATGATATTGTCTGGTCAATAAATCAACAGAGGCATCTAGATTCCCACTCTATTTGTCTCGAATTACCCCTCAATGCTCCATAGACTGCCTTATTTTTACTGTATTAATATTAGTGACCCTTGGCCCTCCTCCTACATACACTCCATCCGGCTCCACTCCCAGTCACTTGGCATTCCCCTCACTGGAGACTCCTTCTATTCTAATTTTCAACAGTCTTCCTTTTTCCTCTCTTCACATTCTTTCACCCTCATTCTAAGATTTCAGCTTCCATGATTACGACCCATCTGATATGTTAACCTTCTACCTCCTTCCATCAACCTTTTGTTTGACCTTCAACCATGAATCAGCCTTCCACAGCTCAGCCAGTCCCTAGAGCTTTATCACACACTGCTCCCACTCCCTGGCTTGAAGTGGTTTCCATCTAACCCTATGCCATTCCTTTTCCCACATCTCTGAATACTCTTAAAGAAAAAAATATCATGGACCACAAGATTTCTTCCACTACAAACTCATATTCTCCTTTTTTAGTAGTGCCATCTTCCTTGATAAGTAGCTTTACTTCTTTGCTGCCTGTTAAGTTCGATACCTAAATCCTGTACCAACTTGAATTCCCTCCTCAAGCCTTCACCTCCTTCCCTTTCTCCAGGTTCTACCCATCTTTAGGGAAAAAACTGACAAGATCTAACACTACCTCCCTTCACTATCCTTTGCCTTCTTGTTTTGTTCTTCCGTCCCACTCACAGACTTAGAAGTATTTACTCTACTTTCTTCTTCCAGTTATCAAACCCCACCATAGTCCCTCTGTCTCTCATCTTCTCCCTTTTCTCCTTCTTCTCAACATGCAAAAATTTGCTGGTATCCCCCTATATTCAAGCCCTTGATCTTACATCTCTCTGCCCAACTACCATCACACCTGCATTCTCCACATTAGGAGACTAGGGCATATACCAATAGGGAATAAAGAGACATAGTTTGTAGAGGCAGCTAAAATATTTGTTGAGGAGAGTTTGTTGTTTTTAAAGACACAATATTTGCTTGTTTTCAAATCTAAAACTTCAATGGAATTATAAACATTTTGCTGGAAATGAAAGAGGCATGCAGGGTTTCCCTCAAGGAGCAAAAGTACAAATGGGGAAAGAGCAAGCATTGCTACATAGCATGCACAGGTGCCAGTGCTTCTCAGTTCAATCCCCACCTCTTCCATTTGATTTAGCAGATAGACCACTTTACGACGAGTTAGGCCCCATAAACAAGGAAATATAATTTCCCTGTTTAACAGATGTAGAAACCAAGGCCCAGAGAGGATGTAACTTTCCCAGTGGCACACAGGAAGTCAGTGCTAAAAAACAAGGTTTTGAGACCAGTCCTTCTGACGTCCAGACTATTAATCCATTCTGTGAGCTCTGCAGAGCTATGAAAGAAGGACTCATATTCTGTTTTGCCTCTGCTTCATGAGTAATAGTGTCATCTAAGTTTTGATAGATGAATCTTTATTACTGGCAATGAAATAAGAGGAAGAAAGAATCACAGCTTGATTTTCAGCCTGCATTGTGAGCTTGTAAGGTTGGCAATTAGAAAAATCATCTATTGACTTGTCAGCTGAGAAAATTTGGTCTGATAATCACTAAGAAAGAAAAATATGGAACCCCTCAATATCCTTTTAACAGAGTCATTTTTCTGACTATAACCACACTTTAATTTGTCAATCAGAGTTGCTCAGTCCCACATAGATTTTGTTTCCCTGGAGACAAGTCTTTTAAATCACAGTTGAAAACACCAACCAGTCTGGAAGTGGAATTCAATTAAAGAAAAAAAATCATGTTTCTTTTGGGGCTTCATTCTAGTAAAAGCCCCTAAAACAGATTTTTCTGGCATCTCTTGTTCTTTATCTGTTTTTCTCCTTTGTAGGTGCTCTCTGGTATTACTGAATGTATGACTAAGTTAAACAAATTGCTAGGCTAACAACTAGAGTTGGTCAAATTATTCATATGTTTGTTATTCCCAAATATTTCTCAAAGAGTTTGGATGAATATTTTTTACCTTGTGAGTTTGTTCACAAACAGTTATGTTAATTGTTATTCATTATTTATGGTACATCATTGGTCAGCATAGCCATTGGATACTAGTTCTTTCCCCTTGATTGGATGACAAACTTTTAGAAGTTGAGGATCGTGGTTGTGAATATGCATACTCACATGCAAATAAAGTCAATACAGTTTAGAGTCTGTTATGGTAAGATATTTCTGGTCCTAGCAATATTTTCTATTAGAAGTATAAAGAACACCAATTCAAAGTGGTAATATTTCTTAAGTACTGGAAAAAACAAAACTTTTGAATTGAACCAATATTTTTGTCAGCATTACATATCTAAATATTTGTATGGAGTACTGCCATTTCCAGTCATTCATGTGAACAAAACCTGTTCATGAATAAGGAAGGATATGAACATGATCAAACTAAAGATCTGCTTGGAGTTTGAACAAAGGTTCATAAACAGTGTTTGTGTAGCATTTAGTGACTTTCAGAGAGAGCAATGCTGATCAAGTTCTGCACAAATACGAAAATTTGTAAAGCCTTTACTTGAACTACTGCTCAGCGGAGGAAGGGCACTGAATACAGCACTGGTATCACTGAACCTTGAAGACCAGTGAAACAGATTTAAATGAAAGGGAAGGTAAAAGAATCTTCTTCTTTTTCTCCTCTACTTCCTAAACAATCCACTACCACTTTCCCATTTACTTGCATAGACAGTGAGCTAGATTCTTTGGTGCAGTCTGGAAACTCTGAACTGCATCAAACTGCCATCATAAATAGGCACTGAAATCCATTTAAGTGCGAGCCAAGAAGTAAAGTGGTGAAGAGTAGCTATCGAGGGTTTTATCGCTCTTCTTTCTACTATGGCTATAGCAGTGGAAAGGAGGTGTGGCCAGGATGTCCAGCATCAAACTGATCCTGAAATTTCAACCTTTCGTGGTTGTTCGCTGCATGGCATAAACAAAGCCCTGAAGCTGCTTTAGCCCTGGTTTTGCACAGAGCTGCACCAGGATCAGTGCAGCCAGGAGTGCAGAGATGAGTTTTGCATGCCACCCTTTTGACCTGGTGGTCTCTCTCTGCAGTTCAGCCATACTTCAGTATGCATAATTGTCTAAAAAAATTCTGCAAACCTACTGTTTATCAAAGTGGCACTGTGGGAAACTGTACCTAGTAACATTTCTGCAGCACGTTCAGAGGTGAACATTTAGGAGCTGATTCTCCACTGTCTTGTGTAGTCATTTACACCTATCTCCATCACACTTTGCTCTATCAAGCAAAGGCGAAGTTTATAAAAAGTGCTACCATGCTGACTTAGCAACCTTGTGCACTCACTTTGCACAGTTCTAGATGTTTATACAGGGAACAAAGGAGGGAAGAAGCAGAGCATTGAACTGGCAGCTGCAGTGACCAACATGAATTGATCTTTAAAGCTAAGACTCAGTCTGCCATTAAATTGGCACTTAAACAGCACAACCAGTTCTGGCCCAGTGCACCACAGCATGCCGTGTAATGTGAGGACATTAACAAGCTTACAGCTTTGAAACATCAGTGGGAAATAGTTTTAGAAGTTTTCATTCATGCCAGCATCTGTGGGTAGGCTAAACGCAATTTGATGAGCCAGATACAAAGTGGTGGGATTCTTTTAAAAGCCATATTACAGGCAGTAGAGAAAAATTAACTTGGGCCCTGATCTTACAAAGAGTGACACATTCACTCATCTGTTTGCACTGTGTGTAGTCCTATCAATTGCAAGATTGGTACCTTGTGTTTCAAAGAAAAAATTATACCAGCTGAAAGTTAGACCTGCAAAGGTTTTATTTGTTCTTCTTTACACAGCTTCCTCCAACCCCTTAATTAAAAAAAATATATTATTCCTTTAATCATGTCCTATACTTGGAGATATTGTAAACATTATGCACAATGGATAAAGTAACTATGTAGCTGTTTTAAAAGACTACAACATGAATTCTGTCTAATCGTGTATCAGGACCCCACTGTGCAAGGCTCTGTAAAAACACAGAATGGACAGATGGTCTCTGCCCCAAAAAGCTTAAGATCTGGTCAATATGAGACACACTATCAATAAGATCACGCTAAAAAGAGGAGACACATTTTTCTAGGGGATAAGTTTACTACATAGCCATTTAGTCTAAATGGTTAAAAGTATAAAAGAACCATATGTAACTGATCCACATTGTGTTATTTGTTTCTTTAAAATAACTTCAGAATAACATATATATAGTTAAGATATAACACAGACTGGGTAATTTCACATAGCATTTTTGGTTTAGAAATTAAACTCCAAATTTATTTGTTTAGTAAGAAAGGAACAAATTATTAGAATCCAATATTCCTAGTCTCTACCAGATGTACACATCCTTGTTACTGATTTAAAAACTCCCTAATTAGCCTTCATATGAATGTTGATCTTCAAAAACAGGGCAATTTTTATGAAGAAAATAATTCTACTATTTTTATCATGCAAAAGGATGTTAATTTATGCTTGAAAATTCCACCTGTGTCAAATTGGCTTCAGAGAGTGCAGAATATTATGATTCCATACTGCCCCCACTCCTCTCCCCACACGTACCTTTTGTTTAATTGAACCTCAGGGACTGAATGTATTTCTGACTCATCTAGCACACTCAGCTGGGGCCAAGGTGGGCTACATAATGAAATTATTGTAACGACAACTATATCTAATAGGACCTGATTCCACATTAGCAGAGAAATGGATATTGTAACAAATAACTGCAAATTAATATAACAAGGAAGCCTTTGTGACAGCTCTCAGAAAAACACCAGCCTGAATTCCAGCAAGACAAGTACAATTCACTAGAGAGAGTGATAATTCATATTGCTTTTAAGAACAAATGCATTAGAGAATGTCAAAGCCCCAGTAGAGAGCCCCAAACATGAACAGATAATCAGTTCTATACCTTAAAACCAAAAAGACCCCCACTTTCTACAAGATCCACATGGAGATTGTGACATACTATGTTCCCTCTTGGCCACTGTGTCTAAACCCCTCTGGGAACAGGGGTGGGCTTATATTGTGTCTTCCACCAGAATGTAACTCCCAAATACCTGCAGTATTGAGGTGGCACAATGACATAGACCACATCTGTCTGCCCACTCACACTTCATAGATTCTGATCATTGGGGAGCATCCACTGGAAATGGATATGCTGAACTTCCAGCATGTCTTAAGCTGGAATTCCCTCATTCATACTTCCAGCTGAATTGACTCAAGTTTGCTATCCTCATTAGATTTTTAACTATAGCAGATGAAAAGCAGAAATGGGGTTAATTATTATTTGTTTTCATTGTCATCTACAGCGCTAGGAGCCCCAGTCTGGGACTGGAGCTCTATTGCACTGCATGCTATACAAACAGAAAAAGAAGATGGTCGTGGCTGTAAACAGCTTACAATACCAATATAAATCAAGAGACAACATCTGGGTATGAACAGACAGGGAAGTACAAGTTTAAGCTGCAGTGTTTAGATCTGGGGTTCCAAGCTCACCTCTAACATTCACCTTTAGGTAAGTAAAACGCCAACTTTAAACTGTCCTTGGCTGAGTATCAGACATCACTGAGAAGAACAGATTTCACAAGCAACTCAAAATCTAAGCGTAGGGGGTGTAGATACACTTTTCTCAGTATCATAGGCAGAATGCATATTATTTTTTAAATTATGGTACCAAACTATACTATTCCACTATGTCTAGATTCTTTTTAACAGAATCAAATGTATTCCGTTCTCATAAATAAAAGCTGTATTTTTCCCAATTGTATGCATTTATTATATGTTTGGGTTTCATCCTGTGCAAGTGATGGAACACAGCTAAAACACAAGGTATGGATCTTTTGAAAATACAGCAGGCAAGCCTCAAGAGGCACTTATCTAAACTTAGAGGATCCTTATTAGCCGGGAAGTTGAATTGGCTTTGTTCCAAGGTATGTCGTGCTTACGTGTGGTTATACTGATCACCAAATTTGGGGTCAAGGGGAACTTTTCACCCATGTCAGAAAGGCAAGGATGTTTGGGGGTTTGCCTTCCTCTGTAACATGGGTATACTTTATCTCCTGGGGTGTTCTGAACTTATTTTACCTAATCATTTCCCTGCTATGATAGGGGTCTCTGGCACTGATGCCACCTTGGTTTCTGTTGTCAGACAGTTGATTTTGCTGAAAACTGAAATGTTTTGGTCTGACTCAAGTCCTTGGGTTTAATAGAGGGCTATGTGAGTGAAATGTAATGCCCTGCGATATACAAGAGATCAGACTAGATGATCTGATTGTCCATTCTGGCCTCAAACTCTATGAAATGAAAACACACTCATACATTTCCAGCACATTTCTGGGCTCAGCATCTTTTGTTCTATTCTAATATGTCTGCTTCCTGATGGAGGGATTTATTTCACTGAGTAAGGTGTATGAAAACTCTGATTGACAGCTTTGAGCACTGTCAGCCAGAGCTGGGACAGGGGGTTGGGGCCAAAAACCTACTCCCTGGCAATTGGTACAAGAGAGATTGCCATTCTCTCCGACTGACATAACAGTGTGGCCCTTCCCAGAACTGGATGGTGAGTGTATGGTCAGTTTGTACAGCCATCTGGAGCTACCTTGTTTGTAAATCTGTAATAACTAGGATCAGGATGTTCCCTTTAAATGAGTTGAACATCCACACCCCCTATCTTAAACATGCTAGGGCATGGAGGGTAGGGGAACCCAGGCCCACCCTACTCCACCAGGTTCTTACCCAGAACCCTATAAAAAAATCATCCCCAAAGGAGTGTTCATGTTTCCCAATGCATCTCTTGGGTTGCTTGCTACCCTTAGGCCCACCTCAGGTATCTTCTCAGCTGGCTCCAGCTCAGGACCCCTTGGGTCCCCCTATCTTAAACAGGATATTCTGACTTTCATGGATGAATCTCAGCTTGCACAAGGTCAAGAAAAACAAATATGTCCACCCACCATCAAAATAGTGTTTCAGGGCATTTTTGCGTGAGACACGTGCAACTTACTCCATCTCTGAAACAACAGATGAGTTATTCTGCTCCTAAGTTATATCTTGTCTTATAATGAGTAAAGTTAGTGGAACTAAGAGGTGTGTGGGTTTTGTTTTGTTGTCAGCCCAACATCACACTGAGCATTAGCTTTGCAGTTATCCTCTACTTCCCCAGTGCTTTTTTTCATGAACAAAAGCATCACACTAGTTTCTTCTGTTTACTACGTCCTATGATTTGCCTCATGTGTGATCTGTAAAATAACTAGATATATTTTACACTGTTATTAAGAAATACAAGAATCGGAAACCTAATGAATGGAAACCTTGTTCATTCTCAAAAAAGATCAGAGTGTATTAATTTTGTGCTGTGGAACAGATAAGAGTAGTAACTGTCTCATTCACTTCTTACTATTACTTATCATGTCTATGTGTGAAGCTAAGTAGTTTATCCTCATTTGCTTCCAAAGGTTGATGTAGCATTATGTCACCAATAAAATCAAACTTGTGCAGTCCTAAACCTCTTCTTTGGTATTTCTGTTGCCAAGCTACCTGTAATCTTAATCACCCACCTTAATATAAGTTTCCCATTTTACAGCAGTCATCTGTGAATGTTACTCCAGAAATCAAATCAAATTCAGAAGCAGATGAGATATTCACTATCCATTAATAATGTAACAAATCAATATTCAGTTAAAACTTCCTAGTTGTCATTCTCCATACCATGGTCATTCATCACAGCTGCACAACAGAACTCAGATCTTCATCCAAAGGCCGGGCCCTTACCATGTGAGCTAAAATATTTTTAGCTTTTAGTAGTTGTCAAGAAAGTATGGTGAGGATCCACCCCCTTGCGTAGTGACATCAAGTGGCAAGTGTTCACTGGGCCACCCTTTCTCTCAGGGCAGTAGCACCTAGTATTGACAGTCCCAAGCAGTAGTGCCTATTGAGGGTGGCTACAATGCCCAAAAGCTAGGGCATGGAGAGTAGGGGAACCCAGACCCACCCTACTCCACCAGGTTCTTACCCAGAACCCTATAAAAATCATCCCCAAAGGAGTGTTCATGTTTCCCAATGCATCTCCTGGGTTGCTTCCTACCCTTAGGCCCACCTCGGGTATCTTCTCAGCTGGCTCCAGCTCAGTATCCCCTTTGGTCCCCGTGGTCAGCTGGTTCCCTGCAGCATAGTTAGGGTCCACAGGCTCCGCAGCCTATAATATTAACGGTTCTTCTGCAGGAGTCTGCAACACATGCCTGCTCTCCGCCTCAGCTAGATCAGACAGAGCTACTTCCTTTTATAACGCTACCTCCACAGGGAGCATGCCCAACAAGGAAGAGGGAGCAAGGTCTTTTGGACCCACAATGATTGGTCAACCCCTGTCTGACCAGTGTGAGGATGGTACATCCCATCACAATAATATAGGGCCTATGACTTGAGTATCATATCTCATATTGCTATAATTATTATTTGCATTGCAGTAACTTCTACAAGATCATTCCAGTTGTGCCAGACACTCTATAAACTACACAAAGAGCTTCAATCCCACTAATCTAAATGTATACTGTTGAAAGTAGAGCTGATCAGGAATTTTCCATTGGTGTGATTTTCTCATTGAAGATGCAGTTTCTGCTAAATCAAAATTTTTCATGAAAAATTGATTTTACCAATATTTGTTGACTTTCTGTTGAGAAAATCAAGACGAACTATTTCATTGAATCAGTTTAACCCAAACTGGAATATTTCATTTTTGTGACCAAACCAAACTTTTTTTTTATATCAGTGAAAAAAACACCTGAATTTATTGATGATGTATTGCCTTATGAGCATGGCCCATTCTCTACTATAGGCCAGGCTTCCTGGAGGACTACATATCCTATTGTGCATTTCCTCTGTGTGGGGCATCATGGGAGTCTGGGTGCAATATCAGAGATGTAGTCTGTCCCTGGAGCTCTGAACATAGGAAAAAACTGGAGGCAGAACTATAATTGCTATAAGGCAATAGAGAAATGCAATTCAACAATATCAAAAATGTTTGTATTTGAAGAATGTTGTTTTGTTTCAACTGAAAATTTCTAAACAAGATGTTTTAACATTTTAAAATTAAAAAAAAAAAGTGAGAATTTTCCATTCCATGGAAAATGTTGATGTTTCATCTTTTTCACCAATTTTGGAATTAAACAAACGTTGAATTTGTCAGTGTAACAAAAATTCCAAATTTCACTCTGCTCTAGCTGAAAATTATACATCAGCAATTAAGCATTTTGTTTGGGTTGCTATAAGTATTCTTGTATTAATCTACAGAATGCTTTGGTGCAGTTTCAAGATTTTGGCTCTAAACAAACCTAGCTTTATTATATGGTACCATCTTGCTCTTACCAACGTAAGCATTTTGATTCATGGCAGTATGTATAAGAAGATAATTTTGTTGTGGTAGTGGCCTGGATTCATTCTTTCCACAAGAATATCAAGGTAATATGCAGCATACCAGAGAGCTAGGAAAAAGGTCAACAACTTCAAAGGGTGTTAAATGAATCGTACTGATAACTATGTTTAAAAAAACAGAAACCCGATTTTCGTAACCTCAGAATTGATATGTGCTATCCAACAATACAAAACAACATTTTGATATAGTATGATAAAATAAGGTTTTCATCTTCCTGAGAAAAATAGGTTGGTGATGCATAGTACTGAAGAAAAAGTTTAGTCTTACAGTAGACAAAACAGTGCCATTTTAGTGTTCACTAGATTAGATCCTGCAATATTTGATCATTCAATATTCTTGTACACTACAGTAATACTTACTGGAACTAGGATTTTGTTCAATAAATTTCAAAGGATGTGATTTCTACATTTTGAACTTACAATAAAAACTTGAAATGCAAGAACTTGTAATTTTTTTATATAGAAAAATAAATAAATAATGTTTGATACAAAGAGTTTGAATCAATGTTTTCATTCCATTTGGAAAGAAATATAAAGTTTTTTCTTCTTCCAAAAGCTTACGGGTAATGTGTAAAATATTTAGTTTCAATAAAGAATTTATTGGCCATTGAAATAACATAACTGCTAAAATGTACCAAAATTGTGCCAAAAAGAACCTTTGTTTAAGCATTCATTGGAAATATATCCACATATCATCTCTCCAAGTCTAACAGGTTTCTGAGTCATTCTTTTCACTTAATACTTAGCACATTTGGGGCCAGATTTTCAGCTGGTGTAGATCAGCACAACTTCATTGGCTTCAACAGAGCTAAGAATGTGGCCCAATTAATCTTCAAAGTGTTGGACAAACATTAATCTTATTTACCAGGCTGGGATTTCAGCGCCTGCCTGTCAGATTCCATCAATTTACTCTTTCCCTCGCTCCTTCTCAGTGGGCCTGATCCAAAGAATTTGAAGTAAAGACTTTAAATTGATTTCAAAGGATTTTGGATCAGGCCAGTAGGATTAGTTCACCAGCTCTTTCATCTCACCTAGACCTGCCAGTTTCTATTTTCTGTACTCTCTCTCATTCCTCCTCACTACCTTCTTTCACTGCCACTCTAGCTAACCTAATCTAAGACCCATTCAGTTTCCCAAGAACTCCCACGCCCCATATGCATCCACTCTCCTGTCACCCTCCACTCCCACTCTGTTCTAGATATACTATCAGATCTATGATGGATTATCAGATGATCCTGAAAAATTTTCGTGGGTGGCTGCTGTACCCTAACTTCATATGCTCCCAGCTTCCCCAGGTCAGAGGCTTTCTGAAATGCATAGTGTGATCATGCAAGGTGCAAAGAGAGCTGCTGGCCCACCACTGGTTTCCCTATAGAAGTGGACAAGTATAGAAAACCTTTTAAGTATTTTGATGATGTGTGAAATTCTGGAAATTCCCAAAGATGCAGTTTACTAAAAACCACACTTTGGAAAATGTTGCATAAAATTTCTTCTTCCCTTAAAATATTCAGAGAGGAATTTTTCATTTTCAGTGTCTGTGTATAAGAAAAAAAGAAAGTTTAGGCCACATATTTTGCAAATTAGAAACTTCTAATACCCTGGATTTTTTTTTTTTGAAACATAAAGAAAAATCAAGGGAGCTAACAGACATCTGCACAAGTGTTGTTTAATAGATGCTGTTATCTTAAAGAATTGACAGAAAAGTTTGAGAAGAAAAAATGGAACGCTAAACTACTCGCTAAAGAAAAAATAATCAAGTCCCTAACAGAGAAGCCAAACAAGAGCACAAAACAATGTGCTCATATCTCCAAATAATTATATCACACTTTGTAATATATATGGAATGAGATGTATTGTTAGAGAGAGTGAGAATAATATTAGGAATAATATTCCCTTAAAGGAATAATGAGGGGAGAAGCAAGGTCTGTGTATATGGCACTCAAGCATAGGAATCTGAGGATCAGTTTAAAAAATGGAAGGGAATAAATCTGGTTTGATTTATGCCAGCTTTTGGTTTTTTTATGTGTAGGCTGGGGAGTATCATGACGATGTGCAGCGAGTCAGGGTGAAACGTGTATAAATAAATGTACTGTCAATCTGCAAGGGCTTTTTTTCTTTAAGTGCCTTTCTGTACATTCCATACTGAACTGTGGTTCCTTATGGAGAAACAGCAGATGGCAAGAAAAGGTAGATTTGACATAGTGAGAAAAAACTCCAATTTCATGCCATTTTCTTTCCTTCCTTTATACATCCTCTCTACTCTTTTCAAAAGGGCAAATAGTTGTCAATGATATTGTTAATGTGCATTTTGATTCAACAAGATCCTATTCGTCTGTGCTGAATCACGTCTGTAATGGATCAGAGCTTAGTCGCTCAGAAAATGACTGAAAAAACTAGCTGGTTTTGGAAGCATGAAGCTCACCTTACAATTTAAGCCAGTGGCTCAGTTTTCACACTTGCTAGGAATCTTAAGTCCTTCGGCAAAACCAAGAACTCCCTCTTCCAGGCAGACAAAAGAAAGCAAACCTCCAGGGATTCAGCTTTCTTATCTGTGTCTTTGTAAACCTTCTCCTTACTTCTCAGGAGTCCACCACTCTTCATATTAGATTTCCAAGTTATTTTTCGTCCAGCATGTCTCAAGGCATCTTGCGCAGATCCATTTGCAGACTTCTGTCTCAAGACTCACCTCTTTGCAAAGCTCAGAGTTCTTGCCCTTCCCTGAACTTTTCCTCGGCAGAGAGACTTACAGCAGATCCTGCCATCTCCCTAGCTCTCCTAGACTACAGAATGCAGGCCCTTTCATACCCTGCATGGTTGGTTAACAGTTTACAGTTCCCATAGTTGCTGTTCAAGTTCTGGAATTCCATAGTTTTTTGCAGATACCATGTTACAGCAACAAGCTGAATACTGGACTATCTTCAAGGGCCAGCTTCCTTGTGACAGGTTTGTTGTTCTATATGTCACCACAAATCCTCTAACTGATTTTTTTAAAAATTGCCAAAAGAAAATGAATCCACTCACTTCTCCTTTTGCCAAATGTAAATGAGGAGGGAATTTTAATGGCACAAATAGGAATTCTTAAATGTACATGCTAGTCTTGCCAGACCAAAATAAAAAAGTCAGGTGAATGCACTAAAATTATGAGATTTCACAAAACATGTATGTTTGGGTCTTTCAATTTGCCTTCTGGTTTTTGTGCCTTGTGTCCACATTTTCCTTTTCAACCACAAAGACTAGAAACTTCTTTTAGTTGTTGTTGTTGTTTTAAAATGAAAACTAGGGTTTGTATGCAGAGCTGGGGCTCTAAGAATAAACACCCAATACTGTAAAATCATAAGACTTAGCAAATTATAGAATAGTATCAACATGCCAGTATTGCTATGTGAGACACTAAATGTAAAATGATGTTAATGGCACATTATGATAGTTATTTTTCAGTGTGGAATAATGCAAATTGCTAAAGTTAACCAAGATATTGAGCAACCAGCAAACCTGGCAGGTGGAAGACTATGCACCACAGATATCTAGCAGTTCAGCAAATATCTAATTAGAAATTATGTACTTCTAGGAGTGGTAATTTGAAACTAAAGAGCATTCCAGTATGGAATTAATTGGAATTTCACAGCCATAATATTTCTCTGAATATACACCCTTAACTTGTTGAATTGAAATGGTCAAAATGAATTAATAAAATGAATTCATCATATTCTGCTATCACAATACAACTCATTATTGCTATGTAATTGTGGGTAACACGCAAAATACCTGCTTTTTCCTGCCTCCAGTAGTTATTGGCATCTACCCGCTTGAAAGGAAAATCTTAGCCAATTTTTCTTCCGAGCTCCTATGTTAACAGTTTAAACTTCAGCAGGCCTTTTATGACTAGGTGTGTTACATAACCAACAGACAGATATCTGGGTTCTGTAAGCAAATCAAACTGTTTATTTTGAATAGTAATTATGTAAGTACCTGCCCCGCAAATGTATTAGTAACCACTGATTTTAATTCCTAAAGTCACTTATAGGTCATCATCATCCCAGGATAAACTGGATCGCCGTCTGTAAAAATAAACATCTCTGCTTTGGCTCATTGTTTATTTTTCAATAAATGTCTCATCTTTGCATTTGTATATCTCAACCTAGGAGGAGGAGACCATTATCCTGTGACAGCATTTGTTTCCACTGACATTATTATCACTTACATTTCCTTCTGTCTTACACCTCTTGATTCTTTCATCATTTCCATGTTCAGAGTGGTATTTATCAAAGGAAGTTGGAAATTACCAGTGTCTCAGTTTTGTTTTTCATCTGATTCATGAAGCACTTCTCATAATGTGAAAAGCAGTTCATGAATTGCTTGAGAGCGAGCAAAAGAATAGTAGTGCATCTATTTCCATATAAATAGACTCATTACTATGCAAGCTGGTGATAATTTATGAGACTGGATTCCAGTTTGCAAACAAGGGTCCTGTTGGCAGTGGCCTTCTGATTATAGGCAGGAAAATGTGATTTCAAAGCTATTTAAAAATATATATTTTAGACTGGTAAAGTGCACCTAACTTTGATCTGCAACAGAAACACTGATTGGACTGGGAATTTTCTGAAGATATCCAGAGGCATTTTAATATGAACATACAATATTGTTCACCATCTCAAAAGCAGTAAAATAATATAATCTTGGAAGAGGTAAAATGCTACTTCATGGAACACAGACTCACATGAAGCCATCGGATAAAAATTACAGAGAGGGTGAATAGGGTAAATCTTTTGGAATGATACAAATGTTTTAAAGAATTAGATCCAAAAATTATAAGAAATTTTCCCTTCTATGGAGCTGTAAAAAAATAAAACAAATACCCTTTGCCTTATCCCAGTTAAAATAGAAACATTTAAGAATCAAGATATGATCATCATTTTCCTTTCTCAGCCTCTTCATGTATGTTAAGCTTTTTTGTTTCACCCTCTATATTTCAGGTCATTATTGTCCTCACCCTGCCAAGATGACTGAATGTCAAAATGTTTGGAGTTTGGTTCTGGTTTTGATAACCACTCAAGGACTCAGACACTAACCTTTATCTGTGGTATGTAAACTTGAATCTTGTAAAAGTAGGCCAGAAATTTCAGAGAAACAGAGTCTCATTAGATTTCTGGTATTTCCCAATTCTGGTCAGGACAAAAGCCTCACAAAAGTCTTGCTCAAGTATTTTGGCACTTCAGGCCAGACTCTAGAACAGGCCTGCACAACATGCGGCCCGGGGGCCACATGCGGCCCGCACGGGCTCACTATGTGGCCCGCGGGGGGTGAGTAGGAGTGGGGCAAGTCAAGCAGTGGTGTGGGGGGAAGTGGCTGGGGGGCGGGGCGAGGGCGGGGCTTTTCGGCCCGCAGCTGGTTTTTTTGCAGTAATATGGCCCTCGCTGCTTTCCAAGTTGTGCAGGCCTGCTCTAGAAGTTCAGAGATTTTTAGCTGGTGAAAGTACGTATGGAACCAATGAAGTCAGTGGAGCTTCAACAATTTATTGCAGCTGAGGTTCCAACTCATTGTGGACAATTTGGCCAATGATTAATCAAAAACCTGCCATGAAAGAAATCATTCATAAGGGGACACTGTGTTCAGTTCTGGAAATTAGCAACGATTCAGGGAAGGTAAGGTTTGTTTTGTTTCAATTTTTTTAAAAGTATTCATTTGGTCCCAGCCTCTTACATACAATGAAGAAGATTCTTCTCCAAATTCTACACCATAATTGCAGATCCCTTGAAGTAGATCTCTAAATGGGAAAAGACAACTGCTTAGAATGCAATGGAAATATTCTTTGTTTTATCAACGTCTCCATGCACAACTATTTATAAATGTAATTGCTGTGAAAGGACTAAGTATGGTAAAGCTGCTAGCATTTAGATAGTTCATTGTGTGAGTGCATGTGCTTTTTAATTCTGAATTTAATTCTAATTTAAATTAGGTTCCAAGCAGATGGAGAAAATCTGAGTTATGTGGGATGAGTACAACATTAAGAGACAACTAAGAACACTACAGGCACTGGCATTTTTGGGGTCAGAATGTAGGAAGGTGGAAACCCCCACCTTATCATTTCTATATTCTCATGTAAATAGGAAGAAAGGGATTTATATAGCTGAAATTAAATCACTAATTGGTGTAGACAAGTAATTCCAGTTCTCTTTATTACTACATCTCTCTAGTGTGAAATATTCTTTGTTAATGATCAACATAAACATAATTATCAGCATAAATTCTTTTAGGATAACTAAAATACCCATTGATTTTACAGCTGAAGTAGGAGGTAATTATTAAACCCTGTACTGAAGTTATGTCAACTATTTAGAGATCCTCAGATTAAGCTGCTGGAGAAGAGTAAAATATTTTATTACAGAAATACAATCTTGAACTGAGGTCTTTTCCAGAATGTTTCTTCCTTTGCCGCTAACAGGAAGAAAAAAGCTGCTTATTCATCATTTAAGTTATGTCAACATGCATTGGGCCTTCCATTTTGGCTCAGCAGAATTTTACACTCCCGTTTATTCACAGTGAAGCTTTAAAGAAACCACCGAAGTTTCAGGGAGGTAGGGAAGGTTAATGGTGGGTGTCAACATCCTTATCTCTCACAGCACATTCTAGAAGGGCCTGATCCAGTTCCCACTGAAGTAAGTAGGAAGACATGTATTGACTTCAATGGGAGTTGGACCAGGCCACGTGTATACTACGTAAAGGCATATCTATAATGTAATCCCTTTGCTAAGCAGTTAACCAAAGGCTAACTAAAGGGGTTACATCTCTTGGGGTTACATTGACTGAAACACCACTTCTGAGAGGCACTAACCTCTGCAGGGACAAACTCCTGATTATTCAAACCCCGGAGTTTATGAAGGCATTGGCCAACCCGTAATCATTCTAAAAGTCAGGATTCTACTGAGCATACAACTGTGGGGTAAGTTAAAACTGAGCCTCTTTTTCAGTTTTTACACTGACTCTAACCTTTCTACTCACTATCAATTTCCGCTCTATTAATCCTTAGTTTTTAACATTATTCACTTTCCCACTTAAAAAATGGTTGATTCAAATGTTAATGCAAAGCAAATGTATATGATTATGTATTCAATTGTAAGTAGACTATTGTAGCAGTTAAAGGGTAAGATTCACTGTAAGCCTCCCTGTTCATAATATGACTCTTTACTGTGCACTGAAAAGAAAACTACATTCTGTTTTCATAGTTCAACAGTCTGAAATTTCAGAAGGTAAGAGCACCTTCTCTCTATGTATGTAAACTATGAAATATTTGAAACACTTTGCTAAAAAACAGAATTATGATATTGGCATAATGAGAGATGAACGTAAGCCAGTTTTAAATTCTGCTTCGTTAATAGCTTCATAATAATAATAATCAATAGGAAGAAAACTTTAATGTTTAAAATACTGAACTTTTTTTGCAATTATTAACACTTATTTGTTAAGAGTTAAAATCTGATATTAAAGTAGGGTACAAAAATTTTAGAATCCTTAATATTTGTTTCCCACAGGGCCACCGTCTCTAGTGATGTCACTTTTCAGTGAGAGGGGCACAGTAAGAAATGGCAGAGTTGCAACTGAACATTTTGTTTTAAACTATGTCCTGATGAAGGATTATTACTTTGTAACTTTCAGTCTTCAGAGCACAGGAAAATAAGCAAACTCTTCTTTTTAGGGTAAGTGTTTTCTTACTAACATAGATAGCCTCCATCACCACAATATCTGTGCACATCATAATCTTTAATATATTTATCCTTACAACTGCCCTGTGAGGTACAGCAAGAATCTTATCCCATTGTACAAATGGGAGAACTGAAGCACAGAGAGGGTAGCTGACTTGCCCAAAATCTCATGTGAAGTCTGTGATGGAGCAGGGAACTGCACCTGAGTCTCCAAAGTCCCCAGCTAGCACCCAGCCACTGAGCCATCCTTCTTTATCACACTTCATGAGAGAAATGTGTTTTACGTTTGATTAAGTCATTTTAGCACAATGAAAAACAAATCCTTTGTACTTAGTATAGCACCACGTTCTTGCATTCTGACCTTTCTGCTAGTTTGAAATGAACATACACAGCAATTGTACTGGAGTTAAATGGCTGTTGGAAAAAGGCCCGCTGAAACCCCTGGACAATCACTAAGGTGCAGGGGCGGGGGAGAACACGATTAAGAACTGACAAAAGGAGGGTTGTGGTTTTTTGCTTTTTTAAGGGCCATGGGAAGAGAGAAACTCATTCAGAGAGCCAGTGGTAAATTGCATAAATCACATACAGTATTGTGCCACTCAAGTTTTCTCAAAGTTAGTACCTGGCAAACAAAACACAAAAAAAGGGAAAAGAAAAGGCAGGATGTCTCTGGGCATGGTGATACCAAGCATAGTAATAAGAAAATACACCTCAGCAGCATATGAGATTATTGACTTGGAGTTAAACAAGACCTGCCAAGACATTTGCATTGTCTGCTGCTCAAGTGTCAGAAGAGAAAGAGAAGACTGAAGTCTGAAGGGCTTTGGTCTTAAAAAGAACACTTGAGCAGGGGGGAAAAGGAGTCATATGAAAACAAATAATAGAAGAATGTGAGCGGATAGAGAAGGACGAGGATGAATATCTAAACTGAATACAAAGGTGGCCAAAGAATTTATAGTAATAAGGCATTTAAAATGTATATTTTAATAGGGATGGGATTCATGTATAAACAGATGCATGGATAATTTTTTCAAAAAATGATTGAGTTCTCTCTTTAGATACTTATGAGCTCCCATCATCATATCTGAATGTCTCACCATCAGTAATGAATGTACCCTCAACACTACCCCTATGGTATTATTAATATTTCACAGATGAGGAGCTACAGAGAGACTAAATTTCTTGCCCAAGGTCACACAGAAAGTCTATGTCAGAACCAGGAACTGCATCCACATCAAGACCCAGGAAGAATCTTAGGCACTAGACCAGGGATTGGCAGCCTCTGGCACATGGCCTGACAGGGTAAGTCCCTGGTGGGCAGGCCAGTTTGTTTGCCTGCCACGATTGCAGGTTCAGCTGATTGTGGCTCCCACTGGCTGTGGTTCACCTCTTCAGGCCAATGGGGACTGCGGGAAGCGGCAGCCAGCACATCCCTTGGCCCCATGGTGGAAACTGGGGCAAGTGGAAGCTGTGATCAACCAAACCTATGGATACAGCAGATAAACAAACCAGCTTGGTCTGCTAGGGGGCTTACCCTAGTGGGCTGTGTGCCAAAAGTTTCCAATCCCTGCATAGACCATTCTTCTTCTCCATTCTGATTCTGCAATGAGCTCCCCTTTAAGCTCCGCACTCCTCTAAGTTCCCTGTGCAGCAGCTACCCAGGCTATCAATTGCTGGCAGTTCAGCTGTCCCTCTCCGCACTGCCATGTGCTGCGCCTGCCCTCTGCTTTGGAGCTTCACCCTGAGACTCCTGCTTGCTATGCAGGGGGTGGGAGGAAGCGGGGGACTAATGTCAGGGTGTCCCCATTCCCCCTGGTCTTGCACCCCGCTTACTCCATCTTCCATAGAGCAGGGAGGGCAAATGACAGGGATCAGGATGGAGGGAGCTTGCTGGCAGGAGTTGGTCTCAGCAAGCTGATCTAATTAACAAGGCAGTGTACTTAAGAGTGGGGTCAGCATAGTTAAAGGGGAAATGTGCTTTCTCTCTCACACACACACGGTGCATCTGCCCTGTCTGCCTTTTCACCATTCCTGCTGCCTTGTAGAGTGTGAGAGTTAACCCTTGAGAGCTCAGCCAATTGCTAGTTAATCATTTAGCAGTAAGGCATTCCCTGGAAAATATCAACCTTCTGACTGCTCCATCTCAACCAAGCTTCACCATCGTCATTGTGTACCAGTATTAAATTGTTTGTTTAAAACTTATACTGTGTGTGTGTACATAATATAGTCTTTTGTCTGATGAAAAATATTTCCCATGAACCTAACCCCCTCATTTACATTAATTCTTATGGGGAAATAGGATTTGCTTAACATTATTTCACTTTAAAGTCGCATTTTTCAGGAACATAACTACAACATAAAGTGAGGAGTTACTGTACTGCTAGTCTTATTTTACAGGAGAGGAAGATGAGGCACTAAAGGTAAGTGATTTCACAAAGGCTACATACCCAGTCAGCGGCAGGAACCAGTCAGTGCTGACACCCAATACTTTGCACGCACTAGACAATATATTTCAAACAATTAAGGAATATAGACAATTCCCCTTCCTGTATAATCCTCCATCACTTGCTGTCATCTTACTTGATATACACTATCCACCCAACCTTAATTTTGCTGACTTTGTTCCTTAATGGAAATAAGTAGTCTGTTTTACTAATACTAATATACTTCTACCCGTATTATTGCAATGTCTGAACACCTCCAAAGGAGTTACGTCACCTTTTACTAACTGTGTAGTAAAGCTTTCCAAAGGAATGTAATCCCAGGTTACACTGATTTGTGCCAATTCTATACATTTTCTGTAGTGTGATGTTTTGGTGGAGCAAAACAGTATTTTTTTATTAATAGAACTTGAATTATAGATTGGTGATCTGAAGTGTGTTGATTATATGATGTTCTGAGTTAATATAAGTATATGTAGGCTGTTTGTACTTTCAACTATGTTAACAATACTGTTTAACATCTAACATACTACCTTACTCACTGTACAAAAACAGCAGATATGTTAATGTCATAAAGCATATTGGTAATGGATCCCTTGAATAGGGAATTGTATTTTATAATCTCTTGGTTACTTGTTATTTTAATATTTGCATATTTTATTCAATTTTCAGGGCAAAGCTAATATAGGTAGCATAAGTCAGGTAGAGAAAAAGTGATGAAAGGGATTGGCTAAGGCCACAGAATCCAGAAGTCCTGATGCTAAGGCCTGTGCTGTAATCACTAGACCCACTGTCTCTCCTTTTGCTAATTATATTTAAAGTTCACCAGTAATGTTCCTTCTTTTATTCTAAAGTTATAGTACACCAGCACTAAGGGAGCTTTTACACAAGGGTGACTCACAAACCTAGAAGTTTGTGAGGGAGAGAACAAACAGTTAACCTGTCTATCCATGAAACATTAACTCTGAACACACATATTCTAATATAGACAAGTGTCATTGTTGGGTTTCAGTAAACCAGGCTATTTTCTAAAGAAAATTGGGTCATCATCTTTCTGTAATGTTTAGCATGGATTCAAACTATACCTCACTGTTCAGTCTGTCAATAATGCTGTTCAATGGAGGAGCAACCAAGTATTTAGCAATGTGTTTTGTTGCTCAGTTAGGGGATGCTGGGAAATACAAAACCCTAAACCTCTGCCATACCATCTGTAATTAAACACTTCAGTATAGACAAATACCAGAAATAACAGGGCCTGCAGAAATTATTGTAGCTGGGCACATGCTGTTAAGAAGTAAAAAGAGAAAAGAATGTATTTGTGAGGCATGAGAGCCTTTGGCTACCTATCTTGAAATTATTTGTTTGTAGATGTCTGCTACAAATGTTGTGATCCAATTGTGCCACAATAGGAGTAGTCATGCATGTGATAGGAAAAGGCAAATCCCCACTAGTGCGACTGGGAAGGATATGTGAATGGTGGAATTTATTTGTTTGTTCATGTTTTTACAACAGTCTCCTGTTTTCTGGGTGCTCTGGAGTCATCCTAAAACACATAAGTATCTTGCACAGTATCTTGGCAAGCTTTAAAGCAGCATGTACTTTAAAGGGAGGTATTAGTTTAGGAGAAACGATGTTTTTTGTTTGTTTCTCTGAAGAAAACTTACTGGTATTGATTACACATTGTTATATTATTCCACCCAGAAAAGGCTGGTGGTGACTAACTGATTTATGCATCGGTTAAGCACCTTCTTACTGTTTGGGAACTTGGCTGTTTGATCATTCAGTAGCAGGGGCAAGTAAGAGCTAAAAAGCTGCTACTTACCCTCAGTGACCTTCCTGCAGTTTGAAGCTTCATACAATGGTGTCTCAGTCACATGACGGGGATCCTTATACTTGAGACGACTGTGTGAACTTTGACCTTAAGTGCCCATAGCTTTCTGGGGAAACCTCCTGCTTTCAAATGTGCAGGGTTAAGTCTCAGTAGCAACTAAAATGTTTTTTGGAACATTTTGATTAATCTGAATCTGTATAAGATGAAAAGACAGATAGCTTTTCATATGTTTGCAGCTTCCAGTGCTCTGTGTCGCCCCTTACCTCTAGCAAAGGTAGACATCAGAGTGACATGAAACATAGGGAGATATTAACATTGATTCAGTAAGAGGCATTTCTAAGAAGAAATAAAAAGAAAAAAAAAGAAAGGGTATTACTTGAAAATTACACCTAATTCTGTCAGTGAAGCTAAAGAGGGGAAAATACAGCAATAGGAATATTTTCATCACTGACCTCTGAATTGGCCTCACCTCACACTTCAAAAGTGAAAGGATATTCTAGGACCTGGGTAAAATGGTTACCTCTGCTTCCTTTTCCAGAAAGTGTGTGTGGGGGGGTCATCTGTTTACATAGGCAGGATCAAAGAACAATGTTAGCAAAAGAGAATTTCTTGAAGAACTGGGAATAGCACCATTTTTGTAAAGATGGGACACCCATGGCAGATGAAAGTGCACGCTTTAATAAGGGCCTAAAGACCAAGGAAGTCACCGGGAGTTTTTACAGTGATTTCATTTGGCTTCAGAACAGGGTCTAAGAGCAAAGCATTATTAGCTACCTGTTTTCGGATAAGGCACAAAGGACCTGATTCTCCTCTCACTTACAGTCATGTTAATTAGGATAACCTCCATTGCCAATGAGTTAATGGAATCACAGTGGGGTCATGAAAGCAGAGGCAGACTCAGAATAGGGGAGACATTTCTGAAGTGGTGGTAGGCAATCTGTGGCTAATGTGTCAGTCATTTATCTTGACAATGAAAGACATAGACATAGGTCTATCCTGATATCTGACACCATATTTGCTATGATTTTTAAGCACTAGTTGCCAACATTCAGATTAAATGCAAACTGTGCAGTGCATGGTCCAGTGGCTAGAGCAGGGGTCTCCAAATTACGGCCCGGGGGCTGGATCCGGCCTGCGGCTTAGATTTGTCTGGCCCTCCAGCTGAGCAGGCAGAAGGAGAAGCCGCCGCTTGCTCCTCCTCCCTCCCCGCCTCACAAGCTGCTTCCGATGGCCCCATGTGCAGAGGGGTAAGTGCCCCCACAGCAGCAGCCAGAGGAGCAAAGGGGGGGATTTTGCATATATTTGCATATATTGAATTTTTTCACAGTCGCTTCGGCCTGTGAAGCCCCTTCAGAAATCTAATATGGCCTTCATCTCAAAAAGTTTGGAGACCCCTGAGCTAGAGCATTCACATGGGATTTGGGACACTCAGATTCTATTCCCTGTTCTAGTATAGAGTTCCTTTGTGATTGTAGGTCTGAATCTAAGTGACTTGCCCACAAGGGGAGCTTTAGGCACCGCTGCAATCTACAAAACCTCTTCTTGACTGGTTCCTATGTTTCTCCCTTGGGCATAAATGTTGCTTCCTCAGTTTAGTTATTCAGCTGCCTATTTCATGCCTAAATTCCATGGGATCTTCAAACCAGGGGAAGACAGATATGTCTATCTTTCCCATAGCATCGAATCCAGTAAGCATGTTTAGAGATACCTTAAATGCCACATAAAACAGTCATGAGTGGGGATGCCTCCCTTATAACCTTTACCACAGAAAATCACACAGGACATTCGAGACCCCATTCAATTTCACTGCGTGTCTGAAGAGAAGAAGCTTTCCATCTTTCAAATAAATACCCCAACCAACTGGACTATGGAATTTTCACTAGAAACAACTTAGGTGCCTAAGCCTTCTGATTCCAGAAGAGAGGATCACAAGCAGCTGTAGGTGCCTCCCTGGGGTTTAGGTACCTAACTTAATGAGAGAGGCAGGGCTTAGGATGCAGCTCTTTCCTCAGAATTTTCTAGTGGCTAGTTTAGGCAGCTCCCTACCTATCATGCTGTTTTTTATGGATCCCACACTCAGACACCTATCTAGCCCCATGAATTCTTTAAGGAGCCTAACAACTAACTCAGACCTTGTGGATTCCATTGTTTTTTTCCAGTGATTTTCTAGGTACCTAAAAAATTAGGCACTCAGATACTAGGAGGATGAGCAACATGTCTACTGGAGACAGACAGACATTGGTGGCCAAGTTAGATGTTTAGGGCCAGCTTTTGCAGCCTGAACTGTAGTTTACTCCAGTACTGTACCATTATTAAGGAAATGGCTATTCTTAAGTGTGTACGTGTGTGTGTGTATGTGTTCAAAGGACAACAAAAATGTCTATTTATTATCTAAGAGTGCAGACTAATAGTTTAAAAACTTAAACAAGTAAAAAGATAGCTTTATGAATGTTAAGGCTTGATGCATCTCACAAGGAGAATTCTACCTCACCTTATATACTTTACAGCATTTCTTTGATGTATTATTTTTCTAAAACATTTTTCTGTTGCCTTGAAGACACTGCAGTAAATCGCAAATGAGACAGTTGCTAATTTTGACAATTTCCTTTCTTCAAAGAGCAACTTAGGTTGAAATCAGTTTTCCTTGTCTTTTTTCCTGTGCCATTCACTCAGAGTGAACCTCTGTTGATGAGTTCCTTCTTGTCTCATCTTGTAGACTTGATGCTAAACATCTTTATATTCAGATTTTGATGTCTCCTCAATTTATATACTCATTTTCTTTCCTGTGGGTTAATGTCTTATCCATTATCCAGATTTGTTGATGCTTGTTTTATTGTGATGACTGTGTTAGTTTACAGATAATCTGAGGTAAGGCAGAAAAAATAGAGATAATTAAGTACTTGCTGTTGTCATACTTTAAAAAAAAGGGATTTGAATTCAATCAGTGCTTGTGAAAGTGCCATATTGAAAACCATTAACCAAGTCCTCTTTATACAGAGCAAATACAGTAAAGGCTGCTGTGGATTAGACCTCCACCAATGTGCCTCACCTGTAACCAGTAGTACCTGTGATACCAGTTGCAGTAATTGCTGTCAAGAAGGCTAAAGGCATTTTGGGCTGTATAGTAGGAGCATTGCCAGCAGATCAAGGGACGTGATAATTCCCTTCTATTTGGCATTGGTGAGACCTCATATGAAGTACTGTGTCCAGTTTCGGGCCCCACACTACAAGAAGGATGTGGAAAAATTGGAAGGAGTCCAGCAGAGGGCAACAAAAATGATTAGGGGGCTGGAGCAAATGACTTATGAGGAGAAGCTGAGGGAACTGGGATTGTTTAGTCTGCAGAAGAGAAGAATGGGGGGGGGATTTAATAGCTGCTTTCAGCTACCTGAAAGGGCGTTCCAAAGAGGATGGATCTAGACTGTTCTCAGTGGTACCAGATGACAGAGCAAGGAGTAATGGTTTCAAGTTGCAGAGGGAGGTGGTAGAATCTCCTTCCTTCAAGGTTTTTAAAGTCAGGCTTGACAAATCTCTGGGTGGGATGATTTAGTTGGGGATTGGTCTTCCACTGAAACAGATTTGATGGAAAATGTTTGACCAATCTATACTTAATCTCTCTCTCTATATATATAAGATCTTCTGAATAGATGCCAAATATTGTTCTAGCTTCATCCTCCTTACTGAAATAAGGCACTTTTAATGTAACTTGAAGAAAGTAGGCAGTAGGATTATACAATATTAGAGTAGCATCTCCCAATATCTGGAGCCTAGGTTTTGTATCACACAACTGTTGACAAAACTACAGGGTGGGAAATAAACCTCATTTTATTAATATTACTGTTGGGTGAGCATTTGCGTACAGATGTCCCCAAAGAGAAGAAAACACAATATCTAAGCAGATGTCTTAAAGTGTAAAGAGTTTCTGGATCTTACTTACCAGGAGGTGTCCATTCCCAGGAAATTGTGATGCCATCAGGCTTCTGTGGGCAAACATAAGGGGAGAAGACCATGGAGAAGATGAGATTTGGAGGTGGTATACATCACAATCATGTTTTTAATGTTACTGCTGGTGTATGACAGGGTTTGAGGTGTAATCTAGGTCAGTATGGGTTGTATCACCACTGCCCTGCAACCCTATGTGTCTTACAATGCTTTGCTGCTGTAGATCCAAACAAGGGAAGCTCACAACCAGCCTACAGCATGCAGGTTACACCTTTGGTGTCTGTGTGCTAGACAGACAGCCCTGGTTCATCAGCTCTGACCACATCAGCTGGTCTACAGCCCCACCCTGGCTTCCATCAACCAGCCAGATGCCCCCAAAACACTCCCAGTTCAGAAGTTTACTCAAACCTTGTGCTCTGCAACCTCCAGTCCTCTAGTGCTCAGTTCAGAGAAACAGTGTAATTTGCTTGTTCCTCTAAAGACACAAAAGCACATTGCAGGTTATTAACTGGGGTGAAATATGTATTCATTTTAAACACAGCACAAAGTTGGTGTATAGTAAAAGTAAAACAGGTTTATTAACAAAATATACCTATGATTAAGTGAGTGCAAATGAAAGGTATAAAAAGTTAGAAAGGATTAAAAGCAATCAGTGAAAACATTCATCTAAAAGTCTAAAACTTAATCTAGCAAGATACAGGCTTTGTTCAAGGTGGTTTCTCTCACCTATATTCTGTTTCCAGAGACTTCAACTCCGCAACCCGTTGGTTCAAGGATCCATCTTTGTCAGCTTGTGGGGAGCTTTGTTTCCTTGTGTCTTTCTAGTGATGGAAGCCAAAGATGTTTTCCTTCCTTGCTTACCTCGTCCAAAGTTCAATGACTTTGTTTCAAGAGGCAGGTTGATTGCATGTTCTTCCTCTCCCCAGTGAGCTTCCCATCTCCCTTTTGATTTCTATGTAAATGGGACTTCCATTGTTTCTTGTAACACCTTGCTTAGTTTCATTGGAAACAAATAGATAGCTTTCTTCTCTTCTGTCTAGGAAGAAACCTGTTTCTCCCCATTTGGTCACAGACTTAAAAGCGTAATATAACTAAATACCCCTATTACCTCACATAGAGTTAATACATACTTTTCACAGTGATTTTATCACCAGTGTCTCATTAGCATTCAGAAAAGTCCTCATTTTCTACACTTTTATAATGCAGTAACAATGTATACCTTGACGTTTCAGGTAATTCCTTGATGTTCAGCCCCTTATCATTATAGACCAGTAAACCTTTGAAATGTATTCCTCTGTGAGTTATCCCTCAAAGTAAAGTTTATTCATGAAGTGTGGAAGGTACCACGGAGTCTGGTAGTGAAGGAAGCTCCATGCTCTTTCTTCCCCCATTTGTGTTTGCTGAAACGCAAATTGGTCTATTTTTTGCCATCCCCTCCCTCTGCTGTCTTGATGAGTCTGTTTACTGCTTATATGTAATTTGAGGTAAAGCTACATTCCTTTGTTTAGGATAGGTCTATTTAACAACTCTCGCTGACACACCTGGTTTACACACACTTTAGTCATATTTCCAGCATATATTCCTAATTCTTAATACACATCAGGTCAGACACTATTAGTGATCAGTGAGTTATTAGTTTTCAATGACCTAACAAGACACATGTTGTACAAAGATTATTACAGTTGTGTGTAGGGTGTGAATACAGCGTGCTTAGTGTCCAATGGGATAGAACATATAGACTTATATAAAAATACTTACAGAGAAACTATCAAGTACACAGCAATGGACTAAAAATGTATTAATTTGCTAAGATGCAAGAAGTTTTACTCAGTTATTTTCTCAATAATTAAGTCTCCAGCTACAAGGCAGAAGAAATTATGTGTATACTATCAATAATGTAATCAATTACAATGAACAGTTACATTGCAGTAGATTAGAATTTATTTCAGGATCTACTGCTAATTAACAGCCAAAACTACCATTAGTCAGTGTAGCTCAGTGGAATTCATTGCACTGATGTTGAGGGCAGAGGTGAAACTACCACATGGGTTTAGACGTGGGGGCTGTGGAGCCGTATCCATGGCAATAATCAGAAATACAAATTAATTCAGTCATTAATTTCTCTTTCTAAACCAATTGTTCTCTTGTCTGTGTTCTACCTGGTTTTTATCACTTATCAGCTGTTTTTAACAAACATTTCCATTTTATAAACTCATGAATCTTTTTTCTTGTTTTCTTTATTCTGATTGCTATTTTAAAATACTTACTTAAGCAATAAAGAAAATTTTGTTTCCAGTGTGCCTCTGAGTAGCATCAGGCCATTCATTAAAGCTGGTTCTTTATTTAAAATGGTATTCATTTATGTTCCTCTCAAAATACAAGCTCTCTCTTGTCTTGCTTCTATGGTGCAGTCATGATCTTTTTTAGTCTGTTACTAGACACTGGGTTATCTTCAATATGTCCCCACTCAAGAGGCCTTGTAAAAATCAACATTGTGCAATAGCTGTGTAAATTGTCTGTGACATTGTATATGACATTTGCTAAATTTTCTAGGCAAAAGCAACCTTTTGGTATTTTGTCCTGACAGTTTATTTTCTTTTATTAAAATAAGGTGTGCTATCTTGAGCCATAGATGAATACCAACTTCAATTCGAAAAGTAATTTTTTTCCTTCCTGAAAAAGGAAAAGAATTTTAAGATTCTTGCATGGCTCTTTATATCTTAATCAGTCTCAATGCTAGAACAGACAGAAGGATTTTATGTTTTCACAGTAATCCTTATCTCTGAACTCTAAGAAGACTGTCTTTCTTGCCCCAATCAGAGAAAATGCATTAAGCATTTCTGTGATAGCGCTAGCGACACAAAGTCATGGGTTATTATAAGGGAAAATAAGAAATGCAGTATAATTAAGTGAAACATGGTATATGTTGCAGTTATTGATATAAACAGAAAAGAGAAAGATTAATATTGTCCCCTTCTGCTGAGTGGGAACAGACGTTTTCCAGGTTGGCTTCCCAGGTTTTATTTGCATATGTACATCAGTCCTGAAACGAAGGTTGTCAGGCAGCTACACTATTCCCGTAGCTGAAGTTGAGTATCTTGGGTTGATCCCCCACCCACTTCCCAGTGTAGACCAGGCTAAGTGTCATCTGCAAATTTGAGAAGTATACTCTCCAGTCAATTATTCAAGTCATTCATGTAAATATTGACTAGTATTGGACCCAGGATTGGCTCCTGTGGGACTCCACTAGATACATCATCCTAATTTGAGAGCAAACCACCGATAACTAGTCTCTGAGTATGATCTTTCAATCAGGTGTGCACACACTTTATATTAAATTCATCTGGTGCATATTTCCCTAATTTGCTTATGAGAATGTCATGTGGTACTGTGTCAAAAGCCTGACTAAAATCAAGACATACCATATCTACTGCTTTCCCCTTATCCAGTAGGACAGTAACCTTGGAAAAGACGGAATTATGTTGTTTTTGATATGATATGTTGTTGCCAAATCCATGCTTTTTATCCTCTAGGTGCTTACAAATTGTTTAATAATTTGTTCCAGTATCATTTCTGGTATACACATTAGGCTTACTGGTCTATAATTCCCAGGTCCTCTTTATTCACCTTTTTTAAAGATAGATACTATATTTGCCCTCCTCCATCCTCTGGGACCTCATCCGTTAAAAACAGGGTTAAATTCTGAAGAGGGTCTAAAATTTAATTGTTAACAGTTCAGGACAGCTTTAGCTAATTCCTTAAGTATCCTAAAATGAATTGAATCTGGCCTGTTGACTTGAATACATCATGCCAATATTCACTATTAATGATTCAGCAACTGGGTTTTATAAATAAACTTCATACTTCATTTTACAGTCCTGTCTTTTTAAATTTCCTCTTCTCCTGTGGTGTCATTTTCTGACCTATAGGGTGACCTATAGGACAGGAGAAATGGGTCTTCCATTCCTACCAGAACAGGGGGAATTTTTAAAAGGCCAAACTTTCCATAATGGAAACATCAAGCACACTTTTGTGCACAGTTTTAAAACTGGACCTAGATGTTTGTCTTCTGAAAATTTAGCCCTAACTGTCTAGAAGCCCAAGTAGTGAATAGGAGTGATTTTACTGTACTATGTGAATACCACAATGTGATGTGGTTTTTCGCTTGCTTTCCATGTAAGTTGAGCTTGGCGAGTGTGTGAAGGCCTAGACTTTTTAGTTTGCCTCGCCAATAAACCTTGAATGCAAATCTCAGAATTTAACTTTATGCATGCAAAGAGCATTAGCCATATATATTATGTGTAGTCTATATTATGCTTATCTGTGTGCTCTAATGGATTAAGCATGGAGCCAAGAGCAGCTGGGTTTCTAATCCTTCTCTGATTTCATTGTACAGTGCAGGTTTGGGAAAGTCACTTCATATATTTGTGTTTCAGTTTCCTCATCTGTAAAATGGCAGAATTAATAAATAATAATAATGGTGTTATTCTCCTACCTACTCACAAGGGCATTATGACAATTAAAGTTTATGTAATTTCTTGAAAAATTGAAGGTGTAAACTGACACTAATATTAGTTTCTATTGAACAGAGTAGAAACAAATTTGACAGCTACTAAAAATAATTGATCATCACATTGTAGGGCAGTAGGATTTCTTGGTTCAAGTTCAATATTTGGCATTGTGAATGCCATGGCCACTCACCAATTTCAAACTTGTAGTATGAATAACCAAATAATTTAGTAATGAACAGCATAGAAAAGCTTTTTGCCTAGACATTTTATTACATACAGATACCGTTAACTATTTGCTGTTCACTGCAGTTTATTCTTCTCAAGATACAAATGTGAATTTAAAAGAAAAATCTTTCCTTTTTTTAATGCTTCAGGCATCATAAATGAATAATAAATTAATAATCATAATGAGAAAGATTCCTTTAAGAGTAAATAATGGAACAGACCAGCAGATTTAAATTAGGTTTGTTTCAGTGGAGCATCATCAGTTTGCACTACCTGAGGATCAGCTCAGTATCACTACAGACATGTTGAACTTTCAAGGAGTAGCTTAAATTTGTTTGGCTAATTAGAACCCACATAGAAATGACATGTGAAAATTACATATACAATCTACACCAAGAAGCATCCCTGTTTACTTTAGGCTTTCCAGGTAAGTATAGGCACAAAAAAATCTTTTTCATTATGAGAATCTAATATTGTTATTACTTTTTTATTAAAATAAAATAGGTTGTGCAGTGACTAAGCATCTCTTTTCACCATTTGCAATACAAAGACTGTACTGTTGTGTTAGTTCATGAGAATCAGATAGTAAATTGACTAGAAATAGACCAGTCTATAGTAGTTTCATTGTCCAAACTGAGTGAATTAAGACAAGTGAAGATGATCTTACCTCTTCCCCTCCTAATCCCACCAAGGGAAATCTTGCCAGGGCAAGCCATCTTGGATCCCACTCAGACTTGAGTTATTTTGGTACTACCTGCCAGCAATCCATACAATCTGATTAATCCAGGATATCATATCCAAGTTGGAAATATCAATGAAAAGCACAAACCACCTAGGTGAAAGAGTCCAGGGAAGTCATAGGTAACGCTCTTGTGACTCAATGTCTGGCCATCAGCGGAACACACAAAACTTGTTGAGGTATCATTAGAACCAATCAGAACCAGTGGAACTTTTTCAGAGCAGTCACTGTAGCTCCTCCTCTTGTCAACCTGCCATCACCCAAAAGAGTAAGAACTCTTCCCCCTCTCCCTCAATTTCCCCCTACTTGGATATCTTTAGGCCCAGCTCACCAATATTAAATGGCAAGCCTCTGGCTCAAAGGCATCTATATACTACTGGCTGTCTTAAGACATGCCATCGTCCCAAAAGATAAACCAAAGGTGTAATTTCTGAATCACATCTCAAAGCCAGCACAAACAGAATAGTGTGATTACATGGCCATATCATGGTAAGAACCATCATCCAAGATAAAACACAGTAAATAAAGAAGGTGAAAGACAGATTCAATATCACTTTTCACTAACAGGGCACCATTCCTATGGGTTTCACTCGGTGCACAGCCCAGTCTCAGGGTCAATAGTATCACTGAGCTCTGAGGAAAGAAAAATGGCACATTGTACTAGGGAGATGTTGGGGACCACAGTCCAATGGGAAATCCTAAAGGGGGGAATAAGGAGTGATCAAAATCAGTCAGCATTATGACCAGCAATCAGTTCTTGATGAATTTATGCGACAACAGCAGGACATGGCCAGTATTACTCATAATATTAACTCTGAGGGCCTTATATGACACCTTGCATCCTTCCTGAAAATCTTTTCAGAGATACAATTAGCAGCTTCTGGCTAGCCCCAATAAACAATGAATCCTAAACTGCATTAAGTCTGGGGAGAAATAAACAGGAGGAGGCATTTGTTCAGATGAGGCCATGCTATTTCTTTCTTTCTGAAATACTGATCACCCTTATCTCTTCCTAAGGAATCCCTCCTTGCCTTGTCAGCACACCTTGTGCTGACCAGCACAACTGGTAAATTTATGCCCAGCTATGCAGGAAACATACTAAGTGCATGTACCAATATGAAGGACCAGCAAGCCTGTTTGACCTTGGAATCCAGCGCAAAGTCATTAGAATATCCATAGGGACATCACCATGGTAACTAGTGTGAGTGACTGTTGGGGGTTCGGGGATGATTTGGCACACTTGGAAGTTGGCAACTGCCCTAATCACCCAACCTAAGGATGGCACTGGAGGGATCCATAATCTGAAAGCAAGTAAAGTCAACTGCTTAAAAATTATACATTTGTCCTTGGATATCTCACAGTGGTTTGCGTAATTGCTTAGGTCAGGATTCACTGTACATACGTCCCCATCCACTCCATTTCAGCCTATGATTTTTTGATTAAAAATAATTGCCATCTTGTCTTATTCACCATATTTTTCCCATTTTCACTAAGAAATAATGTTCTATAATGTCACACCAAAAAGTAATGCAACCTTATGAGACCTACAATAAAAGCTATTAGGTCTTCAGAAAACCAATATAAATCCGATAGGCTGAAAATCAGCTTTTAATAATTTTCTTTGCTACTCATAAATGTCTTGCAAACATTTGTCTTTAAATTCTAAAGGTTCAGCTTGAAAGGATGTTGTAGGCCCACAGCTATAAAAAGTAGTTTAACATTTATTTTGGAGATGAGAAGTAGAGTAGGCTTCTTATGTACTGTATTTAGACACAGTAAGAAACATACAATAAAAAGTTAGCTGGAACAATGTACGGTCCTCGGATTTGAGTTTAAATCTGAAAATGGAAAGCTGGCCAAAGCTTGGATTAGTGTTCCAACTGAAGCTTAATTGGGCTCTAATCCTCTGTCATCATGGGAGACAGGAAAATTACACTGGTCTACAATTTTTTAGAAGTCGTCTGCTTCAGAGATAAAATGTGATATTTATTATGTATTTTGATGTGCTGAATTCAAATATGACAATTAAAACAACTGATTGGCTACTGTTTCTAAGATATTTAAGTTTTTACATTTTATGTCTATGTATATTGTGTAGATAGTAGAGTTTTAATCATAAATTGTAAACCTAGGTCTTTTCATGTGTTTATGGTTGCTTTACATGATAATATTTCACCTGGCCTGTTTATGTAACACTTTAAAAATCAGCAAAAGGGTTATATAAATAAAATGTATTATGAAACAAAAGGCAAAAAACTATTATGTACATAGTTTAGTCCTATTCAGTGTCTACTCGGCGCTTCTTGGCTTGTCTCTTGTCTTCATTAAATGGAGCATCTCTTGTCACTGTCCAGCAATAGTCTGCAAGCATTGATGGGCTCCATTTGCCCGGATAGCGTTTCTCCATTGTTGCAATGTCCTGGTGAAATCGCTCGCCGTGCTCGTCGCTCACTGCTCCGCAGTTCGGTGGAAAACAAAAATCTAGATGAGAGTGCAAAAAATGTATCTTTAGTGACGTTGCAACCAAGGCCTTTGTATGCCTTGAGGAGGTTTTCCACCAACAACCTGTAGTTGTCTGCCTTGTTGTTTCCGAGAAAATGTATTGCCACTGACTGGAAGGCTTTCCATGCCGTCTTTTCCTTGCCACGCAGTGCATGGTCAAATGCACCATCTCGAAGAAGTTCACGAATCTGAGAACCAACAAAGACACCTTCCTTTATCTTAGCTTCACTGAACCTTGGAAATTTTCCACGGAGGTACTTGAAAGCTGCTTGTGTTTTGTCAATGGCCTTGACAAAGTTCTTCATCAGACCCAGCTTGATGTGTAAGGGTGGTAACAAAATCTTCCTCGATTCAACAAGTGGTGGATGCTGAACTCTTTTCCTCCCAGGCTCCAATGACTGTCGGAGTGGTCAATCTTTCTTGAAGTAGTGGGAATCTCTTGCACGACTATCCCATTCACAGAGAAAACAGCAGTACTTTGTGTATCCAGTCTGCAGACCAAGCAAGAGAGCAACAACCTTCAAATCACCACAAAGCTGCCACTGATGTTGGTCATAGTTTATGCACCTCAAAAGTTGTTTCATGTTGTCATAAGTTTCCTTCATATGGACTGCATGACCAACTGGAATTGATGGCAAAACACTGCCATTATGCAGCAAAACAGCTTTAAGACGCGTCTTCGATGAATCAATGAAGAGTCTCCACTCATCTGGATCGTGAACGATGTTGAGGGCTGCTATCACATCATCGATGTTGTTGCAGGCTACAAGATCACCTTCCATGAAGAAGAATGGGACAAGATCCTTTTGACGGTCACGGAACATGGAAACCCTAGCATCACCTGCCAGGAGATTCCACTGCTGTAGTCTGGAGCCCAACAGCTCTGCCTTACTCTTGGGTAGTTCCAAATCCCTGACAAGGTCATTCAGTTCAGCTTGTGTTATGAGGTGTGGTTCAGAGGAGGAGCCTGGGAGAAAATGTGGGTCCTGTGTCATTGATGGTTCAGGACCAGAAGTTTCATCCTCTTCCTCGTCTGACTCAAGTGAGAATGATTCTGGTGCATCAGGAACTGGCAGTCCTTCTCCGTGGGGTATTGGGCGTAGAGCTGATGGAATGTTTGGATAATGCACAGTCCACTTTTTCTTCTTTGACACACCTTTCCCAACTGGAGGCACCATGCAGAAGTAACAATTGCTGCTATGATCTGTTGGCTCTCTCCAAATCATTGGCACTGCAAAAGGCATACATTTTCTTTTCCTGTTCAACCACTGGCGAAGATTTGTTGCACAAGTGTTGCATCATATGTGTGGGGCTCACCTCTTGTCCTGATCTCCAATTTTGCAGCCAAAATAAAGGTGATAGGCTTTCTTAACCATAGTGGTTATACTGCGCTTTTGTGATGCAAAAGTCACTTCACCACAAACATAGCAGAAGTTATCTGCACTGTTCACACAAGTACGAGGCATCTCTGCTCACTTTGGCTAAACAGAAATGTGTCCCTTTGCAAAATCAAACACTGACAAATAAGAGAGCACGACACTGTATGATTTCTAGAGCTGATACAGGGCAATTTGTTCAGCAGAGTGATGTAAGCTTCGTTATGATTGCATCATCCATGACTTCTAGGAATAACATGATGCAATTCATATCATATATGACGCAATACCAGCTTCAGATCGCATCATTCATTGTTTTGCCTAAAACGCAAGTACTGTCCAAACCCAGTCATAGATTTATTCATAGATCCAGTCAAAGATGTATTTTAGTCATTTCTGGTTTAAATTGAGATCCCTTCCCTTTATAACTCACTTATCCTCCGCCATTCCCATGTCAAGGGTCGTATATACTGACCCAAGAGCATATCTTGAAAACTAGAGCCAATCAACAATTTTAAGCATCATTTTCGTTCTCAGTGACCCAGAATTAGTAAAGTTTGACTACATTTATTTCAGAAGCATTTTGGCTGTAGAGCAGTGTTACAGATCACAAACGACAGTTATCCTAAACCCAAATGACTTTAGAGGCCTCTCAATGTTATCATGAATTTGTCTGTAAAAACGAGTTTTGTAAAATCTTAATATAATGACAAAAAGAAAAAAAAAGGAAATGTTAAGGATTTTAAAGGCAGAACTTTTCATTGCCCAGCTTTGTTATAAACTTCCCTTTATTTCTATATGCTCCTCTTGAACATATCCAGTAATTTTGCCAGAGTATTTAAGCCAAATTCTGCTCTCAGTTACACATTCAGTGGAGTTTGTCTGGATGAACACTGCTATAATTGAAGGAAGTGCCTCTCCTTGATGAAGGATCCCCCTGCTATCTCTCTCTTTACATCCTTCAGTGTCACTGCATTTCTAGCTGAAAAACGCTTGGCATGCTATTTTCAAAGCCACTCCTGAATTCATCAACATGATCACAAGACAGTGACACAAAGTATTTCTTTCCCCTGCAAGGGCAGAGTGCATTTTCTTGATAGGCCTCTCACAAGGCCTTTGGCAGTCTAGACATGAATGGTCAAACTCAAACCAAGTCTGGGTCCTTCACATAGAACAATGCACTAGGACTATATTTATGACAATGGTAATAGTGGAAACTTGAACTTCTCTTGCACGTTGGAGACAAAACTGTAGTGGTCTAAGTATCAAATTTTTAACACACTTGAAGCATGTACTTAAATCCAAGCACGGTCAACCCATCACTTCATTCTTCAAAAGAAGATAAAAATCATGTGGGTCTGTCTCTCTGTCTTTCAGGTGAAAACCTAGAAACTGAAATTTGAACTGGTCTCTGTGGAAAAGAGATCCCAAAGCATTTTTTATCAGGGGAAAGATTTGTCCTGGTGTCTTTGTCCAATGTCAACATTTCCCATCTCTGCATTCTCCTGCACAAGATGTCATACACTGTATATAGCATTTCCAGAGAGGGTGGGGAACTCCAACTCAGCAGTGAGGCAGCTACCACCTTGGGGAACAAAGCAACATTCCACATACTTCCTAGAAACCACATGTGGAAGGACTAAGTCTCAAAATCACACCCAAAGATTTGTGGGTGAGAAGGGGCATGGGAGATCTTAGCTCCACAGGTTCTAAAGAGAGAAATTATATATGATAATTGTCAAATGACTCTGTATGGATTTTGGAAGGATGTATGCAGGTTTGCTACCAGAATGTTTATCATGTGCAGAGCTGAAATATGAGTTATGAAAAGTAAGGCAGAAGAAACACCATTCAGGGATTCTCTATCCAGGAAATAAATGAGTTTCCCAAGGGTGGCACATTTTGAAGAGGGAGATATGACATTGTCCTGTAATATTCTGGACAAATCATACTGAATTAAATTTAATGCCTTCAGTGTCTATTGTACTACAATTCTAATTGTTTGTGTTATTGTGCAAGTGTACGTTTTAGGAGATATGGCTAATGTAGTCCTTGTGAAATGTTAGGAACTTCCCAGGACTTTTTGAAATAATGTGAACTTTTAAAATTAAATCGGTTTCCCAGGAAATCCCTAAGAAAAAGGAGTATTCTAAGGATAGGACCTATTGTCTGTCTCATTACCTATTCACTCTCTCTTCAAAAGCGAAATTGGATAAATGAGTGACTCTCCAAGTCATGAGTGTTTTTTTTGTTTGGAGAAAAGGGTGTGATGAACTTGCTAACACAGGAAAATCTCTGGGTGGGGATTGAAGGGCTGCTCCTTCTAGAATCCATGTGACATATCACATTCGCAATCATTGTATCTCATTAAATACTGTAACATTCCATTTGTGAAACATATATTTTACTATGCTTAGACACTTAGTCTACAGGAAAAAGTTGCAGTAGTTTAACAGAGTTTTTAAACAAATTTAGTTAAACCATTGCAAAAAATCTCTTTAAATTCTCTTCTTTTGATTTATGAGCAATATATTTCAGTTATTCAAAATCAGTTTATACTAATCCTAAATATGATTGTCTTAAATGAGACTAGGAGTGTGCAACAACCTAGCTTTTTGCACCTGGTTAACAGCAAATTGTTGTTTTTAAATCACTCTTTAAATGAAACCAGTACAAACTTTCTCATGTGTCTCAGCCCTTACATTCCCTGATTTCAGGCAATCTAAAGAGAAGTTTCAAAGGATTAGCGTTCCTTTCCTAGTAGTCCATCTCAGCAATTCTGAAGCAGGTTAAACATAAACAAAACATGAAATGACACAAGTGAATTGGCAACACATGTAATCTTTTGGCCAAACTATAATTTTCTGTTGAATATTACAACTATCTAGATATAAAAAAACTCAATCCATTTTATAAGTCTGTATACACTCTATATGGAAAGATTGACACAAGCAATAACATCAAGGCTCGCTGCCCAACAAGTCTTAGTCAACACTGATGAGACTAAGACCACCATAAAAGACTCAATTTAATCTCATACTTCAATGTTTATCTGGTTTAATACTTAACTATTGGTCCCTCTATCCTTCCGTGTTGATAGGAAATTACTTTCTTTTGTAGCTCCTCTCTGTACAATTTTTTATTCTGTTTAATAGGTAGGAAAATATCTGAACTGCTATGTTCCATCATTTAAATGAACAGAATGTCAGATGTCTCAAAATCTTTGTTGAGTATCAGCTAATTCTTTATCATTTATAATCATATAGCTCTTTTATATTGCCAAATCTAGGCCACATCGATCATCACTACACACAAAGAAAAGGCTAGCAACAGTATTCTGTGAATGTCTACCCATGAAGAAAATAAAGTGCTGAAATCTCAACTTTAACAAGAAGGTTTCTTTTCTTTGAGATGACACCACATTAGTCCTCAAATTCATACTGACAACTCAAATATATATTGTATTTATAATGCAATAGTGGGTTTTGTAATTTGGGATTGTAGTGGGCTTTTGTCATGCAAGTCCTTTTAATTTATTGTCCTTACTATAATAGTTTGAATTCATGACAATGTCCTCCTATGTCAATGCTCTTATGACAGTGCAATTCTTAGATGGAGGTTAAAAGAATATTTATATCACTAACATGAAATAGAAAAATTGTGTCTGTGACAAAGCAATCTTCATCACAGAATGAATGCTATTTTTTTAAAAATGGAAAAAATGTCTTCATATCCACCCAATATACTTATAGTTCAACCTTTATTATTCCAAAAATTATTGGGCTATTTCCTCAAATGACGTAAATTGGCATTGATCTATTTCCTTCAAGGATCTATGGAACTTGCATAAGCTAAATATCTGGACCATTGATGGCACAAGGAAGACACAGCAAATGAAAATAATAATTGTGGTATTTAAAACCAGCAGCAGTTTACATCTTCATTAGAATGGGAATGAGATTAGACATCTCCTCCTTAGTCTTATCACTGGGTATTGTAGATAAAAATCTGGTAATTTATTTGCATTTATCACAGTTGTCAAATACAACTTTTAAAATGGTTTTAAAATCCCATTGGACGCATTTTCCCAGCCTGCTTTTTAAAATCTGAAGTTTGAATACCATCAGTGCCATGACAAGAAGCAACATCACTTCTTAAATGACACAGTGGACCAGTTAGCCCTAATTAGATGAGTAATGTCAGTGATGTAGGCTCTAAGGTAAATATAATCAGATACTGGTAACAGGTTAAGGATATCTCAAAAAGTTGACACCAATGATCAAAAATTAATAAGACTGCAGATTTCCAAGGCTATACATTTTATGAAAACTAGAGGGTTGTGTTTAGAGCATAACCAAATTTAGCTGAGAGATATATGAGCGAGAAGATTCAAAAGAAGGCACAAAATCAAAATTCATAAGATTATAACTCTGCTATAGTGACACCCTAATGTGTCCTGTGGCAAGTATGAGATGAATAGTAGGAGGCTCAGTACTGTAGTTAGAGTTTAATGGATGTCATTCAGCTTTTAGTCTTGGTCTTTTCACAGTTTGCTTAGTAGATGACAAGGAAGGGAATATAGGCTGAACAAAAATCTTTGGTTTTCCCATGTTGATGATGAGCAGTGTGTCAGAATGGAAACACTACTTATTTGATTCTACCTAAATATAGCTAACATACTGTAAGAGTTTGTCTTCCCAGATTTTACTGTTATATTGCAAAGATAACAAATAATTTAGGTCCAGATTCATGAAATCATTTAAGTATGTACTTAAAGCTAAACATGCATTTAAGTACAGTTCCTACATAGGACTTTTCTCCTGAATCAGAGTATTAGTTTGTATGTGCCTTGGCTAGCTATAATAAGTTGAATGCCATAGATAATGATTATGATTTTGGATTTTTTACCATTAGCAGTTAATAGGGGGTCTATCCAATGGATGAAGTTACATGCTTTTTTAGCACAGTGCATTGACATGAAAATATCTTGCTGGAGTTTATAGCGTCAGGGTTCTATTTTCCCAAGTTGAGCAACAGAATCTCCCTGAGAAAAAAGAAAACTTATTTCTCATGGTTTTGTTCTATATTTTGGAATGGCTTCTAAGAAAACATGCTTAGGACATAAGTCATTACCCTTCCAGATAAAAACAGAGAGCAAGAGACAGGCTGACACTAGTGTGGTCCCATTTTTATGTAGATTCCTCCATGTTTTTCAAGAGCATATATGATTTCTGCATGTTCCTGTTGGTAGTAAATTTTGCAGCTGCTGAGAGCAGGCATACTGTAAATGATTTACACTGAATTAAAATGATTATTTAAAAAGCTGATCATTTTTATTTCTCATTAAATTGAAGGAACACTGAATTCAAGATGGCTGTGTCAGACCCTGAATGCGATGGAAGTTTGGGACTGGCAATACTAAGGACCAGGAACTCTTACCCAAGAACCTGAATACAACTATAATGCAATAAAACTAGAACAGTCACGTACAGTAACTTCTCCTGATGCAGCCTGAACTGCCACAAGCAGAGCTTTCCTTTCTGACAAGAACTCTGCTTTGCCCATTGGGCTTTTCCTGACTCTCTAACAGTTTATCCAATGAAGACCCAGTTGCCTCCTCTGACCTTCACTAATCTCGCTATCCCACCTCATGATTAAACTGTAGGAGGGTCACTTTCAAAAGCACAAATGGAAGTTAAACATCTAGCTGACAAGGACTTTCACAAATGGTAGCTAAGCATCACCTTTCAATGGAAGGTGGCTGCCCAGCTGTATTTGTGCCTTTGAAAATATCCTCCAAGTAAAATGATATGTAAATCTGTACTATGGTTGTACTACCAAATTACTGCTTTGTTAGTTCCACCACTGAAAAGCACTGTTGAACACCCAATGTTCTTGCCTAGTTGAATAATCATGTAAGTCACTAGTCTCTTCACAGCTTTTGTATATATTTAACTCTGAAACCCAATAAGCAAGAAAATGACCAGCACACAAACACCTAAATTAACTTTGTTTTCCAATAACTACATTTAAATTCACTTTTTTTTCTCCTTATGGTCTTATAGTCAAGTTCATTTCAGGGTAGGATTGGAATACTTTTTGTTGTTGTTGTTGAAATTAAATTACATTCTAATCCCAACTGAGTTGGAGTCTAAGATTAGATCTGATGTTTTTTTAAGAAGCCTCATTATAAAGGCTGTATCACTGTAGGAAAAAGAAACAAAACAAAAACACAACAAAACAGAAGTGTGATCAGGGCTCATATATCATTCACTAAATAGGGGAAATTAACCTAGTTAAAATTCTACTGTATTTCAAAGGGGAGTAGGGGAGAGCAGGGAAAGTAGCTCTGTTGTGATTCAACACTCCTTTTCTCTGTCTGAACAATTATAAAATGCAAATATTTATACATTAATGCATATTGCAGTCATCTCCCTTATTTTCCAAACAAATGTTACAATTTAGAAGTTAAGTTTAGCAACAGGTCCTGTCTTGGAGTAGACAATGCTTTTTTTCTCTGGTGCACAAACAGCATAAAAAAAACAAAACAAAAACTTCTCGTGAAGCGTGCTTCCAGTGAAGAAACAGTTTCCACAATATTCTGATCCTATTATTACTAAACTGTCTTGCACTGAAAGAAGTGTGTGATTGTTAGGTGTAGTCTTGTACTTGAAATGTGTAACATAGGGGAATTTCAAGCAGACTACATATTGTGTAGCGAGATGTTTGTAGAAGACTATAATTTAGAGATGCTCCTTCATAAGGGGTAGTATTATGAACGTGGACATAAGGGAATGTGCCTTGGAGGTGAGGCGTTGGGAACACCTCATGGCTGTTTGCAGCAGTTCACCAGAGATGCTCTCCAGTTTGTTTTATTAAAGATATATTCTTTTCTCATTCACTCGTTTGTTATTTAATGAACCCCAAGATCATTACATGGTGTCAGACATGCTGAATGAGAAGGAAACTGCAGTCATTTTGAAGTTAACTTCTGTGTTTGCAAGTGAAAGCAGAGACAAAGGGAGGCACCAGAGAAGCACACGGAGGACTAGGCACAGAGGCTTTTGCATGTATTTGGTGAGCACAAATAGTAGCTTGACTAGCTCCAGAAGGGGAAAAAAGCCAAAAATTGATGTGTTGCAATCTCCACTAGGCTGCAGTTTTCAGGCAGTGGTGCAGAGAACTGGAAAACATTCAGTGAGAGGGTTAAATTGTATTTAGCAGTCATGGGGCTGAGGAGAAAAATGACAAAGTGAAATCATCAATATTTTTGCATGTTGTTGGGGAGTAAACACTGGATATTATAACAACTTTAAGTTTCAAGAAGGTGGAAAGCATGAAGTTAAGTAAAATACTGACTAAATTTGAGGAACGTTGCATGCGAAAAAGGAATGAAAACTTCGAGACAATTTTTTTTTTAACATGCATGCCTCTCTGACACCAGGTCGCACCGATTTACTACTTTTAAAGTGTCAATAACTTTGAAGGTTATGACCCATATTGTGACATATTTCACAGTATTTCTTCAAGAATGATTAATTTTGCCATAAATTGAAGGAGGGCAGGGAGGAATGTTCTTGAAACTGTGATGTTTCAATGAGACCAAAACAGGGAGAACATAACAGCGAACTAATATCTGACTATAAGCATCAAAGAAGAGGAATTTATTCATTTCAGGAGTATGTAACTATTACAGGAGTAATGAGAGTAAAGAAAAAGAAAATTGAGTCTGCACATCAAGAAAATGTCTTAAATGAGATTTACCTGTCTATTCAAATAATCTCTTAAAGAAAGTTCTAGTATCCTATTTAGCTGAGATATTTAGAATGAGAATAAGCAAAATACTTGCACCCCCCTACACCTGGGACACAAACACTGGAAATTATACTTATGGACTAGTCCAGAACTGGCCTGAAAGTCATCTGGATGATAGGTCTATTTCTTCTCTAACTTCTGTGATTTAATGAAAGAAGTGATTGAAACTTCTAACCATTTATTTTGTAATTCTCAAACTAATATTTTAAGTGATATTTTTGTCAAACTTTTCTCTCCTCCAGTAGGCTGTTTTTTTTCTTTCAAATTACCATATGTAGTTTTTATAAAGGTGTCTAAACTTATAAAAAATAATGGTACTCATGGGAAATTCTAACAAATCCTCAATTATATCAGTGTGCATTCCTCTGCTATAATTAAAATTTCTGTCCTCTTTTGCAAAAATACTTTCTTTATACCAGTCTCGTCAAAATAGCCATCTTGGTTGCATCTGACTGTGAGAAAGAAAGCATCATGTTGTGGCTTCTGTAGAAAAAGTGGTATTAAAAGGACTCTTTAAAAGAATTCCCACCGTTCTTTTTTCTTTATATTTTACTTCTGATATTTTTATTCTGACTTCCTGCTATACTTAAGGGGCATGGGCTGAACAGAAAACACAGAGATTTAAAAACTTTTAAAATCTTAACTAGATTTTAAAAAGCTTGTGAAAAAGGGCTATTATTATAGGAGTCATCTGTAGGATAGCTATTATTGTAGATAGAGAAGAAGGCCCTTCTACATGAAGAGAGAGGGGTGTATAAATCTGTCTTCCTTGAAGTATCCTGCCCATCAATATAGCAAAACATATATTTGATGAATAAGTGGAGCCATGGAATAATGGAAATGGGTGGGGGAGGATACCAGGGAATTGTTTTTAAATGGAGTCTATAAGGCATTATGAACAAAATTTTATGTAGAAAAATAGCTGCATACAGTACACAAAGCACAATTCTGCTCTTTCAAAACTGCAGTTTCAGACCAACTCCCTTGATCTCAGTGGAGATAATTTGGATTTACATCAGTGTCAGCTGAGAACAGAATTCTGCCCACAGACTAACAGTTTTCCATGTGTAGGTGCTTTCTTCCTCTCTTCTGATTCATATAAAGCAAAAAAATGGTATAGGTATTATTACCTTTTTGTTATTGGCTATATGGATAAGAACCTGCTATTATTGTTGTAGGTGTAATGTGGGTGATACGTTTTGGGTCCCTTTGTTTTGGCTCAATGCAGCATATAAATCAAAAATTGTTATGTACAGTATGCAAGTTGCCTACCCTCTGGAGTTTACTGTGCCTGCATTTTTACAAGTTTAACCTCAAAACTGATGTTCAGAAATTTAGCTATTCCAGGCCTATAATTTCCATTAATGAAGGCTACAAGTCCCTCAAGACCTGTGCATTCAGTTTTGTATATAGAGATAACCTATGTCTTAAGAGACCTAACAGAGTAAAGGTTGGGGGACATAAGGACATTGTACTCTCTCTCCCAGACAGCAGGTGAATTACGCACATTTGTAGCCTAAATTTTTTTTGATAACTTCAGCCTGCTCTTGTAATAAAGCTGCTTCTTGCCCAACTCTCCCCAGGGCTGAGGATTACTGGAGAATAAAATCAACTGAAAACCCTTGTTTGGAGTCACTGCATTTCACGTTTTTAAATCCAATCTACATACATCAGATCTCACCTTCACATGACTATGAGGATAGTGGTTTCAGTAACATTTTCAATAAATATTTTAGTTAAAATTCCTTTAACAACTGGAAATAAATGAAAAATGGGTCCAAGCCTTGTGAAGCAAACAGCTCTGAAACAGAATTTTTTGCAATTAAAAAAAAAGTTATAACCAACTATCTCAGGTCATCAGTGATAGTTTGTGGTAAGAAAGAACTCACACCCAATCTGGCCCTTCTTTCTCCAAGTGGCTCCTCTTATGGAGTTTTCTGTGTTTTCTCATGTGGAACCTGACTGGGCTGCAACCTTAGTATAGTCATACAAGTTCTCCTTGCCTAAGTACTCTTTCTATTAAGTAGGTTATTCCAATTGTAAACACTATGGGGATTTTTTTGTTTTGATTTTATTTCCCCATCTTCAATTCTCATCTCCCCTCTTCCTTTTTTCTTTATTCCTGATCTCTGACTTCTTTTTCCTTTATTGCTTTATATACATCATCACTGTAGCTATGAGGTGTCAAAACTGCTTACACCAATGCCACATTACCACTCCTGGTACCAAAGACAGACAGCAGAAGCCAAGCTGTTTGATCTGCTAACCGGCTAGCCTCTGCCCCGTGTAACACATTAGCTTTTTACCTGAAATATATTACATGTCATTTGGTGATGGAAGCACAACACGATGCTTTCCCGCTCCCAATTCAGAAACTTACTTGTGACTTTTTAAAAGGAACTATAGAGCCAACACAGTTAGTGGTATAGATGTGAGATTTGGCAGGAAATCACAGTGGACCTAAATAGGGAATAAGAGTTGTGATCTATTGAAAACCACAAAATAGCCACATGCAGTAGCTAGAGTTCAGTTTTAGAGAAGATTTTACAAATATTCTGTAGTGTATAAGAATAGGAGAATATCCTTTTAAATAATTTGCAAGCCTTCTAGTGGCTCAGACCCTGTTCTATGTTTTAGAAACAAATGCAGGATGTATACAGCTAGACCCTGCATAGTTGTGTACATTTAGGAAACACAGTTATTTGTGCCCCACCTGTACCCATGTGGTTTCTTCACACTGTTTGTTTTTGTATAAAGAGCAAAAAGACACAACACATTTCAAGCAAAGAGATGCTGAACTACATATTTGCAACTAGGTACCTGTGCCATGGGTAGCAATCCTCCTCAGTCCCTATGGAGATTAGAATGTCTAAACTCATCATCTTGGAACGCTCCCTCATGACAATACCCAGCACCTCTGCCTCAGCTTCCCCACAAAAAGCACCCACTTTAGAAGTGACTTGGCTGAAGAAAGCATTCAACCCCTTTCAGGGTCAGAGAGACCCTCAGTCCAAGTCCACAAACAGCAATAGAGCTCACTAAGCTTAGCCTTCAACCCCTTTGCTACAGGCAGTCTCCTAACAGCAACAGCCTGTTTCATTGTCTATCCATCAGCTCCTGAATGCCAATTAACCTGACCAGTAGGTCAGATCAGTCCTCTTAACATGAGCCTCTGGCAGGCCACTGCCTTGAGTTAGTGCCTTGCTCTGGTCAGTTTTTTCTCTCACATCAGAGCAGCCAACTCATTCTGCTTCCCAGCCATCCCTCAACTGCTGGGCTTTCCTCCACTTAAATTAATTCCCCCTGATCTGTTAATCCTTAGGGATTTTTCTCCTCTCTGGATGCATCAGAAGTAGCTACATGAGACTCTGCTCCTCCTACACTCCTTTCCTCAGTTGCTCTGGTCTCTTCTTGCCCCTCTAGGAGATTCTAGGAGCCTTCCCTCCCAGGACTACCTTCTCTGCTTCCTCATTCTTCTTGTAAATCCCACACCCTGCACAAGTATATTAGGGCAAGGCTAATGGAACAGGGCCTCCTGACTCTGAAAGAGGCAATACTGGTACCCTTAGCACTGTGAAACTATTGACATGAGTTGGGGCATCTAGTGGTATCCCATATCAATCCTCCCTTATTCAGTGAACATCAGTTTGTACTGAACTTGTTATACATACTACATATACCCAGCAGGAAATAAAGTTTTCACTGAAGCAAAGTGCAATTCAAAGACGCTCTGATTCAGGCTCTGATTCCTGTAAAGACAAACACATGTCTAACTCTGTGCATGTGAGTAGTCCCATTGACTTCACATGCGTAAAGATAAGCCTATGTGTAAGGACTTTGCCAAATCAGGTGCTCCAGAGTACCTAGAATATCTAGCCAAATAGTTTTAAATTGTGGAAATTCATCTTCTTTGAAAGGAAGGGGCAGAAGAAAATTCAAACAAAAAATATCATTAAGAGAAAGTTAAGGTTACACAATTAAACATGCAGAAGCCAGGAAAAGCCAAGAGCTAAAGACTGGATTTATTTTTATGAAGTAATGAAATCTACAAAGCAGATCAAATTTAAGAAAATTCTTACAGTGTTTTTAAAGATATGAGCAGTTGAAATTGCCAGATCAAAAATTTTCCTTTGTTTATTTAATCTATACTAAAAGCTACATCATATAAGACTGTTGGGACTGTGAGATGTTTTAACGTTGAATCAGAGAACAAGAAAGATAGATAGAAATGCTGGTAGAGTTAAAATAATCCAATAAATGTGGGCTCAATCATATACTATACAGAAACTAAAATCAGACTGCCTAATATTTATAGATCAGCAACCATCTATGGTGACAGTTGGTGTATTTTAGAGAGGGGGTAGGGAATTACTGTTTTGCAATCAAGCTCATGAACTCAATCTGCTTCAGTATTTTTAATTAGTGTTATTTCCTTTCCTTTCCATCCCCTACAAAGGGTTTTTTTTTAATTATTCAATACTTAACAGTGCTGAACAATTTATTTTTGGACATCTCAGCTATTGGACCATCCATTTAATGTCATGTAATTTATTTCTGAAGGTTAATTATTGTATGGTTTAACCAAAACATCCTCCTTCATTAAAGAATAACCAGAAAAAGGGATGCAACTTCTCAATAAGAAGAGAATACAAAGACAGCAAATTTCTTTCATGTTAGATGTATTGTTTTATAGATAAATTATTGCAAAATATAATGCAGACCATGGGGTTTGTGAGTGAAGTCAGGGTAGCGGTTGCGGGGGGTAGTTTGGGAAAACACGTTATATAGGTGCTATTACTATCCATGGGGGAATCATTATAGATTATGATTGCCTAACCTGTTAACATTTAACATTTAAAATTTAAAAAACAAAAACAGTAATATCTGAAGAAAAAAATGAAGACATTTGTCTTACTCCATAGCTGAAGAGGCTATAAAGAAAGAGAGAAATAATTTATGGTAATTCCACTTTCTCTTCTATTTCACTTATATTTTTTGTGAAATCCAGTTTCCTTCACAAACTTTGCCAGAGGAGATCTCATTACAAACAGAAGGACAGAGCAGATCCAGGACATAGTGCAGAAGGATCTTGCATAGCCCTATACCTTTCATTCATCTTTTATTTTTTTGTCAAAAAAATTTAGTCTGTCCTTTGCCTCTGTCATTTCCTGGGCAGCTTACATCAGTTTGAATTTATTTCACGGCTTTCTCTTGGTTTTACATTATATTTTGGGTTCTGCTGTTAATTTTATACAGTACTCTGCAATAGCTGATGGGGAAATTCCAAAAGGTTTGGTTCAAATAATATCCAAAAATTCAAATACATTTCTAAACTTAGCCAAATCTCTGGAAATACATCTGGAAATCTTAGGAGAACAGACTAGCTTGTGATCTTACTTATACTCTCTGATTCAAATTAATCCAAAAAGTAAATAGAGAGAATAACATGTTGACCTATATGCTTCAGTATTGGGTGCCTCATTTGAGGCAACTTAACATGATCTAATTTTCAGTCTTTTCAGCATTTTCTTAAAATCAGGTCCTTTTATGGCTCAAAGCAGGACCAATCCCCAACTAAATCATCCCAGCCAGGGCTTTGTCAAGCCTGACTCCTAGTGTGCCAACTCCAATCCACCTCTAAGGAAGGAGATTCCACCACCTCCCTAAGTAACATGTTCTAGTACTTCACCACACCCCTAGTGAAAAAGTTTTTCCTAATATCCAACCTAACCCTTCCCCACTGAAACCTGAGACCATTACTCCTTGTTCTGTCACCTGGAACCACTGAGAAGAGTCTAGATCCATGCTCTCTGATAGTTGAAAGCAGCTATGAAATTCCCCCCTCATTCTTCTCTTCTGCAGACTAAACAATCCCTGTTCTCTTAGTTTCTCCTCCTAAGCCATGTGCTCCAGTCCCCTAATCATTTTTGTTACCATCCGCTGGACTCTTCCCAATTTTTCCACATCCTTCTCGTAGTGTGGGGCCCAAAACTGGACACAGTACTCTAGTACTCTTATACAACCCAAAATGCTGTTAGCCTTCTTGGCAATGAAGGCATACTGTTGACTCATATCCAGCTTCTTGTCCACTGTAACCCCCAGGTCCTCTTCTGCAGAACTGCTGCCTAACCATTCGGTCTCTAGTCTGTAGCAGTGCAGGTTAGACACTCAAGAGATAAGACACTCAAAAATTGCTAATCACAGTGTTAGCTTTACTGTAATATGTAGTTGAGAAAATTGAAGTAAATGCAAGAAAGGAAGAGGGACAAAATAGTGGAAAACTGTCTAACATTGGGAGAATAAATTTGTATTTTAAAATACATTCTTTCTATAACAATAGCTCTTTTCATACTATAGTATTCCCCCCTCCTATTTAATATCATTGCTAGATTTTAAATTCAGGAGGGCAGAATCCACCTCAATCTATACCTTGCAAATCACCTGTACATTTATGGAAATTGAACTGCTCATAATGACAGAACTCACATAAATTGTATGTATCTTTTGTGTTGTTCAGAAGCAGGGCAAACCATTTCAACAAAACAGTATGGGGGAGGCAGCAAAAGTCATGTGTATCAACTAGATACTTGGTTACCAAGCCTGCTTTCAGATGTTTAAGCTTCAGTCTTCTTGCTATATTCATGCACAGCAACTCTAACTCAAAGTGGTACTGGTAAGAAAATCACAGAGTAATCCAAACCGTGACAATTCTGGACAAAGTGACTATTCCCTCTCTCCTTCCCTTTTCAAGGAGGCTTAATGCATGTAGGCTTCCCTTCTTTCCTTCCCTTTTTGATTTTTGCAGCCAATGTCATTCTGGGAAATACCCCCATATACTGATGAAGAGTTTGAATTTGGCCATTGCATAATGGTATGGCATACTTACATACCATGGTTATGAGGGACACCTTGAAAATGTAAATTAAGTCTAACTGATATAGCAATGCCTGTCAGCATCTACAGAGAATCTGAAACAATAATTCTGAGGGATGTGATTGGGCCATTCATTTCAATGGATGTTAGCTCAGATGCCAGTTTATTTTAAATCCCAACTATTTCACTGCTGACTGAAGGATGAAAGAAACGAAAAGAAGTATCATATTAGAAGATCTACACAGTACACTGTAAGTGACAGCTCATTTTAGCACCACAAGATTTAGAACAATATTACCATTTATTTTCCCCTCCCTCCCCCCAGTGAAGAAAGAGCCACAGTCAAGGAACTCAGCAAGCTATCTGAGCCCCAGTGAGGGGCAGATAAGTCCAAGAATCCCCGCAGGGACCAGAGATCAGGTATAATCTCTACTGAGAGCTGGATCTCATTTTGTTGTCTCAAGTGGTTGGAGCTAATGTTGTGGGTGGAGATTAGAAAGGTACCACTATCTTTTGTTCCTCAGTTCTGGGGGTAATTAATACAGTCAAATATCCCACATTCATGAAGTTATCTCCACAGATTTTAGGATGACTTAGGTGAGACTTAATGATGTGACACAACTCCTTTGTGTAAGAGAGGAAAGAAGCCACATTTCCCTGTCAGTCCTTGTGCACAATGATGTTGGTGTGAGCTGTGAAGAAAGTATTTTATTTTCTTTACTGGCCACAAATAATGAACAGTGATAGTACCCACCATATGATGTAACAGTGGTGGGCACACAATGGAGGATAAGAATATTGAAGTGAATAAAATCTTCAATACTTATGTTCGAATTAGGAAAAGAGAGGGAGGGCACTATAATGCTTGAGGCTTCCTCCTGACAGAAGTAAAGAGTTTAACCCTTAAAGTTGGCAGTTAAGGAAGTCCCACTGTTATCACTAATGCAAAGTACGTTAGTGCCTTGTGTCATGAAATCATGACACTCAGCACTTCAGGATTAAAATTTAAAAGGTAATGTTTTCATTTCATAGATCTATAACTTTATTACACTGTTCCCTCTGCCTAAAATTTGGCTTCCTTGTGAAGATTTCTCCTGTTTTAGCTTCCATTTGATGCCTCATACAGTACAGTAGATTTGCATGAAAAGAAGTTGGAATACATTAAAGCATCAAGACTTATCTTTAGCTGGATTTAAGGAATTTAATTTGACTGGACAATATTCCTATGTTGTCTACCACAAAATGCCTATATCTTTTTACATTCCTGAATACGGCTAGTCATATTATTCATTGGGTGGGTGGGGGTGGGTGTTTTTTAAAAACATATTGAGTCCTCTTTCTTGTTTGCAGATGGTTCCACAATCTGATCCAGACATGTGAAATTAACTGACTCAGGTGAAGAGGCAACAGCTCCCAGGAAACCTAGATCATGTTGATTCATTTGCTTATACAATCTTGAACAGAGAACTAGAGAATTCTGTGATGAGAGTTTTGAGCAAAAAAGCCCTGGGCACAAGTTAGTGTCTTCAGTCTTTTGGGGAACTGTAATATTCTTGTTTAATTATTTTCCTTTGTTCATAATTTTTTTTTAATCTTACAAGCAATAAGTCAATTTCACCAGCCAGCCCTCTGGTGCAATCAAACCACTGATCTCCAAAATTGTCTCTTTTCACTTGTTCTGCTTTGCTAGCATGAAGCCTTGTATTGACCTTTGCAAATTTTTTTATTGTATCTAAGTGCTTACAATTTGATTGATTGATTATTTGCTCCATTGTCTTTCCAGTAGCCAAAGTTGAGCTGACTGGTCTATAATTCCCTGGGATGTCCTTATTCTCCTTGTTATAGATAGGTACTATATTTGCCCTTTTCCAGTCCTCTGGGATCTCTACTGTCCTCCACAAGTTCTCAAAGATAAACGCTAATGACTCAGAGAGCTCATCATCCAGTTCCTTAAGTATTCTAGGATATATTTAATCAGGACCTGACAGTTTAAGCTATCTAACTTATCTAATAATTCTTAACTTGTTCTTTCCCTATTTTAGACTCAGATCCTATACCATTTACACTGAAGTTCATTACATTAGTCATTTGATCACTGCTAACCTTTTTGGTGAAAAACAAAAAAGGCATTTAAGACTTCAGCCTTTGCTGAATTTTCTTTTGTTGGCTTTCCCTCCCCATTGCATAATGGGGCTACCCTGTCCTTGTCTTCCTCTTGCTCCTAATGTATTTGTAAAATGTTTTCTTGTTACCCTTTATGTCCCTAGCTAATTTAATCTTCTTTTGTGCCTTGGTCTTTCTAATTTTGTTTCTATATGCTTGTGGGGCTTTTTTTATTCTACTTTGTAATTTGATCTAGTTTCCACTTTTTGTATGACTCTTTTCTGAATTTCAGATCACTGAAGATTTCCTGGTTAAATCCGGGTCTCTTAGTATATTTCATATATTTCTTATGCTTTGGTCTTGTGCTTTAATAATGTCTCTTTAAAAACCACCAACTGTCCAGATTTTTCCCCTTAGACTTGCTTCCCATGGGATTTTACCCACCAATTGTCTGAGTTTGCTGAAGTCTGCCTTCTTTAAGTCTATTGTCTTTATTCTGCTGTTTTTCCTCCTAGCATTCTTTAGAATCATGAACTCTGTCATTTCATGATCACTTTCACCCAAGCTGCCTTCCACCTTCATTTTCTCAACCATTTCCTTCTTATTTGTTAGAATCAAATCTAGAACAGCCTTGCGCCTAGTTGCTTTCTCCACAGTCTGTAATCAAATGTTGTCTCTAATGCACTCCAAGAATTTGTAGGATAATCTGTGCCCTGCTATATTATTTTCCCAGTAGATGTTGATTGGTCTAAATCCCTCATCAGCAGGTTGTCCTGTGCTTTGGATGATTTTGTTAGTTGTTTAAAAAAAGCCTCATCTAGCTCTTCTTAATGGTTATGTGGTCTATAGTAGACCCCTGCCATGACATCACCCTTGTTTTTACCCTTTTATCCTTACCCAAAGACTTTCAAAAGATCTGCTTCTCACTTCTGCCTCAACCTCAATGCAAGTGTATACATCTTTGATATATACAAAACAACAGCTCCTCTCCTTTTTCCCCCTGCATGTTTCTCCTGAACAAGATGTATCTTTCTATACCAATATCTCTCTGATCCTCCACCTCCATGGTAAGAGCCGAAGCAATGAGAACATCACCCTCATCCCCAACTCCTTTCACCATCATTCCCAGTTGTACCTTGCAGTATCATTAGGGCCCACAAAGATGAGCAACATAGGATAGTCTGAGGGCTGGATGATCCTCTTCAATCCTTCTGTAATGTCTCAGATATAGGCCCCTGGCAGGATGCCACATCAGGCTGGCAGATAGCTGCCTCTGTTCCCCTTAGAAGGGAGTTGCTGACCATCATCACTCTTTGTTTAGCATCATATCTAGATTCAGTCTTCATGGCAATGAGATTCCAGAGGCCAGTTCAAAAGAGATACCATAGGACGTTTCCAAATGCAATGCATTCTGTGTATCAGGGAGAATAATTATAACAAATAATATACTCAATAAATGTTACCGCTTTTTCTATTTATGAACGTACTACAAACAGATTATGATTTTTTGTGTTTAGCCATGATTCACAATTGCTGAATAATTTCAATGAATTATGATAATTTACTGTTTGCGTTACTGCAGCACTTTGGCATTCTAGTCATGGACCAGAACACTGTAATGCTATGTGTATGCAAATATAGACCAAAAAAAATAGACACTGCCCCAAGGAACTCATAGTCTTTTATAGGTTGTTCATTAACAGTTAATGGGGAGCAACTGATATTCAAAATTCAGATAGTTTTGAACACAATCACAGGTCACATTTCTGTTCCTTGGCTGGACTAATAGAACTCTAGAAATTTAAATACAGTAGACTCTCGATTATCCAGGATTGGGTTAATCAGAAAGTTGATTAACCAGGATGTCAAAAAATAAATACACGTAACTCGCAGGGCCGGCTCTGGCTTTGTTGCTGCCACAAGCACACACACGCAAAAAAACCACCAGGGCACAGGGCAGCCAGTGAACCAACACCCCCACCCCCTGGCACAGGACGGCTGGTGAACCACTCCCCACACACCCCCCCCCATATTTCCTATGGATGGTGATTATCTAGGATTTTATTAGTCAGGATTAATTTTTTCCCTATCATCCTGGATAATTGAGAGTATACTGTATTTGGACATTCGTGGCAGAAAAATCTGCTAAAAAGATTGCTAAAAGCCAAATCAAAAGGGATAGAAATACAAGCAAAGAACATTTGCTTAAATATTCCTAATGGCAGATTACATAATAATTGTGTTGTGATGGTTTATGGATTATGGAGATGTTACTTTAGTGCTAGCACCTGAGGTGGCCTAAGCTTCCTGGAAGGGAGGTGCCAGATTGCTTCATTTAACAGCAAAACACCCACCTACTTCTGACTGTAACAAAGCTTCCATCCTCACCTCTTCTTTCCCCTCTTCTTTTCTCTTCTCTCTCTCTCTCTCTCTGTGTTTTTTAATCTTTCCTGCCACTGGTTGGGAAAATTAACAAATGTCAGAGTTTTGGAAATAAGCTGAAATTGTTTTTGTTTCAACACTAGTAATATGTCTACCATTTAAGAAAATGTGATAGAAACATCTGATTGTGAAACTTGAATTTTCCCATATCCTTAAGACAATAAACATAGAAGGGTTTTATACCATGGTATAATAATTAAAAACCTAAGCTTTGGACCATAAAGAGGACCTATATTAGGAACTAGCATCAAAATAACACCCATGAACCATGGCAATTCACTCACTATCTAATCTCTTTCTTTAATCCAGCTCAGTATTTATTCTATGCAAGAACAGATCAAGTAAAAGCTGTTTCTAAATACACTATCAGAAATAATACAAAGTACATTTCTTATATAAATTTTCCCTTCTATTACTTAACATCAGGCCTTTTCTTTTATAAATTTAAGACAAATAGCTATTACAATACTTTCAATATTTGCTGATAAAAAATAAATGTAAAAAATTCAAAGTGCCTGACCTTGTGGCAAAAGATGTTAGCGTAACCTTTATGACAGAGCTACAAAAGTAAAGAAAGAAAATTCTCTCTCAGCCATCACGTGCTTCTGCACTACGAAATGCATAATAAGTTTCCAGGTCTTCTAGAAAGAAAGATCTAAGTTCTAAACTGAACCCCTTTGTCCTGAAAGCCAAACACTCCAAATCCTCTTGAGGGTGTCTGGAGAATGAAATAGTCCTCTAAATTGTGCCATCTATAGTAATCCAGTAGGCCTAGGATCATCCCGCATGCCTAGTTCTCCGGACCCATCTACTGCTATTCCTACCTTCACTACACCTACATCAGGGGAATCTGTTTTCCCCTGAGGTGCAAGAAGAAGCTAGAAGACGATCTGAAATCTAATTTCAATAACAACTTGTATTATGAAATGAAATGACTAAACAAATATATAATCCTATGGATTTCTGATGTAATATATTTACAGTTATGTTTTCTAACTCTTTAAAAATAGACCCAGATTCTCAGCTGTGCCAAATAAGCACTAGGCACAGCTTGAAGGGAGACAAAGGAGCCAACATAGTTTAGAGCAGTCTAATAGCTGGCTATGGACACTGAGTCTTAGACACCAGTTAGGAATTGCTGAAGTGGAGAATCATTACAGCTTACACCCCTTACATCAGAGCACACAGAAGAACAGCAAAGAGCCAGATTTATACTATACTATACTATAAAATCCTTATTTAACCTTAAACTTCCAAGTTCAAATCTGCTTAGTGCTGTGGAGCCTGGCACAGATCAGACATAACAGAGATCCAAGATTCAGCTAATGCAGAAAGCTATTCAATATGTATCTTAGTAGGAGTCAAATGAGCTCTTTTTGAAAAAGTATTTGATTTTGTTTGCAATTAACTGGCATTATACAGAAAAAGTTTACTCCATTGTCAGAAGTTTTCAAACTGTTTCCCTATTGTCCACAGTAGCTTTTGACAAGACTATTGTTACCCAGCAAAGACAAAACAAGAGAGAGATTTAATTCAGCAAAGAAAATACTCTGTCTCCTTTAAGCTCGGCTTGTCTGGAAAAAAAACAACAACAACAAGAAGGAATTAGAGTAGATCTTGCCTCATTTGCATAGAATTTGTTCAGATTTTTGCCGAGATGATTCATATGACTGGAAAGTTAAAATAACTGATGATAACCAATTTAGGAAGGATTGAGTGGGCAAGAGGGGAAGGGGAGTGGCACTCTCTGCCAAAAATGGCATTACCTATTTCAGCATCACTGACAACTTGGAAGAAAATGATCTAGGACATTTATAATTCAATGGCCTAGGAGATGCAGCATAAGATGGGGTACTAGGTGGTATCTACTACAAACCACCAAATCACAGCAGGGAACAGGATGACTGGCTTCTTAAGCACTTATTTATAATGCGTAGGGAAAAAACAGCATCATCTTGGGAAATTGCAGTCTGAGTGACATGCTGTAGGTCCTTTTTTTAGAAATAGGTTTAAGTTGTTTACATTAGCAATAATTTTGAATACGATATAAATTCCTTAGTAAGAGACATAGGATCTGTCTCGGTAAGGCTAGATGGGGGATGGTAAATGAGCTCTTGAAGGAGCTGGACTGTTCAGTGGATGTGCTGCTGCTACAAGATGAGGCTGGCCTCTAGTTAGTCACTGGGAATGTCTTGGTCTGCAAGAAGCTCCTATAGAATAAATTTTGGATTCCCAGAAAAAATGAAGTTTTCCTTAAAAAGCTGAGTCTTGTGATCAACAATGTAACACAGCCTCAGAATTTCTTATTATAGATGAAAATTTACTACCTCAAAAAATATTGCATTGATCATGTGGGAATTTGATATTAATCATCATCATGACAGAGCAAGGGGACTTGATCACAGAACTAAATAGCAGTAGTAGTTTAGGTACAAGTGATTATGACTTGATCACATTCATTATATGCAAACAGAATAAAGTCCAGATCAGTAATATATGTACACCTGATGCTTTAAAGGGGCCAGTTTCGTCAATCTGAAAACAAGTATGCCAAATCAGTTGGTAGAGAGAATTTAACAGAAAAAATTAAATTATAATTTGGAATTGTTTAAGATCCTTTTTACTAGATACCCAAAAAGCCAAACTCAAGAAAGACAGCAACACTGACTAAGAAAATCAACCTAATTTAGAATGAGAGTGAAGGCAACTATAAAAACAAAGCTATAAAAACAACCAATATATAGCAAATGGAAGCAAGTTGACAGTAATATCAATATAAATATAAATCCAGGGAGATGGCCAACTTTCTCTACAGTAAGAGTCACTTTCAGGTTTACATTAGAGTGAATGGTGGGTTCTCTGTAACTTGAAAACTTAAAATCATGATTTGAGGACTTCAGTAACTCAGCCAGAAGCTATGGGCCTATTATAAGAGTGGGTAGGAGAGGTTCTATGGCCTGCAATGTGCAAGAGGTCAGACTCAAGGGTCATGAAGGTTCCTCCTGGCCTGAAAGACTGTGGGTCTTTAGGCAGGAAGCTAATTGTAGAAAATTGATAAAAGGAAGGAAAAGGACACAAGACAAAAAAAAACAAACACAAAAACAACCCCCCACCCCCAAAACCCAACCTCTATTGCCAGCAGAATTAAAAATAATAAGAAAGAACTTTGAGGTATATTAGGGGAAAAAAGAACCCTAATGATGGTATTGGCCCATTCCTGGATGGAAATTATAGAATTGTCAATAATAATGCAGAAAAGGTAGAAAAATTAAGTAGATTTTTCTTATCTGTATTTGGGGAAAAGTCTTATGATGTAGTCAGGGCCAGCTCCAGGCACCAGCCTAGCAAGCAGGTACCTGGGGCGGCAAACAGCAGGGGGCAGCATTCCAGGCGCTGTCAGGGTGGCACTCATGCGGCTTTCAGCAGCATGCCTGTGGCAGCTCTGACACCGTTCCCTCTTTGGCGGAGCTGCCGCAGGCGTGCCACTGAAAGCCGCTCTTCCCTCTTCAGCGGCACGCCTGCGGCAGCTCCGCCACTCTTCCGTCTTAGGTGGAGCTGCCGCAGACGTCTTCGGCAGCAGGCCAGCAGCAGCTCTGCCAAAGAGGGAACAGTGTTGGAGCTGCCGCAGGCGTACCACTGAAAGCCCTCTGAGTGCTGCCCTGACAGCGCAGCTTGGGGTGGCAAAAAAGGTAGAGCCGGCCCCGGATGTAGTCATATTATACAGTGATACTGAAACACTTTCCATTGCTACAGTAGCTCCAGACTACCATGCTATCTGTTCGCTTGGTAGGCAGAGCTTGGTAAGCTTGGTAAGCAGGGCACAAGCAAACAGTATGCACTTTAATATGTAAAGTCATACATCTAGGAACAAAGAACGTAGGCCATTCTTACAGGATGGGGAAGCAGTGACTCTGAAAAAGACTGACGGACATGGTGGATAATCAGCTGAACATGAGCTCCATTATAATGCTGTGATTAAAATGGCTAATGTGAGCCTTGGCTGTATGAAAAGGTAACTATCGAGTAGGACTAGGGAGGTTATTTTACCTCTGTGTTTGGCACTGGTGTAACCACTGCTAGACTACACATCCAGTTCTGGTGTCCTCTGATCAAGAATAATGTTGATCAGTTGAAAGAGTTCAGAGAAGACCCACAAGAATGACTAAATATTGGAAAACATGCCTTATAGCAACAGACACCAGGAGCTCAATCTATTTAGCTTAACAAAGAGAAGGTTAAGGACTGACTTGATTACAGTTTTTAAGTACCTACAGGGGGAATAAAAGTTTGATAATAGACTCTTCAGTTTAACAGAGAAAGGTATAACAAGATTCAATGGCTGGAACTAAAGCTAGATAAATTCAGACTGCAAGTGAGGTGCAAATTTTTAATAGTCAGGGTACTTAAGCATGGAAAGTGGAAACAACTTTTTCATAGTTCCAAGCCATAAGGACCATTGTGATAATCTTCTAGTCCAACCTCCTGTATAACACAGCCCACAGAACTTCCCCAACATAATTCCTAAAACAGATCTTTTAGAAAAAACATCCAATCTTCATTTGCCAATGATGGAGAATCTACTACAACCCTTGTACATTCTTTGTTCCTTGATGTATACATTTACACTTAGCCCTATTAAAACAAATATTGTTTGCTTACACCCAGCTTATCAAGTGATCTAAATCACTCAGTATTACTGACCAGTTGTCTTCATTATTCACCACTCCCACTATCAGTGTGTCATCTGAAAACTTTATCAGTGATTTCATGTTTTCTTCCAGGTCACTAATAAAAGTTTTAACAGTGTAGAGACAAAAAATGATCCCTGAAGGACCTCACTAGAAATGCACCCATTTGATGATGATTCCCTATTTACAATCACATTTTGAGACCTATCAGCCAACCTTTCATCAATTTAATGTGTGCCATGTTAATTTTGTATTGTTCTAGTTTTGTAATAAAAATGTTGTGCCTTTCTAGTCAAATGACTTACAAATTTTTAAGTATATTACATCAACAATATTAGCTTTATCAGCCAAACTGGTAATCTCATCATAAAAAGATATCAAGTTAGTCTGACAAGATCTATCTCCTATACACCCGTGTAGATTGACATTTAATTATTACCTTTCCTCAGTTCTTTACTAATTGAGTCCCATATCAGCCGCTCTATTATCTTGACCAGGATAGTTGTCATAAGGTTTACCCTTTTAAAATAATGGTATTATCTTAACTTTGTTCCATTCTCCCGGAACTTCTCTGGTGTTAGAAGACTTACTGAAAGTCAATATTAATATCCCAGGGAGCTCCACAGTCAGCTCTTGTAAGACTTGTGGATGTAAATTATTTGGACCAGCTTGTTTAAAAAACATCTAGCTTTAGGAGCTGCTGTTTAACATCATTCTGAGATACTAATGAAAGGGCTAGAGTCTTACCATATTTCTGTTTGTGTCCATTTGCCAACTTTCTGAGGCTTGTGGTAGATTCTCAAACACTGGCAATTTTTAAATCAATATTGGAGATAAATTCAGACAGCATTTAATTCAGGGAAGTTTTATGGCTTATGTTATACAGGAGGTCAGATTGGATGATCAGTGATTCATAGAATCTCAGAGTTGGAAGGGACCTCAGGAGATCTTCTAGTCAAACCCACTGCTCAAAGCAGGACCAATCCCATTTTTGCTCTATACCCTTAAATGGCCCCTCAAGGATTGGGCTTACTACCCTGGGTTTAGCAGGCCAATGCTCAAACCACTGAGCTATCCCTCAGATTCCTTCTGGTCCTATATTCTATGAATAGCCTGTGGATAATATTTGTATATGGGCACTCAGTCTAGGGCTCCCAGGTGTCCAGTTTTTAAGTGAAAAGCCCAATGGCACAGCAGGGCTAAAGCAGGCTCCCATTGGCTGGGAACCATAGCAAATGGGAGATGTGGGGACAGTGCCTATGGACGTGTGGGTGGCACACAGATCCCCTTGGCCACTCCACCTAGGAACCAGACATGCCAGTCACTTCCAGGAGCCACCTGAGGTAAACACTGCTTGGAGCCTGCACCCCTCACCTCTTTCTACACCCCAACCCCTGCCCCAGAGTCCCCTCCCACACTCAAACTCTCTCTTATAGCCCTCATCCCAAGCCCCTGCCCCAGCCAGATCCACCTTCTGAGCCCCAGACACATCCCCAGCCCCACACCAGAGTCCACACCCTCTCACCCCCTCCTTTCACCATCCCAAGCCCCTCATCTCTGACCCCACATCAGAGCCTGCACCCCAAGCCAGAGCCCTCACCCCCATAACCAACCGCCTGCCCCAGCCTAGAGCCCCCTCTTACACCCTGAACTCCTTATTTATGGCCTCATCCCAAAGCCCATCCTCCCAGCTCAGAGGCTGTATCCCCTGCCACACTCCAACCCCTGCCCTCACCCAGAGCCACATCCCACACTCTGAACCCAAAATCCCTCATCTCTGGCCCCACATCAGAGCCTGCAACCCCAGTCGGAGCCCTGATTCCCCCCGGCCCCCACCTCCTGCAACCACCTGTCCCAGCTCAGTGAAAAATGAACAAGCGAGTGACAGAGGGGGGGAGCAAGCAAGGGAAGGAGGGAGGGAGGGAGTAGGAGCAAGGCTTCAGAGAAGGGGCAGGATGGGGCCTCAGGGCGGGGTAATCAGAAAGTTGTCAATCCTAACTCAACCCCAAACTAATGATTTTTTGTAAACATCTTTACATGTCTTCTTTGGTTTATCAATGTCCAAATAGTAGTAACAATAATAAATGTATCTAAAATATCACTAGGATTCATTCAGAAGAGGTGGCAAAATTGTTTGAACAAAGTGAAAATTATTAGGAAATAAAATCTGTCTGACTTCAGAAAGTGTGAAATTATCCTCCCATCTCCTAATCAGCAGACTATACTATATTATATTTACTCATGCTTTGCCACAAAATAGATATTTGAAGAAGCACTGTACATTAGTAACAGGGCTAATGTTCTATGAAAATTTATTTTCTATAGAAAATATTTTTTGACAAATCAAACATTTTCATGGAAAGTGATTTCACTTGAAAGTTTCTGTTTTTCCTCAAAAAACCAAGTTTCAGGCAAAATTCAAACATTGTTTGTGTGTTGGAAGTTTTTGGGTGAAAAATTTTTTGAAAAATTTTTAGTTCCCAAAAACAGAATAATTATGCTTTCTATATTTCTTGAACTAACCTCTTCCCTCATCAAAAAATAAATTAGTTGAAGAAAAATAATTTTCCAACCAGCTCTTGTTACCCATTCACATGGAGTGAAAATATGTAAGATCAATGATCAGTTTTCAAATACTGGCCCGAATTCTTAGGATATCTAAATCCTGAAACACCTGAGTGCCATTTTTCTGAAGGAGAAAGTAGTTACTTCGCAGATGGATTAAGTTTGATTATAGTGGTGTAGTCTTTCCTGTATGTCGGGTATTCTGCTAAAGTGCATATCGGAGGATCTATGTCCATCAAATACTGCTGTCAATACTAGAATCCTCAAGCATCCTATAGATATATGGATACCTGTGTCCAAAGGTCTCCTTTACATGTTTCCTGAGGTTATCCCACTACACATGGTAGAAAAGGTATAGGTGTATGTCTCGTTGTCCCTCTCCCACAACAGTCTCTCTCTCTCTGCCGAGACCCGGTTCAGGTTCTGTACCTTTATCAGACAGGGTATACAGACCCTGAGATACAGGTCCTGGATTTGGCAGTCTGATGCACAAGAGATTAATCTGATAGAAAGAAGGAGATACTCAGCTTAATATTTAACTTGGGGATCCAACTTCTTTCATTTCCTTCATGTATTACCTTCACGTATTACAGAAACGGTAAAAGATTTTCCTTTGATGTCAAGCCCAGAGGATATGGCCTTCTTTCTGTCTATTCAGTAAAAGCCTTGATTTCTGCAGCAAAGTTTTTATCAAGGCTTAGCAATAAGCACTTGAAAGGTGTGAGGCTCAGCCCTTGTTGCCATCAGAGGTTGCTTCACTGGTGGTGAAAGCAGGCAAACTATTAATAGCCAATGATATATTTGACAAATTTAGCCCATCTTTTCTGTCCACGGATTCCTCAGACTTCAATTTTTCTAATGTATTCAATTTCAATAATTGTTCTAACATTTTATAGGAATGTATTTCAGCCTGGGCGTTTTTCCCCCACTTCAACTGCATCTTTGACTGTTCATTGTTTTTGTGTTTGATTGATCACCTCTATCACATGGTGTTGATTCTGCAGCTTGATTGGAAGAGCATCTGCTATCTCTCCCCTCCACAGGCACACACAATTTTTCAAAGTGGAGCAATGGAACAACTGTTGTGGAGTAGTGTTTGCACTCAAAATAGATGATTTGATGGGGATGTTTGAAATGGAGAGTTTTGACAGCTGGGGGGGAGAAACATTTCCCTCCTCATCTGCCAAATATCTCCCATGGTCTCATTCCCCACTACCCACTTCACTTTCTGAATCAAATCTAGTACATTACCATGAACAACTGCTTGAAAATATTTACGTTATTCCCAATCCAGTTATTGAATATTCTAATCTTATCTTAAAACCCTGCTTCTTTCTCATTTACTGTTTCCTGCCTTGAGTTCTGACTTATTTTTAGAGCTGGATTTCATTTCCCCCCTGAAACGAATTCCCCCATCTTCTTACCATCCCTACTATTGTCAAGCCTGTCCATTTAGCATTCTCACACCTATTCACTTTCTGTCAGAATCAGAGTTTAAAACTGGAAAGGGCCCCCATTTTAACTAGTCTGACCTTGTATATAACAGGTCACCAACACCACCTACCACCCTTTAGCCAAATTAAGTATTACAGCCCATAAAAGACTAGACTATTTTCACAAGCAGAGAATAGGAGGTGCACCGATGCCCAAGGACTCCACAAAGGCAGAGAAATGATTAAGCGAGATATACCCAGATAATCCTGGCAAATGACCCGCACTGCCTCGCTGCAGAGGAAGGTGAAAATCCCTGAAGGTCACCACCAAGCTCATTTGGAGGTAAATTCCCTCCTGAGTCCATATATGGTGATCAGTTAGACCCAAAGCATGTAAGCAAGAACCAGCCAGCAAAACTCCTGAAAGACAAAATTCTAGGCACCACCTCAGATCCCTGACCCTACCTACCAATGTCTCATCTCCAGCTGTGACCATCCCTGATGCATCAGAAGAAGGAAATAAAAACTCAAAATAGACTGTGGAGGGATACTTCTTGAACCCTAAAATCCCTTCCTGATCCCTGTCCTTTGCCTTTGATCGTTCCCACCAGCAGATTGCTTCCTTTTACCCCACAATCATTTGTTCACTTCTGGTGCTGAGGGGATTAGGCCTGAAATATGTTACCTGTATATACAAACTGTGTTTCTATTTCCCTCACTAAAGTTTACACAGGCAGAGTATCACTTTCCTTTTCTTCATCTTTTTCCCCTCTCAATACTTTTCTCCTCCTGCTTTCTCCTTTTCTCTCATTATTCTCCTTGTCCCTCTTTTTTTTCCTTTCACCCCACAGAACTGGGACCACGATTACCACAAGAAATGTTTTGTTTCCCGTATGTTCAGGGCTGAGATTGACCTAAAGAGAGTATCCTTGGCACATACTGAGTACAGGGCTGCTATGGTGGGTTTTCAGTTTCAGTTTTAACTGTTCTTAGCCCTCAGTGAATATAACATCACCTCCCAGAGGTGAAGTGCTGGTAGAGGTAAGGAAAGAGGAGCACCTGACTGGCATCATGTTTTGTTTTTGTTTTTAAACTCAGGATGGAAAGCTCACTAGCGGGGTATTAATTTTCCCTGGAAATATGATTTTTAAGGATCTAGAAGTGCTGAGAAATACTTAACAAAATATAAATCAGCAAAGGAGTGAAGTCTTAAATCGTGCCTAAAGCAGCAAACATCTGTTGCCAGAAAACTGACATAACAAATGACACTTTAAACTGGATCCTCTCTGCATTACCTCTTCCAATCTACCTGCACTCATTATGAAAAAAGCTATTAGACTCTTCAACAGGCCATCCTTGTGCTTTTCCATTCATGAAGTACTTTTGTATTGTTCAGTCAGTGCAACTTTATGGGCATCTAAGAAAATATTCATCTTTATTTAAATATTCTCTTCAGAAATCACTTCTCTCCTCAAGGGACATAGGAGCAATGATCAGCTGAAGTGCTTAAGGTAACAGCCTTCATAGTTAAACATGAAGAGGCTGGAGGCAAGGCTTTCTTAGTGAGAAGCCCTTGAACTCAGCTGATCCTGCTGCTCCCAAAACAGCTTGAATGTGTTCGTTTTCAGGGCATGCTGCAAGGTGTAGCAATTTCTCCAGGCTTTTGGTGAGGAGGTGGGGTGAGTGTTAGTAGCTAGATTGACAAGTGTTTTGGAACACACATGCCTGCAAATGATGCAGTGGCTGGGGGGTGGTCCTGGGAAGCAATCTCTGGCAGAGACTTCCAGCTATGAAAACTTATAATTGCGTTTGTAAGCTCAGTGGCATAGACATGTGAACTTTCAGGCCTCATTCTGAAGAATGAGTTTTTGGAATGGGGCAGGATTGCTGTTGGAGGTGAATGCAGAAACAGTGACCAGTTTGTAGTGATTTGTTTATTCAGCCTCTCGGCGTAAGACCCTTATGGGAACCTGCTCTGAAAGATTAAGAAATGGAATTAAGGGAGTAATAAATACATAATGTAAATATTATACTAAGTATGTTGTTCACATAATTCTCAAAATATTGCTAATGAGAAGAAAATTGTCTATTCTTTAATGTACTACACAACACTAGCTCTCATCTTGAATCTTAAAACACATCCTGAATTATGTAAGGCATATGGCCAGTGTGACAAAGCTCTGTCCTTATCTTCATGGATCCTGCATTTCCTGGCAGATTTCACTAGCCTCAGAGGCTCACTGAGACCCTCCACGTAGCCCTTCTCTCTCTAGAGACAAGATCACAGCCTACGGAGCCATTTTCATCATAAGCCAATGAGGAGAATCTATCCTTCCTGGCACAGTCTCTGTTGTCTCCCAATCTCAGTGATTAATTAGGGGAGATGGAAAGGGGAGAGCCCGGGCCCACCCTCAACTCCGGGCTCCAGCCCAGGGACACTAATAGTATCAGCTGAGATGGCTGACCTTTTATCCACAAAACACAATACAATTCCCTGGGCTACTTCCCCACAGCAGTCCCCGCTTCTTCAAACTCCACTTCACCCTTACCTCAGGGCCTCCTTCCTTGTGTGTGATATGTTGCCTACCACTCAGTCTCACCAACAGCACAAATTCCTCCCACAGCTCCTGACATCCACCTCCACTTGACAAACTGGGAGGTTTTTGTGACTGGTTTCAGCCAGCCCCTGACTTGCTTCAGGTGTCCGAATCAGGCTAGCTATTTCTACTGCTTTCTAGAAGCTTCTTAATTGGCCCCAGGTGTGTTGATTAACCTGAACTGCCATTTGGCTCCAAAAGTACCAGGGATTTATTTAGCCTGGAACTAACACATCTGTTCCTTAGCCATCTGGCCTTGCCCCATCACACCAGCTACAAAGTTTTAATGTTTGTTGACAATACACAGAGTTAGAATTCTAGACAACTATATGATTTCAGAGATAAACTGGACCAGAATATAGTGGATATATTATTATTTAAAGAAAAGGTAGCTGCAGTTTAGGAAGCTGGTTTCTATCATATGCAAATAGTGATTTTTTAAAACATCGAATTATCATCCTCAATGTGAGCCTTTGTCTAATAGACTGGCTTCAGTTTTAACACAGTACAAATTAAAAGACTAAATCCAACCTGTAGTACCTGCAAATCTGGAAAAAAAAAATTCCTAAAGTACATTACATTTTACAGCATATTTCCATGGTAGGTCAGTCTGTATTGAAAAAATCCACATCTGAATTCAGATTTCAGTTGGAACTAGAGTTTAATTCAAGCCTCTCTCTAATTTCCAGAGTGTTTATGAGAGAAGATCCAGTCGTGTTATCTTGCATTTCCTAAACCAGTGGTTCTCGATCTTTCCAGACTCCTGTACCCCTTTCTGGGATCTGATTTCAGTGTCAGGTGGCAAGGCTCTGGTTTCGGCTTGGGCCCTGGGTGGTGGGATCAGGCTTAGGCTTGAGTCCTAGGACTTTATCTTTGCAGGTCTCTTTGTGGCATGGGGCCCTAGACAGTTTCCTTGCATGCCAGCCCTGCACTTCCAACCTCCCTAAACCCATCCCATGACCCCCTGAGTTGAGAAACACTGATACAGTATTTAGAGTAGTATGAACAAGTCATTGTCTGTACTGACCTCGCTAGTGCTTTTTATTTAGCCTGTTGTAACACCAGGCAAATATCTATATGAATGGTTATACTCCCAGGAAAACCTCTGTGTACCCTGGCTTGAGAACCACTGTCCTAAACCTTTCACACAGACTTATTTTTAAGGACCTGCAATTCAGGAAGTCAGTCTTGGAAGTACTGAATCAACATATCACTGTCTCAAATTCTATATCCTCTGCATGTGTCTGTTTCTTTGTACATTTAGCCTCCAAATCTATAGACGTGTTTAATCTCATCTAATCTAATTACTGGCTTTCTTGCTTCATGGGTGTGTGATAGAAATATTCACCAATGCCTGCTCAAAACTTTCTTCACTCTAGTTCTATCAAATGTGCACCTCTAATTCCAAGTATTCTAATCAGCAATGGTATAACTAGGAGCAATTACTTGAAGCTAAAAGAGTATTAAAAAAAGGCTGAGACATGGGGCCAAAGTGTACCCTAGATAGTGTATACAACTACTTCTACTCCAGTGGAAATGATGGATCTGAGGGAGGAATTTTACCTTATCGATTTTGCAGGTTTGCTTCTTATGAGTATTGTTAGTCTTACAGCTATTATTATTCTTACAAGTTCAGACAATTTATCCTGCTTTGTTCCCACTGCATACTAAATATAGTACTTTACATCTGTTCTCAGGTTATACATTACAGTCTTTCAGACCAGAGTAGATTTATAATGAGTATTTAAAGGATTGTTCTTTGGCACCCTGTGTGGTACATTTGCAGGTATATTTTCAGACACAAGTCCACAGGGCCAGTTTTTAATCTTATACAGATCCCACTACAGATTTCTTTTATGCTTTATATTTGGCCCCATACAAGATACCTGAAGGCAGTAATTTTTTTTTACATATATACTGATATCCAAGTGGATTTCATAGGTTTGTCAGGATCCTTTGACAACCTTTATGACAAACTGAATTGGTTTTTTTTACTGTTAAATTTTGGCACATACATGTTAACAGTAGATATAAAAAGTAGTCTGGTGACAGTGCAACAATATAGACCTAGAGGAAGGAGACTGTTTTTTTATTATTAATTATTATTAAACTGTGTTGCAGTAGTGCATAAGAGCCTAAGTCATCAATCAGATCCCCATTACACTAGGCACTGCACATAGAACAAAAAGATGGTCTCTGCCCCCAAAAGAATATATAATCTAAGCAGGTCATAAGGTGTAAACATACTGTGGTATTCTGGGGGAACATCTAAACAAGTCATTACCTACCACTATATCTGTGAAAGCAGTGAACATTTTTCTGCAAAATATTGATAGAAAGATCTCATCATATCATTCTGCACCCCTGCAATTTCACTTTACTGTGACATTGTGAGGGTAATGGCTATTTTGCACTTGAAAATGAGCAGAATCATGGAGAAAAAAATCAAAATCTATATGGCTAGAAATTTTATGCTTATACATTTTTAGTGGAGCCAGAAAGTGAGATAGCAGCCATCTTCTAAGTGTTTATTTTGTGTGTGGTAGGCAAATGGAGAGGATAGTAGAGATGGAAAGGGACTTGTAGCAGAGATATGCCTAATAAGCCCTTATGAACAGTTCTGAGAAAAATTCCAGTTTTCAGGTTAGGAAAATAAGACACATTTCTACCCACCCCCAATAGGCTGAGGGAGATGGAGGCCCCAAAAATGCAACTCTTTCAGAAAATGTGAGTCTAAATAGTTTGTCTTGGCCATCCTCAGCACTTGGGACAGTCTCAGCTAGTAAGAGAGCCAAAGAAACATATAATGTGGTTTCAACCATTTGACTTCCATTATGTGAAAATATAATACACTTCAAAAACAGCCAAAACAGTTGTAGTAATTTTGAGGCCATCTACATAATGGAAAAAAAATGCTTTCAGCACTGATGAAAGAACAATGTTCATGATAGGTGATTGTTAATGGCAGAAATACTATCCATAAATACGAAGACAGGTTATCTGTTCCCGGTTTCTATGTAAACAGTAATAAAGGTATGCTGTTTTTAATACAGCTCTGCATTACTTTAATTTTCAAAAATAGAAAAAAAAATACACAGGGTATGGGTAAGAGAGCATAAAATAGTATTTGCCTCCTTGTACCCTTTGCAGGAATTCACATTGAATGTATAAAAAATGGTTCTTACTGTTGTTAAAAACATGAAAATGGCTGGTAAAGTTAGGAAATCTATATAAAAGAATACACATGTAAAGGAGCAGGGGGGATTAAAAAGCCCCATTTTAACAAAGATTATTTAGTTTATATCATGTCTCAAGGAACAATCAGGGCAGTAGAGCCTTGTTTTCTTGTGTATGAGACACAAATAGTTATGTGCAAAGCAATGATTTCTTGTCCACAAACATTCCTTACTAGTCAGTCACTGATGAGGAACTGCAGAAGGCCAAAGTGAGGTTGCTGCCAGGAATGGAGATGACGGACTTTTGCAGTAGGAAAGTTAGCAACCGACAGACTAACTACAATAGCTTCCACTGCACTAGAATATTTGAGGAACATTCACTGGGCAAATATTTTCTGAATTATTTTGAATAAATTGTTTGTCTTCCAGGTACAAATTTTGAACTCTGAATTCTTTAAATATGTCTCTGTGTATCCTCATTGAGAGTCAGACTCAAAAGCCCATTGAAGTCAATGGAAAGACTTTGGATCAAACTCTAAGTATTTATCATTAAACTAAAAGTAATCTTCTACTCATTCTACTTACATTGTTCTCTGGAATAAAGGAGCACAAAAGTGAGCTCTTTCAAAGTAATTTATGCTTCTCTATGGAGTTACTATATTTTCCACAGGAGTTTTTGATGTGATTTCTGTTTTAGTCCAATTATCTTTGCCAACTTGTTTCATAGCATTAAAGTGATCAGAACTTGCAGTATAGTTTTTTTTAATCTTTTACTATGCATTCTTGTGCCACATTATATGTTTAAAACCCCCTTGAATCTTACCAGATTATGCTTAGAAAAAAATATTTTAATTTGGGGAAAATGTAAATCAGGAACTCCGTTATTAACAAACAAAAAACAGAGCTTCTTCAATAAAATCTGTACTAGGACTTTTATCTGTAGTGCATACACAGCTCACTTCAGTAAACTAAACAGTAGTATGTATAGCAGTACCTTATAAACTACTGTCTAACAAACATACATTTCAAATAAACTATATTTGTCCATAGGAAGAATGGCCTTTCTTTAAACATATTTTAAACTATAAGGTCTTATATTTTAATTTGAATCTTTAATATATTTAAATTACAACTAGTTTCATACCATTTTTGGAGAAATTTAGGCCAATTTTATAATAGCTATTACATCTGTAATTATATTATGTATAGTCATTTTATATACCTATGTTAAATAAAACTATAGAAAAAAAGGGAGAAAGGAGTAGGAAGACGAAAGACAGAAATGGGGGAGGGAGTAATGGCACTCAGAGTGAGAGAGACAGAAATACACAGACAGACAAAAATAGCTAGTTGTGGGATGCCGATCTACCCATTGCAAATGTCCACCCACAGAAGGGACTGGGAAATCACCAAGGGCCTCTAGATCATACTCTCCAAAATGACAGCTACATCACTATACCAGATTAGCTGAACAGAAGGTTGGAAAGCCCCAAACAATGATAAACATATCTGATGTGAGATACATCTTTCACACCGCAGATGCTCTCAAACATTTGTATTCTGATACTTGGCGTATCTTCAACATCACCCCAGTAATCCTCTTTGAGTAAAAGATGTTTTTCTGATGTGTGTGTCATTTTTTGATCTGCTTTTTTCATGCTTTCCAGTGAATCCATGTAAGAGAAAGAAAGAGAGAGAGAAGATGGGAGGCTTCCAAGGCAAGGACAAACATTCACATGAGCTTAGGACTGATTTGAACATAATTGGACCTGAGAGCTTTCCAACTTAGAAAAGTTGTTAGATAGGTAAAGTCCTTTCATTCCAACAGGGAGGATTTTACCACAATATTCACTGGAATCAAATCCCTTATTAAGCCAGCTTAGATCGTCACAATGAGTAGTGTAAATGGGTACGGAGTGTGAGGGGAATAAAGATTTAGGTGTCTTGCCACTGTAATTTGCTTTTCATCTTGCATTAAAATAGAACTTATTGTGTTGACAGAAAAGATCAGGGTACTTAACAAGAAACATTTTATATATAAAATGATTTGGCTGTGAAACAGCAGGTTTCTTAAAGTGCCCAAGGTACATTTCTTACTATTCTTTTCCTTTGTTTTTTTAAAAATAAATCCCTTCAGTTCATACAAAGGGTAATATAACTTAATAAGGGCAGGGTAACTTTACATGCATGAGTCTAAATGGGCGGAGACCATGATGGTTGGTACCACTATATTAACCCCTTTTACAGAACTATGAAATTTCACACACAAAAGCAACATTCTGTGTAAAGTTAGAGGATTCTAAGGTTAGCAGATGCATCAGTCAGGTGCCAACAAAACCAAATGGACTACAACTTGGTTAAGTGGCCATTCTTTGGCAGGAAAGAGGAGACGGGGAAAAAATCTACAAAAATGGCTGGAGGTCCCCATTCGCACAAACTTTGTCTCCTGAGCCTCAACTGGAGATCAAGAATCAGAGGGGTAGCCGTGTTAGTCTGGAATTGCAGAAGTGACAAAGAGTCCTGTGGCATGCATCCGATGAAGTGGGTATTAGCCCACGAAAGCTTATGCTT
>ML677340.1:16315908-16332280 GCA_007922305.1 Dermatemys mawii
GGCATGCATCCGATGAAGTGGGTATTAGCCCACGAAAGCTTATGCTTTAATACTTTTAGTTAGTCTTTAAGGTGCCACAGGACTCTTTGTCACTTCAGCTGGAGATGATTCTCAAAGAAGAGAATGAACTATAAAAGTAAAGAGGAGATTCCCCAAATTACTCCTCCTTTCTCTCTACCCAGAGCAGCCACAACACCTGATGAACAAAGGAAATAGCTTCAGATTGTGGGAGAGATCTTGACTGAGAAATTCAGCCAGTAAGACTGTTAAAATATGTGGTGAGAGAGACCTTTGCTTTGAATTCACTAAGCTTGTTAAGTTACGTAGTAGGTATGATTTACTTTTATTATCTTGTAACCAGTTCTGAATTTTATGCTCCATTACTTGTGATCACTTAAAATCTCTCTTTCTGTAGTTAATAAACTTCTTTTATCTAGTCCATTGTGTTTGGACTGAAGTGTTTGGGTGGCTCCATTTGGGATAACAAGATTTGTGCATATCATTTTTTATGAATAAAATGACAGATTTCATATGAGTTTGTATTGTCCAGGAAAGTGCTGGGTGACACAAGATGCACATTTCTTAGGGAAAGTCTGGGACTGAGAATTAGCTGGTGTCACTCTGAAGTGTAATTAAAAGGTGGCTGGCTGTATAGCTGGGAGTAATTTACATGCTGGCGGCTTTATGCAAACAGACCAGGAGTGAGACCCTGAGTAATGTCACGGTGCTTAAATACTGTGGGAGCACACTTAGAAGTAGAGCTGACCAGAAGATGACAAAAGTTGTGGCAACTTTTAAGGTTTCAAAATTTCATTTCACTCCACATACAAATGACATAATTCCATATCTGCAACAATATTTGTGTCAAAATATGAGAAACTCAGGTTCAAGTCCCTGTTCAGCCTGAAAAAAAGAGGATATTGGGATGAAAAACTGCTCTAAATCAGACAGAGCAGGGCCTTGAACATGAACTTGGTCTCCACATCCCAGGACAGCAATTTAACTCCCCTACACACACACACATACACACACACCCCTACCTTTTTTTCCTAATAATAATAATAATAATAATAATAATAATAATAATAAAAAAAAAACCTCTTAGAACCAATATGCATCCACAAAACTTTTTGGTTTTGATGAAACAGCCTATTTCAACAAAAAATCCTCTACTTAAAAATGATCCAGCCAGCTACTGAGCACGTAGGTCAAGTGGCTGACTAGCTATTCCTCTGAGGAAATGGAGTACAACCAGGTGCTAGGCCCTCAGCCTACTATTTTGAAGAGAACTTGACATATATTGGAGCCAGCCTTTCTGTGTGTGTACTGGGGTTGGGAGAGAGTTCTAAATTTGACCCTACAGACAGAAGTGTACCTGCCTTCTTCTTTATAGTATGGTATTTGGAACTAATTCAAACAGTAGTAGCAGGACAGAGTGACGTGTCAAATGCAATCAACCACAGACTCATACTTATTACAGAGAACATATGGCTTGGAACACTAGTAGAGATTACTTAATATTTACAGTGTATTTTTAAAAAATTAAAAATGAAATCACTTTGCAGACGGTACAATATGCGAATAAAATGACTGAATAGAGTACAAGATACAGTATAGGTTCTGCAGCAGCAGCAGCTGGGGAAGCCTAGAGAAGCAGCAGGGCTTCTCTGAAATCACGTTGTATAAATATGCGATTTACTGTTTGATGTGCCCCTTCATGGGTAGATGTAGTGTAGCAGGCTGTCCTCTTTTAGTGTCCCTGCCAACAGCCATTCCAGCCCTGCTTCTTCCTTCAGCTTGGCCCTCCGGCCGGGTCACATAAGATCTCACCCCTTATGTGTTAAACCAATAGTCCAACAAATCAACATGAAGCTTCATGTTGGACCCTGTGTCTGAGTCTGGACTCACTAGTCCTTGCCCTGGGCATCAGGGAGTTTCAGTAGTCTTTACTTATTGTCAGGGGATCCCACTCCACTTTCCTGGGTGGGCTGGTGCAGGAACTCTGGCTCTCCCTTCCTAGTGGGTTCTGAACCAAGGACCCTGGAATATGTAGTCACGGCCTGACTGCATAGACCCTTTTCTGACGCCCTATCCAATTCCTACCTTGCTCTTTCTTAGGCCTTTCTCTCAGCCTGTTCTTGGGCTCAGTTTGTCAACTTTGCTCTCTCTTAGCCTCTTCCTCGCTGCAACCCTTTCTGCTAGCCAGCTGGTTCTGCTGCAGCTCATTTTTCTCCATCCCCTGACTCAGCGGGAGTCTTCCTGATCCCCATGTAGAATCCTGGGCAGACTCAATTTCTGCTGCTTCTTCCCAACTACCTTACACTCCCCATTGCAAGCCTACTTTCCATCAGGGAGGCTGTATCTGCCAGCAGTCCTACTCAGCACCCTGAGTCCCGCCAGGCTTCTCTCACTTAGGCCAGGTCTACACTAGCGGGGGTCGACCTAAGATATGCAACCTTAGCTACGGGAATAGCGTAGCTGAAGTCGGTGCATCTTAGGTCGACTTACCCAGCGTCCTCATGGTGGCAGCGGGTTCCCACATTGACTCTGCTTGTGCTTCTAAGCGAGCTGGAATACCAGAATCCAGGGGGAGCACCTTTTGGGATTGATTTATTGCGTCTAGATGACATGATAAAATCGATCCCCGATAGATTGATCAGTACCTGCTGATCTGGCGGGTAGTGAAGACCAGCCCTTAGTGACAGCCAGTGATCTGGAAAGGCTGGTAAGTTCCTAAATGAGCTGGATTCAGCCCTTTTAACTCTTCGCTCCTGGTTTGACACCTACTGTAGATATAGCCATTACATGATGTGGTGATGCAAATCTTGCCTCGACAGAAGAATTCAGAAAAAACTCAGTCAGTACACATTTAGGCATTTTTGGAAATTTTCCTGCTTTATCCATGGACACAAACCTTTATTTGATTTTCTATGACATTCAGAATCTAAAACATTATTCTAAAAAAAGCTATTCTTGACTAGGTGATCATAATTGTAAATAAAGCACAGTATCAAATTTCCTCAATAAATAATTCCAAAGTGCTGTTTAATTCTAATGATCCAGTAGGATAGCTGGCACCAGAGAGAAATGTTACATCCCAGAAGACAAATGTTAATAGCGTTCTTTTGTACGCAGTTTCCAAAGGCTTTTTCATTAGACTAGTATTTTCTCAAAGACCACTACCTTATTAGTTGGATGGTGGGTAAAGAATGAAGCAAGGATCCACTGGACCAGTGATGTTCATAAGAAATGTTGTTGCCACATTCAGTGCTCACCTTCCAATCTTGCGTTGAATGAGGTGCAAGACCTGAGGAAAAAGTAATAGATGACTATGTATTGAAATACTGTATCATAATCCACACAATACATAATTTAACACATTGAGGGTCAAATTTAAAGTCACATAGGCTGTAAATTAGCACAGGATTGGGTTTTGTATACTCATACAAAAGGTAGGATTTGCCACACTTGATGGGAGCAATGATCTATCCAGCCAGTCTTTTGCCTCAAGAAATAACATGCGGCTAATACTTCAGAGGAAGGGGAAAATGCATTGTATACCTGGTTTATAGGGCAAGGTACACACAGTTTAAGAAATTATATCTAGCCCTGAGTAACTGCATATTAGCATATTGATTGTAGGTTTGAACCCCAGGAACTACAGATAATATACCTTGAGCTTGAAATTTAATTTGACTGGATGTATAATGAAGATGTGATATATGGCACATACATACATACCATGTTACCACAGGTTTATAAAACAATGGATGGAAAAGGGTTCAGCCTATAATATTTCACTGATGTCGATGCATGTTTTATTATAATATATATGCTTAACAAACAGGAAACAACATATAAAGAGAACACGGTACTAATGCTGCTGTAATCTAACCTGGTTTATTCTGAGGATAGATCTCCTCTGTAGTGATGGGGTGCAACTGCAGCTTGAGTACATATATCTGAGCTAGGTTTAATCTAGCTAGTCAGGTACTGGCACAGTGAAGCCAGGGCGGTATGGGCTTCAGGGGAAGGTAGCTGCCCACACAATTATCTAGGGTTCTAAGCAGGCTTGTAAAGCCCACACTGAAGCCCTTGCTGCTGCTGCAGCTTCACTAACTCACATACCAGCGATGTTATATTAAAGCCTGGGGATGGCTTTGTGACTGCAGCAAAGACATAACCTGACTTTCCAACTCTGCCATCATCTTTCTCAGTGAGCAAATACACAACAGGCAGCAGTGTCTTAAAACTGTGACACAGAGGGAGACTGAATTTATTTCTTGGCTCCGATACCTTGACGTGTCAAAGATACAAAAAAAAAAAGCTTTAAAAAAATCCCTGTCACCTGACAAGAATCCTCAAGATCTAATGTAAAGCAAAACATCTTTAGGCACGTCCATATCTTTAAAGTTCTTTTCCGTCTCTATCAGTCACTTGAGTTTTTGATCTTCCAGTGTATCTACTTTCACTGAGAAAATGAGAAGCCAGCAAAAGAGTTTCCTGTCATATCTTCAAGAACCTTTAGCAGCTGATTAATATTCCTCTTTCTGTAACTAATGATTATGAACCAGGTGACATTTGGTCACTGGCCAGTGACCATGTTGTCAAATTCTACGAGAGTTTTTACTTTTGCATTTGTTTTGCATTTTCTTTCAGTTCTCACAATGGGGTGGCACCTGACTCTCACAAGTGCCCTCCGAGTGATAGTTCTTTTAACTAGCCTTCAGTGACTCAGCCTGCTGGCCGAGTAACACACACTGTCCCCCGTTACAGTGTAAACAGTCTCTAGTTCAGGGGTAGGCAACCTATGGCACGTGTGCCAAGAGGTGGCATATGAGCTGGTTTTCAATGGCAATCACACTGCCCAGGTCCTGGCCACCAGTCCAGGGGGGCTCTGCATTTTAATTTAATTTTAAATGAAGCATCTTAAACATTTTTAAAAACTTATTTGCTTTACATACAACAATAGTTTAGTTATATATTAAAGACATAGAAAGAGACCTTCTAAAAACGTTAAAATGTATTACTGGCGAAACCTTAAATTAGAGTGAATAAATGAAGATTCGGCACACCACTTCTGAAAGGTTGCTGACCCCTGCTCTAGTTCTCGCTCATGGCCCCATGGGGCTGCAGAACCAAGGCTTCCTCCCCAGAAGCACAGCCTTCTTTAACAGCCCAATAGGGGCCCATCTCAGTACCCTCACTTGGTGTCCTTTCTGCAGCCCTTTCCTAGACTTAGTCTTCAACCAGATCTGCAGGGCCTATCACAGTATCCTCACCTAATCTGTCTAGGTTCTGGGCTCAGTCCCCTGGGCTCAGCCTGTGCGCACTGACCTGTCCACAGCCAGCCATGTACCCAGTCTCTGGCAGCCTTCCCTGGGCTCAGTCCTGTCTGCAGTGAGCTGTCCACTATCCTGCTGCTATTCCAGAGAGCCAGGCATCCAGTTCTCCCTCTTCAAGTTCCAGTTCTTCCTCTACTACTTCCTTCGATACGGACCGTCGGACCCCTGATTGGCTTCTCCAGTCACCCCTCTGGATTGGGTGCTCCCCTGCAGTCACTCTAAGGTACCTGGAGGATATCTCCTTTGCTCTTTTCTGCAGCAGGGTGAGGCAGGGTGCCAGAAGACCTCCAGCAGTGGGCTTCCAGACCTATTACATCCCATCACAGTAGTACTTTGGCTATGCCTCATGTTTGGTAACTGACTACACATAGGCAAGTTATGCTGGCCCTTTCAAACATTGCAGTAGTGTTGAGGAGTGCTCAATAAGGATTTTCTCTTGCATTAATTGGCTTTTTAGAGCCAATTCTTAATGATGTGGACTCCATATTTGCCTAATCTGTCCCCTCTAGTGTCACCGAGACCACATAGAGATTAATGACTGTGTTCTACAACCTTAGCTAAGAGCCAGTTGACTTTTAGCTTGTGCAGGAGAGGCTCATGCACTAAGGTCCCAAGTTCGATCCCACCCACCAACGACAGGAGTCTGTTGGCATTACAAGTTGGGGCTCATCTGGGATATCAACTGGGAATTCTCTGAAGCTCGGGACACACTGTTTCAGCTAGAGGAAGTAAGTAACCCACACACCTTCTAAGTGTGGTGTTCTGTCCCGTCTAGCGCCACCAATGAGTCTGTGTTATGGGCTTAGCTAAGAGCCAGTTTGCTTTTAGCTCATGCCCTAAGCTCCAGAGGTCCCAGGTTCAATCCTACCCACCGACAACCAGGGTCTGTTGCCGATACATCTATGTGAGAGAATATGTTAGAGTAAAGAGGAAGTGTGGCATTGCAAAAGGATGTGCAACAAGTTTAAACTTCCTGCTGATCCTTTTATAGCACTCTACCATCATAACCCTGTGGGGCTCGCAACAAGTTGTCTGGCTGATTCAGCAATATTATTTAGTGAAGAAAGGACTTCTGGGAAGACATGAAGCATATGATGCTAGTTCAGGTTACTCAGATATTAAGAGATGTCCACTGATACTCATGGGCAGTAACGTTCCTACAAAGAGAGCTCACCCATTAGGAGGGTCTGCACTGAGATGGAAGATCTTCTTACAAGATATGTTAGAATCATATCAAAATAAGTAAATGTGGTTCCATTCCAGAGAAAACCTGTCCTTCAATTATGGTTTCTTTTTAGCCAGATGTGTTTTTAATAGTTTATGTACTACCTGGGGAGGAACATCAAAGCATGTTCCTCCCTTCAAAGTTGCATACTGCTATGTTGTTTCTTCATTCCAGTTGCATCAGCAAAAGGAAGTAAATAAAGATAAGGATGCCTTTAAAACACAAGTGGAGAGGAAAAGCCTGACAGAAACAAGACATTTGGGACACTAAAATACCTTTTAATATCTGTATTATTCTGCATACATTTGAGCCACTGAATTAACTAACATGAGTACTTGCAAGGAAAGTTCAACTTAGAGTCAACCTGAGGGGGTCAAGAAATAACATGAAGAACAAGAGGCAACAAAAAGTAAAATGAAGGGGAAAATTGTACTAGATAATGAAAAATCTTTAGGACAATTATCTTTCAAACCTAGAGGTTAAGGGGTGGGTGACGGTTGGGGAGAAATCTCTGGTAATTCTATTTCCTGAACTTGGAAGTGAAAAATCTTTCACATAAGTTTGTGAAAACCAGACAGCATTCTTTCTGATAAGCACTCTTGACGTATTATTGGAACTTATCTTTAGGACAAAGGATGAGAGGACTATGAGTGCTGGATAGTCTTATCGCATGAGTTTTTTTAAAAAAGGTTGACATAGGTAATGAGAGGAAAGCAGAGGAAGAGAAAGAAAAAATTATGCAATAAGTAGTCTAGGAATTTCCATTAGATCAAACACACTGAATAATCAGTAAAAGCGACAAACAGTCTTGTAGCACCTTAGAGAGTGGGTCTTAGCCCACGAAAGCTCATGATCCCTAAAATCTGTTAGTCTATAAGGTGCTACAAGACTCTTTGTCGCTTTTACAGATCCAGACTAACACGGCTACCCCTCTGATACTGAATAATCAGTGTATAGAATATCACACAAATAATATGGAAGCCATGAATTACAAAATTATGTCTATAGGGGTTTTATTAGGTTGCTCTTGCCAAACAGAGCCTTACTGTTACATGATGTTATTTCAGTTGTGATGAGGTTTACAGACTCCGCACTAAAGCAGGACAAGGCACAGAGTAGTATTGGGCGAGGGAGGCCCTGCCCCTCAGCAGGTGCCAGGAAGCTCCAGATGGAGGGTTTTTTTTAAAAGTACCCTGGTAGTCCAGAAGCAGCATTGAAGTGTATCAGATTGCATCAGCTATAAGAGGAGTGGCTGCCTCAGTTCTAAAACTACCCTTGAAACAGTGCTCCATATTATCCCCCCAGAACCCTGGTAGGAGGTAAAAACTCACAAGAGACTGCACAGAATAGGACACTTCTCACCGACGGATTAAATAGACTCCAGCATCTGTGACCATGCCCCAAACCGAGGGGCAATATCCTGGTAGGAAAGCTACCCAGTGAGGAGTATTATAACTTAGAGTGATGAGTGAGTGGTCCAGATATTGTAATTTCCTAAGGCCCTAGGAAACAAATCTGATGGAGTGGGATGGCCCGGTCCCTCTAAGTCATTCCCCTATATCTCTCCCATGATAGACTTCTAAAAGGAGTGGAAGAGACCCTCAGGAGGGATTGAGGCCTGCCACATACAACTTGGCTAGGGGCCCTTCTAGAATGATCAGGCCAGAAGCCATTGTCTGAGCACCATGCCGACTAGCTATCAGACTGACCTGCTATGCCAGTTTAGAGCCTAATCCTGAATATTCAACAAACTCATTGACAGTGGTAGTTATGGGTGCTCAATATACAAGGAGGGGTGGAAGCTCCTTTGGAATAGGGACGCAGAGAGACAGGAAGGGGAGGGAGGGAGTTACTGAGCATTAGTCTACACCAGAAGTGCTACAGCAGCGCAGCTGTACTAATGCAACTGCACTGCTGTAGCATGTCTAGTGAGGACACTCTATGCTGCTGGGAGACAGCACTTCTGTCAGCATAAAAAAACCCCACCTCTGCGAGAGGCAACAGCTATGTCGGCAGGAGAAGCTCTCCTGCCGACATAGCGCTGTCCACACTGGCGATTAGATTGCTGTAACTTAATGTTGCTCTGGGGGTTGGCTTATTCACACCTCTGTGCAATGTAACTTATATCAACATAAGTGTCTGCAAGCCCTGAGACTCAGCCATCACCAGGCTAGGACAGGATGCCCCAGTAATTCCTACTGCTGTTCCTTTGGCAGTTCCTCACTGCCTGGAGCACTGTGCCTTCCCCCAGAAGCTGGTACCAGTCTACCACCCAATTGCCGGTGCCATTTCCCCCAACCTGGCAGCTAACAACTATGCTTCTGCTCCTCCTCTGAGCCAGGTGTTTCCATGGTGGCTGAAAGGCAGGCCTGCTCTGGTCCTACCTGCTTCCAAGCAGCTTCCCTCTGATGCACTGTGGTGGCCATTCCAGCCCCTTCTCTTGGCCCCAGTCTTGTCTCTACCCACTGTGCATACACAGAAGCGGAACATAGCTGGATCCCACTCTTGTTTCCACAAAACAGATCCATACCTCCAATATTTATATTGTGGAGGCACTAATCCTCACCACCCTTGCTGCTCTCAACATGCAGTGTTTTTCTCTGAACAGTGAGCTTCTCACAAAGTGCTTAGTATCTCAGTCATTATCTGATTTATCGGATAGTGTGCATAGTGTCTCTCCAGGAGGGATAGAGTTACTTATGGGTGTAATTAAATTTTGGCAGGCTCACTTTCAAAAATTCTAAATGCTCTGCATTTTCTGGTAGCAATCTGGATCTGTGTTGAAAGCCTTTAACAAATCTCAAATGGCTAACAATCTGTTACAGGAATCTGAGGCCTAAAACAGAGAGTGGATTTCTTCACAAGACTGGAGAAGACAGTGGGTTTTTTGTGTGTGGTTTTTGTTTTTTTTTTACCATTAACACTGAACACATCTTTGTTAGAATACTCAGTGCTGGCAACTGTATATGTGCAGCACATTTCACACATTGAGGTAGCATCTCTTTGGGAGATACATTGGCAAGAGATCCCAATGGAAAAGTTTACTGAAGAGAGAGTTACAGAAGGAGAATTTTTGGTGAACTTCACTGGGATTTGTATTGGAAACTTAACTCCTGTTTTGTGTGGAACTAGTTTGTGAATAGAATCTTTCCTAGAGATGGTTTAAGAAAGAGGACAGAGATTTCCTCAAGAAAACAAATACCATGAGGAAGTATGGAAAACATAAAAATGGAGGGCCAAGAATGATTTCAATGGAAGTTGTGTGTGAGAGCAGGGTTTAATCTTTGATATATAAAATGATCCACACAGGTAGAAAACATAAGCATTTGTCTTATGTTTATAAGTACCTTTTTGTCCTCTATCTAAATTTTCAAATTGTGATTAAATGCACAATTCTTGTGCTGGCCCTTTGCACCAGGATAAAACTGACTGTCAATTATCACATTTCTATCTATTAACTGTTAATCTTTCAGTATACACTAGTGGATTATTTTGGGGGGACCAATCTCTCCTTTCTTGTACACTCAAAACTGCCATTCATTTCAGTGGGAGTTTCGGGATATGCAAAGGTTGCAGGAGAGGGCTCAAATGTTGACGTTTCAATTTGCATCCTCCATCACTGTAAGTACTGTGGAGGGTTATAGTTTCTCAGAGAAGAAAACAGAGAAATTCTTCAGGATATTGGATCTCTCTGAGAAATGAGACAACTGAAACAACAAGGCAGTGTAAATATCCCATCTGTAGCTTAACTCACAAACATCTTTAAAGTCACCAGGAGAATTGTATGAGGAATCCACTGAGAAGCCAGCTGCCAGTTTTAGGACACTTATGCAGTTTGCCATCTAAACTCTGTACCTTCCAAAAACAAGGGAAGGAAGAATTCGATTATATTAGAGATGAGTGAAATTAACCACCATATATGAATCTTTTAAAATAAAAATCTACAATGGTTGAAGAAGATCTAGTGATAAATGTACTTTAAATTCTCAAGAAACAGGCATCCCACCCTTACAGTTGTTAAACAAAGCAACTGAAATAAAATGAATAGCCTCTGATTCCATTTGCATGTGTATTTTGATTGTTATATGCATTTCCACAAGTAGTTGTCACTGATAAGCCAGACACTTAAATCTACTCCCTCTACTGATGCGTCCATTAATTCTCTTAGACACTGCCAAGTGCACAGCAAAATGCAGAACTATGACCTAATTTGGGGTTGTTTGAAAGACTTATAATGAACAGAAGTTCTTTGAGGGATCTCTTACCAATTTGGTTGAAGCCTATAAGAAAGCAGAGCTGAATAAAGGTGACAGAAAATATCAAATATCAAATTTCCTTTGAAATTTCTTAAGGAAAAAAATAAATTGTTGAAAACCATTTTTGGTAGAAATTTGTGGTATTCAGTAAAGATTCAGTTTTCTGTAACAATTTGTACTGAAAGCTAAACATTTTACAAATTTTTGAACTCCATTACAAACAGAAAAATGCATTGAAAATTATTTTTTTCTACACAAAATTTAGCGTTTGACCAAAAGGCATCTTTGCTTGAAATTTCTTGTCTATAACAATTTTTTAATCCCCTCTCAAGTTAGAAATTGGGAAGGAATATCAACAATTCATATTTAGTTTTTCCTCATATAAGATTTTTACAAATAGCTTTCACCTATAGAGCTCGCACAACACTTCACAGTCCTTAAGGAAATCAATCTATATTAACTGAAGTGAGTATATAGCATATATACTTCTGAAGTGAAACAGATTTAATGTTTTTCATTTTTAAAGACTCCCACTGATTTCAGGCCCTTAATAAATGGGTGAGGGGGTTCTCTCTCTTCCCCAAAGCCTTTTCCTTATCTGTCAAAGTTCCTCCTTTTCTCTGGAGAACCTGATTGGCTTTTTGGCCCCCTGTCCTGTCTTTTAACTATTTTCTCTCGCTCTGTGAGGTCTAAGCAAGGTGTTAAGTCTGTCACAAAGTTACTTCCCAAGCCGACACCAAATGCTCTTGAACAGCAGAATATAAACTATGCTGCTTCTATATAATTTATGTTGCTCCTACACCTGGCTTTAGAGAACTTTTTTTTTAATGCATTTGTGATAACAGCTCATTAGCAAGAGCTGAGCCGGTGCCTTCCATGAATGACAGTCAATAGAAGATACTTACCAAAAATGATAGATGAAGTAATTTGGGTTATTGCTTGCACAACAGAGCAGTCAGATAAGTACAATGATTATGTCACTTTCAAAGATATAATCAACTTGAAAGGGGGAAAATGCCTAATGCAGCTAAAAATTGAAATAAGACTCAATCCATTGAAAAATTCTAAGTGCAAATTAGTATAGCTCCACTAACTTCAAAGGAGTTTACACCAGGTGAGGATTTGGTTCTAAGCCAAAACTTGTACTTTTATATGTTTATATGTAAAAATACATTTCTATATAATGCACATGCACACACACAGGTCATTGTACAACAATACAGTAGCCACCTATAAAACAGACACAATATCTTTATCAAAGTATTTGATTGCTATGGTACAAATCCCCATTGGGTGTGAAGCAGTATGCTCTATTGAAATTCTGTATAATTGCCCAATAAATGAAAAATATATTAAATGAACAGATTAAAATATGAGAAATTAAAGTAAAAAAGGAATTACACTAGATGATATACAATAAACTCTGCTGAATTGATGATAATGGGCCAAACCATTAATTGTTCCAATAAGTCAAATTCTTGGCATCAGCATTCAGAATGTTGAGCTAGCTACATAATATATTGGCTCCCCAAATCCTAAGTGGATATCTTTCCTCCTCTTGTATTCAGTTGTGTGCTTAAATGGATGGTCTTACTGTGCACCAGAAAAGCCATAGGCACACAATGCATTCCTTGTTAGAACATCTTTATTAACAAGTCATTTTTTTTTCAGTTTTTGCAGCAAGTTGGAAATAAACATATTTTCATTTGTGTTTCATTAAGTTTTTCTGCAACCAATATGAAATGTCTTGATGCAGTCTGAAAGGTGAACAGATGGGAATTTATTTTTAGCTCACATTAGCACAGCCCATCAAACACTCATTTGCCTGATATACCATCATAATATAGCTTACTACTGAATCTTTTAAAGTATAGCTTTGCCTGCATTGTTGCATTCAAATGACAAAAGGCAACTCTGTGATAAATATTTAATTACAATCGTGATGGCGGTTATGTCACTGAAAACTAGTTATTGTAAGTGAATGGAAGAACTGTGGCTATAAAGAGGTATATTAGTAGACTATGTAGTACTGAAATGACAGCAGATTTTTCAGTTAGAATCTTTTAAGTAAGAGTTACATTCAAGTTTGGAAAAACATTTGTGCAGAACAATTGTGTATAAATTCCTACACTTCTGTACCTACAGCAGCTATGTTAAGATTTAAGTACCTTTTAATAATAAAACTAAAACAATACCAGTTATATTTTATGTACCAATTTTAATACAAAGTATCATAAAATGATGCACAGGGAAGGAAATGTAAGCTAGAAAGAAAAGAAAGATTTTAATTTTAAGATGAAGTTTGCAATCTCATTTAATTAATTGTCAATATACAAACTAAAATCAGATGTATTAGAGGAAAACTACTCCTTATATGGTTTCTTTCACAGAAACATTTTGCCATTCAGGATAATAGGAAAAAAGTTATGAACAGATTTTAAAATATAGCCTCTTAGATCAAACAAATTCTGTTCACTTGGGAGTAGACATTAGTTCAAAGCATTTTGAATCTGTTATTGAGTTCATATGCTAATAAACAACCTGTCATGTGAATTCAGTTTCCTTTCTCCTACCTCTCTCCTCAGTGCAATGACTTACAGCCATGGGAGGCACAAATGCTTGCATGAGGCTGACAAGCAATAACTGGGCACTTTTCCATAGGTGATTTTGAATTCTTAAAATCTGCTTCTCTCTTACACACACATCCATCAGCAAGACTGGTCACAAAAATTAAGAAAACCCAGTTGCCTACTTGTAACTGTTGTTCTTTGGGATGTGATGTTCTTTGGGATGTATTCCATATGAGGGCTTGCATGCCCGGCGCATTGAAACCAGAGAACTTTGCCCTGAAATACCCATAAGGATGGCACTCATGCCTTGCAGCCATAGACCCTCCCCTGACCGTATAAGGGCAGCACTCAACTGAGCCCTTCAGTTCCTTCACCTTGCCCCACAGAAGTAAGAGATGTCAATGCAGAGGGAATGGAGGGTGGGTCCTGGAATACATGATTAGACCTAGATGATCGAGTAGACATAGCGTGTAGGAAACATGAATGAGGACTATGAATTTCCTTCTTCCTGAGGATATGTGGTTACCCCCATCACACACTTAGTAAAAACCCAGGGAGCGGAGGACAAGTTGAAAGGCAGCACGGTGTACTGGCAGGGCTAGCCAGCCAGGACAAATCTGAGCAACCTCCTATGGTTTGGGAGGATTGTGATGTGGAAATAAGCATCCTGAAGGCCCAGGTCAGCAAACCAGTCACTGTGATTCAAGACAGGGAGGAAAGATGCTAGAGTAAGCATACAGAATCTCATATCTGATGCATTTGTTGAAATCTTGGAGGTCAAGGATAGGCCTCATCTCTTTCTTGGAGACCAGGGAATACCAGGAATAGAATCCCTGTCCCTGATGCTTCCAGGGATGTCTTCTGTGGCCCCCAAAGCCAGTAAAGACTGACTCTCGTCAAGGAGCAGTGTCTTGTGAGAGGGGTCTCTGAAAGAGATGGTGGGAGGAACTGTATAGCATAACCTCATCTGATAGTGCTTAAGTCAAAAGATCTTCCCCATTCAGTCTTCCCACTCCCTACATCATTCCTTTTCAGATCCAGTTGTCTGTTGTAATGGAATCCCAAACACTGTGAAAGTAGGGCAGCCAGTCCTTTAATGGGGGGATGGAAAAGGAGAGTTTACCACTGCATTGGTTAAAATGAGTGCTTGCTAGGCAACCAGGAATGTGGGGTGAGGGGAGAGGAGTTGATTAAACCTGTAATCAGAGGATCTTCCCCTTTAGAACTGTGATTCTTCCTGTGATGCATCGGGACTAACCCAGAAAGAGAGGATTGTCTGAAAAAATGCTGCAAGCAGTACTGCTCTTGCAATTGCTGACTGCTATAGTGGCATCTCTTTATAGCCAGAGTATATACTCTCAAAGCATTCAAAGTAGCTTGAGAGTCTTTTAAAAAAAATGCAAGGTTTTGTTGGTCTTTTCTGAAAGTAAAACAGTAACAACAACAGCAAGTCCTTAAATGGTCTGCTTTGCAGCACATCAGGTACAATGCCTGAATTCTGCAGCTATGAGGTGCTCCTCAGGATCAGAGCTGTTGCTGTAAATTCTGGTCACAGCGTCCACCATGTCCAGAGCTGACTGCAACGAGGTCTTGGCCATATGGCCTTCCTCAGTGAATGCCATAAACTCTCCCCAGGAGGGTTCTGGCAACTGTCTGTAAGTTAGATGTGGTAATCCAATTGACAAAGTCTTGAGGAATTCTGGAAGTTCAGTGATGACAACAGGTGAGGACATTGATCAGACTCTTCTGAAGCCCAGTAAGAAGGTGGCATTTGTGCCAAAAAAGATGAGTGGGGAATCAGCACAGGCAGCACCAAATGGGAGATATTCCCACCTGGTGCTGAAAGAGGCATCAGCACTGAGACCGGTACTGAACTCTATGAAAGGAGCTGATGCCAAAACAATGACAATGCTGAAAGATGTAACAGTGTTGAGGAGACCTTCGGTGCCACAACTGGCCATGACTCCATAGTCTTCACACACTCAGCAGCTTTGTGACCTGACCAGAAGGTGCCAAGGGCACAATACAGGAGGAGCCAGTGGAAGACATAGCTCCAGTGGAGAGTCTCGGATGAGAGGCAATGCAAATCTGATACCACCTGGTATGCCATCAGCATAGTGCTACTGCCAGTGTCATTGGTACTGTATGGGACTCAGAAGAAGTCCCATGGCCGGAACTGGAGGTGACAGTACGGGCCCTTGCGGCTCACGGTTCAATGCTAGGGAGTGGCTTGATGGACCTACTCTGTACTGTGTGCCAGAAGGAGTATGGTGCTAGTCATCAATCCTCCTAGAAGAGGAGGAGTTCCTCAACCCCTGGAATAGTCACAACTCATTTTATGGGACTCTTCCTCACCACTCCAGAGGCGAGTGAATCATCCCCTCTCCTCTTGTGGGAAAGGCCAGTACCTGAGTACGGAGCCGCACCTCTTGCCAGATCCAAAGGCAACCACCAGACAAGGACCTCAGTACCAGATCAGACCTCATAGCATGCTGCAGAAGGTGCTGCTTCAACCACAAGTCTCTTACCACCTGAGGCCTCTCTGTGAAAGACTTGCAGATGGATCACCTCCTTTACTGCGTCCCTTGCTGAGTGAGACAACAAGCACCTCATGTAGGGGTCATTGTTGGGGATGGCCCCCTACATGACAGACAAAGCTTGATCCCTGATGAGGGCATCACACAGGGCAGCCACTACTCTGCTAACACTAAACTAACATTTACACTAAACTGGAGATACTACTACCACTGTATACAAGAAAAGTTCTCAGAAAACTGAAAATATGAGGTGACACAGAGCTCCAGCTCAAGATCTGGGAAGTCAGAAAAAAACTGAGTGTGTCAGGGCAGCAATGCCCTTATACAGCCAGGGGAGGAGCTACAGAAGCAGGGCATGAACGCTGCACCTACAGGTACTGCTAGGCAAAGATCTCCAGCTCCAGTGTGCAGGGCATGTACACATCCACATGGAAGACGC
>ML677340.1:16332290-16469842 GCA_007922305.1 Dermatemys mawii
GTTATTTCTTTTTTCATGCAGGTCCCCACATCTGTACCCTAGAGTTCAGAGTGGGGAGGCAATCCTGACCTCTTGTGACAAGGAACATACTTACTGGAATACTTTTAAACACGTTCTTGCAATATTTACTAGAATTAGTGAAGAGGTTTGTGGTCCACAAATGATATTTTCTTGAACAATGTCCAAAATATTCTATACTGTACTCTACATTGTCAGTATTACCTCCCCCCACCCCAGGCATTCAAAATGCATATGTTTGGTCCCCAGAATCATTAAATTGGCTTAAAATGAAGAGATTGTTGTCCTTATAATGTTTGAGTTCATTTTATTTTATCTCCTAGTGTTGGAATCTTTAGGGTTTGTGCTTCCAAGCTTTTCTCTGTAGGCTGGAAGGAAACAAACTGTACAAAAAATGAAAATAGAGAGTCTCATGTAAGCACACCACTCTAGGAACTGGGACTCTAAAGAAAAAACACAACAAATAAGACGACTCACAATAAAATAATAATTGGCAATAGTGCAATTTCCATTTAAATTGAAAGGCTCCACTCATAATGAGGGAAGGTGAAGGGTATATAATCGATGTTGTTGTGAATGGAGCAAATCCTGACAAGTTCTGTGGTTCCTCAGCTCTGACTGAAGTCAGGATTTGAGCCATGTCTCTATCTTTGATGTTACTACACCAGAGCCATGTCCTTCACTCCTTGCAATTTTACTAAAAGAGCCTGATCATTTGATGAGGGCACTGTGGTGAATGAAAGTGTATACTTCTGTCACTTGTTAGAGCCAATATAGCAGCTTCTCCTCCAAGAGAACAGGACCCTATGGCTACTTGTCGAAAGCACAGCAACTTCAATGTCATAAATGAACAACTGTAAAATTTTCATAAGTGCCTATGTGAAAAAGGAGACTAAATCCCATTTTCAATGTGACATAGGGCTTGTCTAGATGGGGGGGTTACTTTGCTCTAAGATAGTGTGTACATTTAAATAACACTAATTACTCAGCACCAACTCCCTGTGTGGATGCTCTTACAGAGCATTAGATGTGCATTAAACTAAACTACACATGGGCAGAGTAAGGTTACATCTACAATCCAGCACTTACAGCTGCACTGATGCAGGTGCACTGCTATAGTTCTTGTGGTGGAGACACTAAGCCAATGAGAGAGAGCTCTCCCATCAGCTTAATAACTCCTGTCTCCTCGGAAGGCAATAGCTCTCCCACCAATATAGTGCTATCTACACCAGCACTAAGGTTGGTATAATTTATGTCATTCAAGGCTGTGGATTATTCATACCCTTGAACAACGTAAGTTAAAACAAAGTAACCTGTAGTGTAGACATGATCTAAGGGTCTTCACAGCGAGTTAATGTGCAGTAACGAGTACCCTTTACATTCTCATCCTGGCTTACATACAAGCCATTATGCACTTAGAATCTTAAGTTCTACTAACTTGCAATAAAATTTAAGGGCCAGTTTTTAAAGGTATTTAGGAACCTAAAGTACAGATTGGCGCCTACTGGGATTCTCAATAGCATCTAAGTACCTAATTCTGATGGGCACCTATAAAAATCTGGTTCCACATTCATTTGACTTTCAGTGATACAGGCTCCTAAGTCTCTTTGGAGAATTTGACAGTGTTACTCTCTGTCTTGGATGCCTGTCCTTTTCATAATAAAATCCATATCAGACAGAAGGTCTGATCTTACACAACTCCTTTTCAAGTAAATGATTGCTTTGTGTTCACACAGTGTTGTTGTATCCAAGATGGTCCCAGGATATTAGTGAGACATGGTGGGTGAGGTAATATCTTTGATTAGAACAACTCAAAAGCTTGTCCCTTTCACCAGCAGAAGTCAGTCCAACAAAAGATATTACCTCACCTACCTTCTTTTGGGTTCTGCAAAGGTAGGCTCTTATTCAGGGAGAGAGGTCTAATATTAAAGTCTGAGCCTAAAAGTATCAGTGAAATCATTTTAAAAGAAGAATGGCACATTGATCAATTTGAAAGGAGGAAAAAGAAAGAATAATGTTAGCTGTACATCATCTATCAAAACTACAAAGTTTAAGATACAAGACTATGATAATGAGAGGTAACAATAGTATTCAAAAGGTCTCAAGTAAAAAGGATAAGTTGAATGAACCAAGTCAGCCAGATATGAAACCGTACATTATTCCATCTGTTCAAACATCCAGTGCATCCATCAAAGCATTTTACTAAAGAGTGTAAATACCAATCAGCAATGTTGTATTTCTTTTCTTTTCTCTCAGATGGCTGGAACCTAGGAATTGAGTCTTTAAGTGTTTAACTAGGCAGCAGACACACAGGACTAATTAGCGAGAAACACAACCACCACAGGAAATAAATAGATGGCTGGGAGAGTAAGAATGAAGGACAGTGAAGAATGGTATGGATGAAGGAAGTATATAGGCTTATATTTTCTTGTGTGAATTCTGAAGATATAAAATACATATGTAAACAACTCTCAAGTACTGGTACTCGAACAGTAGCAATGTACTTCTTACTTGACAAGTTTTCTTTGAGATATAGTATTGTATTGTAAGTGGAAAGATCAAATAAATCTACAAGTCAAGTCGGCAATGAACCCTTTTTCAATACATTGGATGGTATTATTTCAGCTCTTTTTAAGTCAGGAGTTGAAAGAAATAACTTAAACATGAGATTATTTCTCAAAGGATGCCAGTGATTGTAGTGTCCTAACCCCTTGGCATGGGGTACTTTTTGATGGGGGTCTCTGTTACTCTCTCCTGCTGAAGCTGTTCCACAGTTTATAATTCAAGTCACTGGACCAGAGTGAGTGTGAGAATGATTATGCAGCACCCCCTTGGGAGGTGGAAGACTCAGGGACCATTGTGCCTGCTCCAATGACTATTTACCCAAACTGGAACAGCTTCAACAGGATGGTTTGAGGGATTCCCCCACCTCCATCAGACTATCCCATAGCTCAGTGGTTACAGCTCTCACCTGAGAGATTAGAGATCCCTTTTCAAATCCTGTCCTCCCTTTCCCTAAAAGCTATAAAGTGAGCTCTTCTGAACATTTTGTGTGGCATGAGATGCCTGCCTCACTCATTCACACAAGAAATGACCTCACTCCAGGAGAGGAGTTTCTGGCTGTGAATCACAAGCAGAGGTAGGTGCCTCCCTGAAGTCTGGACTTAGGCACCTAATTCTGAGAAAGGGATGAGACTTAGGACACAGCCCTCTCATCACCTAGATTGGGTAAATCCTCACCTAGCATGCTGGGTTTTGTGGATCATAGTCTAAGGCACCTATCTTTCCCCATGCATTGTATAGGAGTCTAAGCACCTAGCTCAGGGTTTGTGAATCATGATGGTATTCCGGTGATTTTCTAGCTGCCTAAAAGTTAAGCATTGCAATGTTCACACTGCAACACTTCAGTCCTTTTGTGGATCTGGGCCAAAATATCAAAGCCAGAAAGTCATTGATATTAACAGTGCTCTGTACTTTTAACCACTGCTGCTCTCACAGACACTACTGAACCAGACCTCCTTGCAATGTTGCTATTGTTGCAGCTCAGGGATATTTCAAAATAATTCCTTTTAACCCCAATGACACTATACTGACTACCTAGCCATGCTCATTCCATGTGTTTACACTGGGCACAGCTCAGTGCACAGCACAATGGTCCTTTCACAGTGAGCACAGGTAACGAAAGAGATCTGAATTCTTCAGTGTGTCATTCTTAAGGCTAAGCTTTTGTCATAGATATTTTTAGTAAAAGTCATGGACAGATCACAGGCAATAAACAAAAATTCACAGAAGCCCCTGACCCGTGTCTGACTTTCACTAAAAATATCCCTGACAAATGTGGTACGTGGGTTCAGCATTTACTGCTACTGGGGCTTCCACCACTGTAATGCATCCCCTCTCCCCGGGCAGCTGGTAGCTGCAGGGTCTCCCAGTCACTGGCTGGGGCTGGGCAGCTGCAAACATCCCCCCATGGCCTGAGGCAGCTAGACAGCTGCAGAAAGTTGTCCCATCAGCATGGGGACTGGGAACTGGAGGGCAAAAATGTCACAGAGATCAATGAAAATCACAGATCCCATGACTTCCGTGATGTCTGTGACATAATCGTAGCCTTAGTCATTTTACGGATGCCAAAAATGAGCTTCAAGCACAAATGGATCTATCTTGAACTACACATCTGTAGTGGTCTCATTAGGTATCCCAATGAGGATCTGTAGTTTACCAGTCCCTTTTCTGAAGCACAGCCCATTATTTAGTAAACAGTGGAGAAAAGAAGAACAGTGATTTATTTTTTTTTCTGAAAAACGTGCAGTGACCAGGTAAAACTCAGCAAAAAAAATCAATACATAGATACTTCCATCTCGTGAAATTATATGCAGCCTTCACTGCGACATCAAAGCCTTTCTGAAGCTCTGAAATGCAGCAGTCTCTCTCAATGAACAAATTGGAAAAAATGAATTTGAATTTTAAGTGATACATACGTGTTTTTCAACCGGGACAGCCTGCCGTCAGTTGATACTGCTGCTTCTGAACTGACATGAAGTGATGAACTGGCGCAGCAGGAATGCGATAAATGTATGTTACTCATGGACTTGTGGTTTGGCTGGATTACTGGTATATCTAAATTACCAGAAAATCGAATCTTTGGGTATTAAAACTTATGGTGACATTTATTTTAGTTACATCATAATTTTTCTATTTTCTATTAAGCCGTTTAAAATGTTACCAAGTACTGCAGTGTGTATTTACAAAAATGGTGTGGCATCAATATTTAGAGGGGTAAAATATGTTATGACAGCATATTTTAATGTAATCTATTATTAAATAACCATATACTATCACAATCATAGTATATAATGTCAATAAAGATATTAAATAGCATGAACACATTTATGCTAAATGTAAATGACAAGTTGATAACAATAACAAACAGAGATAGAACACATTTCTTACACAATCACAATATGCTGATCAAACCACTGTCTGCTTTTATTACTTTATTACTTATTACTTGAAAAGAAATTATTTGAATTTTCTCATTAGATTGCCATAGATGTGATTTCTGCATATTACAACTTTCTGGACATTCTTATATTTTATATTCTTCTGTCTTATATCTTCCAACAGTACTTAGGCTCTGATTCAGCAAAGCATTAAGCATGTCCACTTAAACTTGTGTCTGTCCCTATTCAGGAAAACACATAAGTGCCATTCTCAAAGTTAAGCATTTAATAAAGTTGAATAAGGATGTAAACGATGAAGGATGGTTTGCTGAATTGGTGCCTAAGAAATACCTACTCAGGTCACAGCTGAAGAGAAGCTGCAGTTTGCCCCTTTGAGTTCTAGCAGTCAAGCATGCCCCAAGCTGCCTCCACCCACCCAATGGCCGGTTGGCAAAAATGTTTACTTTTGGTCTGAAACACACATTTGGGAGCTATTTGGTATTTCTTTTTATGAAACACAAGCTTTCTAGGCCTCCAAACTGGGGATTTACTGGAAGTGGCTCAAGCCAAAATTTGCAAGCTTGGTTGCCTAAAATTATGAAAATAAATCCATATTTAGGCTCTTATACAAGTACCCTGATTCTGAGCACCCATGACTCCTACTGCAATCAGTGGCATCTGAGGATGCCTGCTGTCTCTGAAAATCACACCATGTACTTAGATGAGTAAATCTGGATCATGTTGCTTGGAAGTTTTGAAAACAGCCTCACAGTCTTGCAAAAATCAATAGAGAAAAAACCTGACTAACCAAAGAAGAGGGGCAGGATCTTGATCAGTACGAAATTGTAATTTCCCAGTTTGGGTAAAAGACACCCAGGAAAAAAGACCACTACATAAAAGCAATAAAAACACATTAAAAATTTATAAAAGGAAAAATACAACACACATTCTGTAGGTACTTGCAACTGTCTCTCTGAAGAGCTCCTCGTTGAGTAAAATGCCTGTTATGTTTTGATCAAAGACCATTGATAGTGCAAATTTCGACATAGCATGAGATCCATGGCAGTTGCAGAAACTCTTTTGAACTTCTAATGTAGTTGTAAAACACACTATGCATAGCATGTCTTTCTCATTGAGGTTTAAATAGCAAGCAGAACACTCATACTGCAAAAGCTTTTATCTTTTTCTTTACTCCGCATATGGCAAAAATCTCATTGTCAAATTTTTGCCTATAATCTTATGCAACATCTTCAGCAACTTGGACACAACATCCTATGATTTTCTTTTCACGGTAGAAATAAACATTCAGCAAAAACACATTTTTCCCTCTGTGGATGTTTGTAGCTATTGTCATACTCGTATTTGGCCAACCATATTGCACTAATATCAGGGTTAATTCTTTTAGCACCTTGAAGTCTTTAAACCATGATTTGAGGACTTCAGTATCTCAGATATAGGTTAGGGGTTTACTACAGGAGTGGGTGGGTGAGTGTCTGTGGCCTGCATTGTGCAGGAGGTCAGACTAGATGATCATAAAGGTCCCTTCTGACTTTAAAGTCTATGAATAAATGATAATTTCTCATTTTATGCTCAAGTTCTCATCTTTATCATATGGTGATTCTATGCCATGATAATCAATTGATGTTTTTACATATTTTCAGTGCTGAAAACCAACAGAGACTGTTTCTAATGAAGAGCTGAAACACAACTGGTAGCTATGTTTCAAAGAGAATAAGGACATTAAAAAATAATCACATTTAGAGGAGTCATGCTATCAGTTACCCTGGCCACCATCTTCCAGAAATTTCTAGATTCAAGCAAATCAAACCTCTTAACCCATTGTTAAAGAAGATGGGGCCAAAAAGAGGTCTCAATGCACCAGCTACAGAGGCGGGAGAGTTGGGAAAGAACACTGGTCTTCAGATCAAATCAAGACAAAGGGGAATCTCTCCTTTTGACTGAGAACAGAGAGCTATGCTCCTAACCCATCCCATCCCACATACTTTGACCCATATTGCTAACTATTCATAACTCTGCTCACTCATGTCTTCAATATTCAAGGACAGTTAAATCAATCCACAAGCTCCACCAGTAACCCTCATTCTCTAGATTTTCTAATAAGCATAATAAAACCATGATGTTCTCATCACTTCAGCTTTAATGCCCTGAAATCAGAATCTGACATTTCTAGTACTGAATATCTTTCAAATTCATTTACTTCAAAGTGACAGATTTGTGATTTTCCCATCAATTTGAAATCAAATGCATTTTAAAAAAATGAATTAACAGTAGTTTCAGGCACATTATTGTTCAATTGCCAGCTTTGTGGTTTTACAGTCACGTTTCAATTTTTTAAAGCTACTTTTAACTCTTTCTTTCTAAATCACACACATTGTAAGCTGTTTGGGGAAGGGACTTTGTCTGTTATATGTTTACACAGCATCAATCTAGCACAATAGGTTCAGATCTGTAGGTGCTAAGATCATATACATAATTCTAACAAACAATTGTTGGATGATAATGCCTCTGATTCATTAATGGTCATAACACTTTTGAAATCCTCATATGAACTTCATTATTAGAAATAAAACCATTAGAATGTTTTAAAATGCATCTGTATATGTGGGATTTAGCCTCAAAAAGATGTCCATTATGGCTCCTTCTCTTAAAATGTTACTTTACCCTTTCACTTTTTCTTCTCAAACTGGAACATTAAGAATTACTGATACTGGCACAATAGTTATATAAAACTGGTCCTAGTACTAAAAAAAAATTGGAAAAAAAGAGTAAAAATATTTACTGAGTAGAATATATTTGGCCATGAAAATGTAAAAATAATAGCTGGTAAATTATATACTTCCAAGTATTTCTTTCTTCAAAGAAAGAGTTCTGTATTTCACCGATGACATCCATATAATGTACACCAAGAATTACTATGGTAACAAATAGGCTTTATATCAAAAAGACCCACCCAAAGATTTTTTTTTGTATCTCTCTCGTTGTGCTGTTGATATGCTGATACTGTAAGCTGGTATACACCTCAGCCAGTACTTTGGAAGTACATGGGATATTTAAAACTAGACTGGGATAGGTAGTGAAACTGTTGTAAATGTACCATACAATATGGAACAATCCTCAATTGGCGGAGAGATGATTGGAAAGAGAACTAGTAGGTAATTTCTATCTGTAACTTGTATGATTTTATAATTAAAGGCATATATTTCTATTCCACTGAAACCGAAGATAATAAAATGATCACCTCTGTATATTTTTATCAACTTCAAACTTGCTCACAAATATGAATTTTTAATTGTTGAACAACCTATTTACGTTATACCGATAGTAATTTATGTCCAGCAACATAAACATAGTTAAAGAATTTTAGGGGTAGAGGGTGGGGAAGGACATTCTTGTAAATAGAATACCCCTGGAATGTCCTCGAAGCACAATATTTTGGGAGGGGACCAGAAACAAATTCAAAATCTATAAACACAAGAGACAAGTTTTATAAAGCTGGTGCTGGAAATCCCACATGGACAGAGAGCAACATCAACAAAAAATACCACCAACCTCTGCACATCAAAAAGTTCCAGAGTTTAAAAAAAGCAAGTCTGTTATAAAATGATCTCTGAAGAAGACAGGCTAGAGAAAGCTCTTATAGATCTCCAGTCAATGATATAAAAAAATCATTTAGGGCTGTTCTCCAGCTGGCATTAAATAATTCTTCACAAGCTAACATCAACCAAACTATTGCCTTCATCAGAGACCAAAACTCCTTCTCTTAAAGCTAGTGTGCTAGCTTCAAAGCAGCATTTGACAGCATCATAATTCAAAAACAAACAAAAAACAAGTACGCTTTACCCATCTCAATTTTGTTGTTTGTGTCTCTGCAACCCGCAGCAGTCTGTCACAACAGTTGGTCTAGATTTATATAGCATTCTTCATCTGTAGAGGTAAAAGTATTTTATAGGAGTGAGAAAGTACTGTTACTTCGCCCTCCTCTCTCCCCACATTTTACAGATGAGGAAATGGGAGGTATGTCAACATAGCAAAATCAGTAAATAAACTGGGCGCAAGTCTCAGACCCTGGGTCAGCTGATTCCGGCTTGTGGGGTTTGGCTGCAGGGCTAAAAATAGCAGTTAGATGTTGCCATTCCGGTGCAGACAGTGCTCTGAGACTCTCCTCACTTGCCGGTTTTCAGAGCCTGGGCTCCAATCTGAGTTTGAACATTTATACTGCTATTTTAGCCCCTAGGCAAGCCCTGTGAGGCTGAGTCAGTTGATCCAGGCTCTGAGACTCACTGCCACAGGGTTTTATGGGGTTTTTTTTGCTGTAGAAGTACACAGAGGCACAAAAAGGTCAAGTGTCCAAGCCCAACGTCTCACACTAGAAGTCAGCGGCAGTACCAGAAATAGAAATTAGGTCTCTTGACTTCCACTCCAGTGTCTTATCAAAAGGACACTGCTGCTACCTTGGAGAGTCTTTCCCTTTTCGCTTTAATTAGTATACCATTTATCCCCTGTGGCCAGTGCGAGTTCAGGAGAGGATCAGGACTTTTAGTTGGGATCCTCTATAGGGATATAGCATCCCTTTTTTAAGTATCCTTTCTGGAAACCTTACCTTTCTCTTTTTGTCCTCTCTAAATATAACAGAAGTGGGCAAAAATAATAAATAAAATTGGATATGAACTCAGATCCAGATCTGAGGATTCTTCCAATAGTTTAGAGTTGTATGGACCCATCATTTTGCTAAGGCCCATCTTTAAGTTATATATAATAAAAAGAATTAGATCTGAAGTATTAATTGTTGCTGAATGTACATACGTAACTTCCTTATGACAGAAATCTGTTACATCAGTGGGCCATAAAAAAACTGCAAGAGCCACAGGAAAAGAAATTAATCACTGCAAAGACTGTAAAGAAGATCTTTTGCCAAAGATCTGGGATAAATTCTTTTTCCAGATAAAGTAATAAATCAAAATTGAGCTGTGTCTTAAATTAATCTCCCTTGACTTGCTTTTGTTTTCTGGTCCATATTTAATCTGAACCAATATATCACATTTTCAAAAACAGCAGTCACATCCTTCTGCAATTTCCTCCACATCTTTCCTTTAAAATATTTTAAATTTGTGTGTATGTGTAAACCAGCAACAAAAAAACAACAACTGAATAAAAAAGCCAATTAATTTTGGAGCGAAAAAGAGAGTTGGAGATGTCCTGGGGAAAGTTAGCAATTAATATACTCAACAAATATGGACTGAGGTGATAAGTGAATTAGCTATCCCTACAATAAATAGTTAAGATTAGACAGAAGCTGCAAGATTTCAAGCAGCAAAAGAACTACTTGTCATCTCATATTTATCTTTGGGTTTTGTACTGACTCTAGTCACCACAGAATCTGACCATTGTTTACTAATTATAGACATATCAATCATTTTGAGAAAAATCCTTGCACCAATACCCAACCAGAACAACTGGATTGGTCACTAGTCAGTGCATCCTTCTTTCTGCAGATGCACAAGTGGCTCTTTAACCATTCTGAACATCAGCTTTTATGTGTTCAGTTTCTTAGCATCCCAAGTCTCCAACATGGCCTGACCCATTTTCCCCTGTCTTTGCCTTTCAGGGACACCTCATGGAGCAGAGCTCCAGGAATTCAGTGTGCATACATTTTATTTGACACCCCCAAAACATGCCCCTCTTCTTTATACAACAGAATTACACAAGTTGTGTTCTCTGGGTACCTTTCATGGGTGAGCAGGTGAGGGCAGGACTCATTCCAATGGCCGTTTATGCGTTGGAATTGTAATATTATACTGTCAGTGATTTTTGAGTGTCCATATGCATTGATGTCCATTTGCACTGATGTCCACCTCTTCTGTATATTTGAAAACTCCAATTTAAAATCAGAAATTAAAATATTTTAAAATTAGGGCCTCTGTCTCCCCAGAAAGAAAATAGTGCTACAAGTAGCCGTTGAAATCAGGACACAAATAAATGAGAGTATTCAGAGTGAGGAAATAGGGAGAATTGGGCCCTTTTTCATAATCATTTCTCACACTCACACACTTCCCTTTCACTGACCATTGTCATTCACACTCTCCTCACTCCCTATCCCACAGCAGTGAGAATGTGGGGAGTACCAAGAGCAGGAGCTGCAGTCCCCCTCCAGACCTGCATGGAGCACTGCCACTGAAGAATTTTGCCCACCCTCCTGGCCAAGGAATGGGCAGAGCTGTGAGAGATTATAGTCCAGTTCTAGACACAATAGCAGCACTGGCACAGAAGAAGTTCTGTCTCCTTTCCCGGCCTGGGTGCAAAGCAGGAGAGATCAGGAAGAAAAGAAAGGGAAGGGACGGGGGAGGAGAAGCCAAAAGGCAAGGAAGGATCTTCTGAGCAGAGCCTGGGTTTTTCTAACAACTGACAATGTAGGTGACAGGCCCAGCCAGTAAATACTGCTAATTGTGTTGCTCCTTACATCTGATCTTGGAGACAGCCACCTCTGCCCCACCCCTCCACCCCCCAGTTTTGAGCTGTACTAAATCCCCACACAGGCCCATGTAAGACACACACTGACCATTTTCTACTGATGCCATCCCATGGGAATGTCTGCTGCTGGGGACCATCCTAGAGTCTACGAGGATACCTTAGCCTCTGCAGTGAACCTGGCCTCATATCCCATATCTAATTGACCAGTGCTCTGATATGTATGAAAACAGGTATTGAGTTTGGGGGACACTGACAGTGCTATATGATTGTCAAGATTCCCATTGCTCCTGTAGCTTTGGCCAGCACTGGCAATAACAGAAGAATACAGTTCTTCTGGAGCATTAATATGTAAAAGAAAGAAAGAAAAAGACCATTCCAAATGGCAAATGAAGGACTGTATGAATGTGATAGCATTAATCTGTAAATTCCTTTTGCAGTGGCTGGAAGTGTAAATAAACTCTGTTTTCTGTCATCATTAATGCAGTGTATTCAGAGTGTGTAACTCATGCAAAATATGTATAGCAACTTCTCGGTAGTGTTTCAAGGGATAATTTTTCCAAATGAAACCACTGAGTAACACAGAAGGTGCATTTAACAGCCAGAATTCCAGTCTTTGTGTGAAATGGATGAAAACACGTGAGCTTATTATTTTTTTTAAAAAAGAGCTATTGCTCACTCTGCATCAGTCTATTTATATAGTCTAATAAAGAGCCATCATGTGAGCTCCCATCCTCTCCGCCTTCCTCCCCCCATCCCAGCTTGAGGAGGACAAAAATGAGGAAATAATATCACCAGGGCCTGTGACAGTACAAGTGAAATGTTTTTAGAAAAGCGAGTACTGTGCCTGTTTGAGTTTTACTGGTTTAATCTGCCATTTAGGAGACCCCCTGGGGAATGCCTATGAATCCACAGAGGTGGTCAGTTACTAGAGGCAGAAAAACCTCTCAGTTCCCAGGAGACAATATAAATAGGGTGACCAGATGTCCCATTTTTAAAGGGACAATCCCATTTTTGGGGACCTTTTCTTATATAAGCGCCTATTACCCCCCAGCCTCAGTCCCATTTTTTCACAGTTTACATTTAGGACGACCAGATAGCAACAGAGATGGGAGCCATGGGCATGTGGAGCTTTGAGGATGAAGTTGTGAGGTCTATGTGTGGGGGAGCAACCAGTGTGACCTTTAAGCAAAAGAAGTTGCTATTACTTAGAACTGCTGCAGATAGACCAATCAGAAGTCCAGATGCTACACAGTCTGGGCTTTAGAGAAAAGTGACACTTCGTAGCATTTGAGATCAAGTTCTGTCGAAGCTGCAGTTTAGACTAAGAATAGTCAGAGTCTGAACTCTACTGAATTTTTGTCACTTAGATAAAATGGAATTTAGATCCCCACCGGACCTGATTTTGCAAAAACAAAACTTGACTGATTAAGTTTCACAAAACCCTGTTTGCCCTTTTTAGAGCTGGGGGGAAAATCCCAAATCTTCCACCAAAATCCCCCAAATATTTTGAATACATAGACTAACACAATCTTGATCTGAACCATTCTTATGATGAGACTTGAAGGCTTTGAACAACAAAAACACAGCCTCTAGGAACCATCTGTGTTCAATAATCATTCCATTTGTTACTGTTTGACTTCTACCTTATAAAAGGTATATTTAACCTTTCCTCTTCGGGCAGGACATAGATGAATTTATGTGAACTTTAAACTGTAACAGCTGTGTTTTGAGTGACCTCCATATGCCTCCAGCGAAGCTCTACAATATTCACTTAATAGTTTAAATTTGTGCTTCAGTAAAGGTCAAAAAGGAGAAAAAAATATGAAATCCTTCAAGGCCATAAATACGTTCACAGCGAAGAAACAGTTTGCCCCTAATACAAATCTATTTGTCTGCTGAAGGTAAGAAGTCAGTGTTTTAATCAGAATGTAGCAATGAGGAATTTCCATGTTGCAGATAACTTGACATGTCTGAAAGAACAGAATGTGTAATGTTCAGAGTACAGTTGATCAAAGATTTTTGATTAAACCTTATTACAATGAAAAATTCACTTTTCTACACCCAAATATTTCATTAAAAACTCTCTTTTTTGTCAAGAATCTAAATTTTGAAGTTTAGAAATTTCAGAATTTTGGGTTTTAATTTTTTGTTTTTACTCTTTTTCCTCGTCTCTCCCCCCACCCTTGTTACCACTGAATGCAAGGGAATACAAGATATTGGGGAGGTCTTTCACCTTTTCATTGGTCTTTTTACAAGGGCCAACTTGTCAAAACTTCAACTTTTGAAGACTTCCAGAGTGGCAAAAGCGGGGCCAGGAGAAATAGAGAGAAAAGAAACCCACAAACATACCACTGAGCAGAAGAAAGGAGAAAAAAATTAAATGAACACTTCAAAATAAAACTTTAAAAAATTGCAAACATTAAGAAGTTATTCCATTTTCAACCCCATAAAACAGAAATTTAAATTTAAAAATTTTCAAGTTTGTGAAGTTTTTTTGGTTGTCCCCTTTGGACTGGTTCTAGATCAGAATAAACAGATAAATTAAGGGCTTGCCTACAAAGGGGAAATTGACTGTTGCAAGTCTTCCAGAGTAATTCCTGTGTGGACACTCTATTCCAAAACAAAAATGAATTTATTTCTGAAATAATTACTCCAATTCATAAATTTACAGTAATTATTCTGCAATAAAGTAATTTATTTCAGAATACAGAGTTTATTAAATGTATTTATTAATTATTAGGCAGGAGCTATGCCTGTCAATTTCCACATGTAGATAAACTCTTAGTGACCCTCCTTAGCTGGATTGCACGTGGATGTGATTTGAAATGGAGGCTGGGGAATGGAAAGTGAAACAAAGTGTTACCATGTTGGATAAAGCTGCCAATTACAAGCTGTATTTATGACTGGCACTGCCATGTGGAGATTGGTTGAATTAAAGGATTTTTGACATTGCAAACTTCTATGATTTTCTCAAGAGTCTCCGTATCACAGGGGTGGCCAACCTGAGCCAGAGAAGGAGTCAGAATTTACCAAAGTACATTGCCAAAGAGCCACACTAATGTCAGCATCAGCTGCCCCCATAACTCCCCCAATTGCAACCTGCAGCGCCTCCTGCCTTCAGGAAGCCCCACCAATCAGTGCCTCCCACTCCCTCCCCATGCCTTCCACCTGTAGCGATCAGCTGTTACATGGTGCACAGGAGGCTCTGGTGGGGAGGGAGAAGAGCGAAGGCACGGCAGGCTCGGGGAGGAAGGGACGGAGTGGGGGTAGGGCTTGGAGCAAAGCAGAGAGTTAAGCACTGAACATTCCCCAGCACATTGGAAAGATAGCATCTTTAGCTCCAGCCCCGGAGTCAGTGACTATGCATGGAGCTGCATATTAACCTATGAAGAGCCACATGAGGCTTCAAAGCCACAGGTTGGCCACCCTGCCCAATAGTGGTCATCTGCTAACCTCAGCTCCTGAAGTCAAATTTTGTGAGCATCTCAGCTCTTAATAAAAAACAACAAGATTCTGGATGAAGTAATATCTTTTATTAGACTGACTTCTTCAGCTCTGGTGGTAGCTGCAAAGCTCTGGTGGTAGCTCCAGTCAGTCCACCAGAAGATATCACATTCACCTTGCCTTTCTAATATCCTGAGATCCAGATGGCTAAAATGCTGCAAACATTTTTTTTAAAAGTAGTACGTATCTATCACTCATGGTTGTAAATAAAACCTAAAAAGATCAACCAAGCATAAGCCAATTAAAACCCTAACAACTTTTTTCTAAAAAAAAAAAAATATTTTTAAGATAATCTAAAAAAAATTGGGGTCTGAGTCATGATTCTGAATGTATGGGGTTAATAGTACTGCATTTATTAGGAAACTTCTGATGTCACAGTATATTAGATCACCAATTTTCCATGACCCGGAGTGTTGTTGGAAAGTCTTTTCCATAGGGAGGATAGCACAACAATATCTTGATCATACCCTGTGCTATTTTTGTTCAAATAGTAGCAGATTTAAGATTACGCTATGCATGTAGCTTTATTGGTCAGAGTTGTTTCAGAGGCCTTGTCAATATGCACTTAACTTGCTAGTTACAGGTAGGGAGAGCGTAGCATGGCATCTTCCACAGCTTTTAATTTACATGGAACTCTACAAAACCTAAAGCCAATTCAACTGGGCAGAGACAAAAAATGGCAAAGGTGAAGCAGCCCACATTCCCCCCACCCTCACCTCAAGGCCCATGATGGGACAGGTGCTATTCTTTTAGGTAGCGGGGATGTCTTACTTAAATAAAATGGATGGTACCCTATCAGGGAGAATATGGCAATAAGATTCAGCACTAGCAATAATCAACCAGTTCACATAAAATAAGAAGCTTTCCCCTAAACAGACTGTAATCACACCATTACTTTGAGGTTTGAAAAAGATGGACTAAACCTACATCAAGGAAACAAGTATCATTGAGGAATTAAAGTATGGGTCTGAAAGAAATGGCCGAATGATTCATTACCAGTCTGATGAATTTCACCTCTTTTCTGCTTTCGAATGATCGATGGACAGCATAACAGTGCTACTGAAAACACTCTAAGCTATAGCCAGCTCTAGGATCAGGGAACCACAAGGACGGTATAAAACGACTTTTGCCCCCACACTCTGACACTACATAAGCAGAGCTCAATCAAACCTCAAAATTAGGCCCAGAGAAGAAGAATTTTGAAAATTCCTGAACTATTAGAAATAGAGCTACTGGCTGGTATTAGACAGATGCTTTCAGAAGATATTTAAAGATTTTATATGCTCTCTCAGTGAGAAATGTATCACGTGAATTTAGGCATTATAAAACTATATTTGTGTGAACACTTTCCAACTGATTTTTATCTCTGAACGGGAAGCTATAGGATGTCTAATAGTACAGCCTCATTCATGCATAACTTTACATTTCTTTAAAAAAATATCATGTACAGAAGCTGATTGAACAACATGAAACGGTGCTGCTCTATTAATTCCTTTGCTCATTTTTTACCTCTGCTATTTATTTTCACTGTTAATTTGCTTCAGTTGAAATATTGTAATTTCAGAGTTCATTATGACTCTGGCATCTGTGATCACTTTGGCATTTAGGGTCGAAAATTTCCCATCTTGCATTATCGGTAACAACCTAAGGGCCTGATCCTGCAAACTCTGCTACGTGTGAGTATCTACTCATGCAACCCGCATCTGTTCAGACACCTGTGCGAAATCACTGATTAATAATGTCAATTTTAAGGAGTAATTTGGGAATAATTTATGTCATCTATAAAATTCTAAAAATTGTAAAGTCAGTGGAGCGATGCCAATTTACTGCTGGGATGGGGGGAGGTTGGCTCAACGTGAGTTGGTCAAGGCCAACGTTGGGTCCTAAGAGAAGGCACTTCAGATCGACAGGCTTCAACAAATTCCATTTCAGCTTTGCCTAGTAAGCTGAAAGAGCTGAGTGATAATGCATGTCCATGTGTGTATACCTTTATATTAGTTATTTAAAGAGAACAGAATCCTGTGAAAGGTTCCGTCTCTTCATTCCCTCTCAGTTTTGTAGAAGCAACTAGAGACAGAAGGCAACTGCCAGAAATCCTCATCCCTGTTTGTAGCTTTTGACTCTTCCCAGGCTCCAATGTATTTTTGCCTTCTCCATAAGTCCCAGGTAGCATAAAACTCTATTTCTCCCCTTCTGCAGTCTCTGCTGGAGACCTAGGAGAGAGGTAGAGGAGAAGTTCCTCTTCTTTATAGTCAGTCTTTGCAGAGGCACTGATAAAAGCTGCTTCTTTGGTCGCAAGAGCCGAACCAGGAAAAGATAGATAAGAGGACTGAGATGTCAGAACTCAAACTAACCTCATTTTAAAAAAATAATGTTGTGTATAGTGAATTTCATATTATTTATGGGACCTTTGGATGAGATTATCTTTTAAACAACTCTCACCAGCAGCCTTGCTTGGTTTTTTACATCATTATGCTTAGGATTTGTTCTGGTATTTTCCTAGTTCTATGCATAAATGTGTTGGATATTATGCGACATGAAGCTACAGGTTATTAAGCTCAACTCTATCTGGACTAATAATGAATGTGGTATGGAATGATTCCTATTTGTAGGTTGTAATAAATGTACACTGCTTTTAAAAATACCTTGGTTGTTAATAGGAATAATGAGCCGTAACAATGAATTAATAGACTTCCTAATATAAAAGATGTAATATACTGTTCAGTAGTACAGCAAGGAAGCCATTGGTTAAACAATTGAAAAGTAGTGTTTGAATTTAGAGACAGGAGGAATATCAGACTGCTAATATTCCTTGTCAAATGGAATAACCTGTAATAGTGGAGTTTGGGGGATTATCACCAATAGCCAAAAAACTTCATTCCAAGATATACTTGGAGTGATTAGCAGAAGAACATCTTCTGCCCCAAAGCTCAGCTGGGTCCCCAGGCACTGTCATGATATGTGTATGAATAGAAAAATCAGAAAGTGAACATGAAAACCTGTGCTTAGCAAAATACAGATGGGCAAGTCATATACTCTAGCCAAATTCTTAGTTAAAAGGTGTCTCTTTAGCTGTTCCTGATAGCATGCACCTCAATGAAAATCTCTTTGGTGACTCCTGCCCCATGCTATAGCCCAAGCTGAGGGATCCATCAGAGCTGCACCCAAGAGGATTCTTTGTTGTGATGTATAAGAGGTGAGGTCAAGGAATAGAGCAGAGCAGAGAAGTGCCCTTTCCCTCTATATAAAATATGTATAATCTGTGGGGTTTCCATTGTACATACAATGGTTCTCAAAGTTTACACCCCGTGTACTCCACAGAGGGGTGCGCACTGACTTGCTCAAACAGTGTGAATTCTTCAGTTTTACATCCTAGGTCCCAACCTTGACCACATTCCAGTTTTAGACCAGAACACCTCCATTCACTTCACTGGAGTTACTCTTGACTCACACCAGCGTGTGAGAACTGTGCCTTTAAGTGATTTAGCTTCTCAGACAGGAAAGCTAGGGAAGAGGCAAGGCAGAAACTTATGCTGTGTTATGCAGAGGTGATTGGAAATGGTCACTGAAGAAAAGGGATCTCTTTCAAGCACTTTGGGCCCGGAGTGATTACTGACCACAAGAAGGATCAAGTCCAGGTTGTTTTGCAAGTACGTTTTGCCTTGCACATTCTTTCCCAGGGCAAAACATGTTCTGATCCTTCAATATCAAAGATTGCAACTCCACCTGCTGGTCACAGAAAACTGCTCTTCTTTGGATATGAATCCTGGCTGAAATGCCAGATCTGCCTGGTTTCCCACAGGAGACAGCAAAAGCCTGCATAATCTGTATGAAGGTGAGGATTGGCAGATACAACATTAACTATTTTTGGTCATGATGACCACAACTTACTTGATTGCCTTTTATTGATTTTCCCTTTTTCCCCAAGGTGACTGTAGAATAACATTCCTCATACAGTGACCTACAGTTTGACACAAGCATCATGGATGCCATGTGCTTAATTCTTTCAGGATAATAGAAGAATAAGATCAAATTTGTCTTTACTGGTAGATTACATGGAGTTCATCAAAGTATCTGCTGACCTTGTAAGCCAGTCACAGAAGTGACTGAAAACACATGCTACGCTAAACTTAAAAAGTAAGCTGCTATCATCATTGTAATAACTCAGACTCCCCATGAAATGCTCTACACAGTTATTAAAGACAGTGATCTTGAAAATCCAGACACTTATACAAGATGAATTTTAACAACATATATTATACATAAAAAAACTATGACAGCTTCATATTGCATCAAGAGTTGGTTATTTTCTTCTGTCTCCCATCAAGAAAAGAATTTAAATTCTTACCTTTCTTCGAATAGTGATGGCTAATGGAAATTATGTGTAGTTAAAGTAGATCAAAATGGGAGGGAAGCTTACCCACTTAGCTGGTTCTTGTCAGACATCTTAACCAAGCCTTTAACCATCTACAACATCTTCTACTGATGTTCTTGTAACCATTTATAACATACTGTGTAACATGCTTCTAGCATGTGTTAATTATTGGTTAACTTTTATAAACTATAATTGAATTCTTAAAATAAAGTGACTGAAAAGTAGTATCAAATAAGAGTTCATGTCCTCAAGCAGGCTCGTACCCAGCCAAGCAAAAGTATGAGTGTGTCTCCAGTAACAGGAGTTGGCTAAGGGATCATTGCTGGTGCACTCCACTCCATTGCAATAAATATCATTTGGCAGGGTGGAAAATAATCAGTCTGAATATAAAAGCTGTCAGAGTTTTTGGCTGCACTAACTTTGGCTCCCCCCATTTGAGGGATCTAATTCATGCTTCAGTTATTAGATCCTGTGTTATCTCATGCTATATTCATAAAAAAAATGATAACGTTCAGGGGAAGTTTTCAATTAGGGCCAGATTTTGGATTGCCTCCTGGGAGTATGGGCAGCCAGGTGTGCAGTAAAGCAGCTGTTCTAATCTATGTGGAGGACCATCCTGGTCTCCAGCTAGCTCCAGGATTGACAAACATAAAGATGGCCTCAAACCTGCTTTAATTGCCCACGTCCAGTCCTCTGCTGCATTCAGCTCAGCTGGACCACAGAGTCTAGTCCTTTGTATGTAGTATAACTACATACAAGGCAATATATTAGATAGCAACAGAATACTATGATTTGGAGAAGCACTCATTTGCCTTTATGGCTAAGGAACAGTGTTAAAGCTGAATGAGAGCTTTGTAAAGTATTGCAGTAGGTATTTTTCTGACAGTGTGTATATGAATGGCAGCTATGTGATTGTCACAGTTCAGCCATAAGTCAAAAAAAGTCAGATAACATCAATGACATTTTCCTGAAGTCATTTGAAGAGAAACTTCCATGGCAGCTTTCAGATGTTGAGTGATTTAACTGTTACACAATTGTGCACTCTGGGAAGCAAAAATGGGAGGTGAATTTCTACATCTCTTAGAAGACAAATTCCTAATGTAAGTGGCCTCTAACATTTTTCTATAGTTCGAATAACTATAATCAAGCAATTGGACATCTTAGGTGGATGGAAGTTATTGAGTGGATGGAAGTTATTGAGTGTAGGTTTAAACCTTATGTACAGGATATTTGTATTTTTATTTAATAACCACTATCCTTTGGGTATCTTGTTATAACTGTAAATTTTAAAAAATAATATCCTACAATAATGGCATATTGAATATATCAGGTCAATATTCAAATAGTGACTTGAAAAAAACAACCTTTTATTAATGTAATGAATATTTAGACAGTGTTTGTTTGCAGTCAAGTGCAGCCCACTAGGTCCAGAGAATAAATACTACCTTTATAAAAGAAAAATTTTAAGTTACTGTTTCATTGGTTAAATTAAAATCAGCTTTCAAAACTTCAGCAAAGCTAGGTGAAGAAAATATCCAACTTTAACAAAACAAGGAGTGGACAAAACAGTACTAAATATAAAACAGAAATGGGAGTGACATCTGAGAACTACTTTAGCCAGTAAGTGCATATAAATAGATTACAGAATAGTAAAGAACACACATTAAACCAGTATTGTTTGTTCATGTTTGCAGCTCTCATGAAGATGGGCACATAATGGCTGTCAACCTGCCTTCTAAAATAGTTTCATGGTATCTTGAGAATTCAAGGAACTAGAGTGCAAGTGATAGTAAGGTAAGGATTTACTACCACCATATCTCTTAGCTAGTAGCAGAAACTCTTGCTAATATGGTAGAGGCTTGTTTGGCTGTCTGAATGACCAGGACTCTATTCCTGACCATACAGGTAGGTGTGGGTAATTTGTATGCAGCACTGAATTTATTACAGATTAATGCCCAGCTGTTAGAGCTCCTGTAAACTGAGTGCACAAGACAAACTTTATATACTGCTGCTCCTCCTAGGTACTTTATAACGTATCAGGGCATATGTTCATGTTGCCCATAGATCATGAGATCTACCACTATTGTTAGTTATTACTGAGTATTTGACCTGTTGCTTTACATACATGTATATAGCATTTAACTGAAAAGTATATTTGTATTATAGAATTCCATAAGACATTACAAAAACCACCTATATAAATCATAATTCTCTATTATATTTTATAAGGTTTGGGGTTAATTTCTGTATAATGCTATTACATTTCTATATTCTCATATGCTATAAGCACTTTACATTGACTAAATCAGTGTTTCTCAAATGACCATTCTATGGCCTGGCACTGATCCCCGAGAACTCCCTGATACAGTTTAGAAAGGCAGCAAGCCAGTCCCTGGTATCAAAAATGTGTTAATGCACACTGGTCTAAAGCCTTTAAAGATCAATGGTAGAGACTTGTGTTTTGTGAGGAAGAGACAGGGTTCTAATTCAAGCTCTGCAAAGGAATATGTTTGATATATCTTGTTATTGTGTCAGTTGTCTGCATCACATGGATTTGTGAAAACTAAGAGAAAACAGGACAGACTTCAAGGATTTGGCCAACTGAGACTAATACTTTCCTACAACATCAATTCTATCAATCTCTTCTAGCATAGACTTTTTATGTATCAGGGCATATTCCCTCAAAAAGCCAAATCCCCTCATCAAAAGTCATTTACTTCAATAGGAATATGATCAGTCCCTACTGTTAGGGCACCCTGAAGAACAACTACATCTATTTACTTCAAAGAGGTAAAAAGAAATGATTTAACACACACATGTCTATGTTGTGAAGCTCCAGAGGGAAAAGAGCTTTCTACTCTCTCCTCTGTGGGGAAAAAAAAGGGTGGGGGGCAGAAATGCTACCATAGAGCATTTCATTTCTGCAGGCTACTTACACAGATGTCTTCCAGTAACATTTGGCGAACCACCATAATTCTAAGTGAACTTGAATTTTGGGAAGTAGGGGGCTACCAGGGAAGCTCAAGGAGGGGAAAAGCTCTTTGCTCACTGGCCTTAAGTGCTCTTGCCTTCCATGAGCACTTTAGTGTGCAAGCTGAGTGGACTTTCTTGAGACCCCACGTACCCAGCACCATAATAAAGCTGAATCAGTGACCTAACTTAGGATAGCACTTGCAGATAGGATAATGCAAGCAGATCCCTCGGGACTAGAGACAGACCTCCACAGACATACCTGGACCACTGGTCCAAACAGAGTGAGCCTTGGTGGATGAGTAAGGTGGTGCAGTCAAGGGACTATCACCTGTGGGATTTCTCACCAGCAGGTGGAAATGGAGTTAGGAGGACTACTGCCAAAGTTACTGGGTGATGGGGTGGGAGGCATTTTACTTTCTATTTGCTGTAACAGAGTTCACACACTTCAAGAGAACTTCCACCTGGCCAGGCATGGCATGGCATAGGAGGTTTCTTCCTATATGGCACCAGTTACCAATTGTCACTTCATCACAGCAGTGGTGATTACTCTTTTTTACTCTTTCTGTAATTCACAATGCTCTCTCTCTCTCTCTCTTAATGACCTAGAAGGAAGGCCAAGTCATGATGTAGTCCCCTGTCTCCTGGGGTATCCAACTCTTGGTGGACCAGCTGCCCAGATGGCACCTCCAGGGTCCTGCACCACTTCCCAGTGCTTGGTGGCCCAAGCCCTCACTCTGTACTGGGTTCCAGTCCAGGAATCCTGTTACCAGCAGCCAAAGTCTACACAATCCCCTTCCTTGTTTTTCCCCTGGTCTTCTTCCTACCCTTTCTTATCAGGCTCTCTTCTCCCCTTGCCCTTTTCCAGGGCTTATTCTCTTGCCCAGGTTGCCTCAATCCCATTGCACTGTACCTAGACTTTCTCCTTATAGCCCATAGCTATAACAAACTTCCTCTTTCTATAAATCTAGCCCAGCTTCTTTCCCAGCTGAGCTGGATCAGCAATTAGATTTTCTTAACCTTTGGATCTCCTGTCAGGTGCAACTGTGAAGGTTAATTGGCCCCATTTGAGCCACCTTAACACCTACAGAGCTAGTGTGGGGAGAACACCCCATCACAGTTGCAAATATATGTTGTTGCAGAAGGGCTACATTGATTATAAATATGCCAACTTTGTTCTACATTTATTAACCAATATTCACAACATGTGTCAAACTGTTTGGGGGTTTTATGTCTTGCTATATAAAATTTAATGCAATTTGCAATGGGGGTGAAAAAAATGGGCAAATTCAAGATGCAACTGACTAACTTTAAAAACATTAGATCTAGTCTACAGGGAACTTAGGTTCTATCAGTACTGAGACGATACAATTTTATATTGATTCTCCAAGTAGCAGATGTTGTTTGGATTTTACAGTGGCTTGATGTACCAGATTGCAATGGCTTATCCAAGAATCCAGAGTACAGTATGTCTTTGAATATTTGGCACTGCATATTGTTGGAACTATAAACTCTCACATAGAAATCAATGTACTTTATCATTTTTGGATTATAAATTGCTTTATAGAAAGCTGTGTTTTTTATTTAGATTTTATACTTTATGGAGTATCTGATCATTAGCTTTCAATAACTCAGAAATGTGTACTGAATATGAATTTAGGTGGAGATTATTCTCTCACAGCATTTTAGCATGGAGGACACACTCTGCAGGCAGATCTCTCCCCACTCAGAACCAGCACTAGGCATAAGCAGCAATTGCTTAGGCTTACTCAAGGGAGCCCCCTATTCACTTTAGTATGTATGTTGGGGTGGGACAAAAATATTCCTGCCTAAGGCGTTCAGTAGGCTAGCACCACCTCTTACCCCACTTCCTACCCAGAAGGCTGGCTCAAGGGCTGCTGAGGGACTGTACCTGCTTTTCTGGGGTCACACATGGAAAGAAAACAGGAATCAGGAAAGTTCAGGGTCAACAGTGGGTGTTAACAAACACTGCCCGTACCCTCACCAACCCATGGAATCATCCTGGGAAGGACAGGCTCCAAGGGTAGCTCAAATCTGGGGCCTGAGCTGAGAAGCCAGGATCCCCTGGAGCTGTCGTAGAAACACAGGTGTCTGTATAGATCTACAGATTTCCAAAGATCTGTTAGGTTTGAGAATTATCTGCTTCTTCTACAGGAGGAAAGCCCATCCCCCTCATGGGAGAATTTTGAGAGTGTTTCACAGAGGTTTCCTCACTCCTTGACATTTTCCCCCACAGATGTTTCCTGCAGAAGTTGGTAATCAAGGCCCTAATTAGCTACCACACAGAAACAAAAGGTACAGGGGATGAGGATTATTTTCCTTATACCTGCTGTGTTGCAACATAGTCAGTGAAATAAGCCTTGTACTTGGGCTTTTCTGACTTGTTCAGGACTGGGATACCATTTACTTGTTTTTGCATCTTCTGAAAGACCATATTGATGTAGGTCTTCATTCCCTGCCCCCCAACTAGAGCCACTTTGTTTCCTACCAATTAGTTAGGTGTTTCAAGAGTTTAGTAAAGTTACTGTATTTGGGAAAAGATAGAAGTGCTCAGGTTTTTAATCCAAATGTTATTTGTTATACTTATTTCAATATTTATCCCTGGAAAACCAAATATTTTGTTGTCTTTAATTGTATTACAAATCATATAAATATGATAATTTATCTTAATACAAATATAGGGCCAGATTCAGCCACTGAACCCTTTTAATTAGCATTTTAATTCCAAAGGTTAAAAATATACCATAGGTTCTACTGCAGTGTTAACCCAGCCTAACTCATTCTGTACATTTTAATCACACAGTTAAAACAACTTAAATACATAGGGTGACCAGACAGCAACTATGAAAAATCCAGACAAGGTGCAGGGGGGACAGGAGCCTGTATAAGAAAAAGACACAAAAATTGGGACTGTCCCTATAAAATCGGGACATCTGGTCACCCTACACGAAAGATTGTGTAGTGACACAGGAACAGAAATCCCTTGTGCAGTGAGTGGAAGGTGCTAACTGTGGGTGAGATTGTCAACCATGCTCCATACCTACCTGGGAATTCCATACTTACACCACTGCACATGCTACTTATACGACAGGTACAGAGGAGAGGAGGAGAAGAGCAATGCAGAGAGGAGGAGGGGGTGGGAGGGGACAGCAGTCTCTCTCAGGCATTTACTAATGCTTGGATGTAGGGGGTCAGGGTGGGGCTTGGAAGAGAAGGAGTGAGTAGGCAAAGCCTTGGCTCCATTCCCAGAATACACCCTCCAGGCACTGTTGAAACAACCTAGTAGGGAAAATAATCCAGTACCAGGTCTAGCTCTGTCACAGAAAAATTCCCTTTTGGATTCCATTAATTGTGGCATTTATGAGACAGCCACAATTTAGCCTTATAGAAATACAAATTATTATTTCTTTAACAAAATTATACCAAGGAAGCTAAGTTGAAGTTTCTAGCTTTAAGTGTTTGTATTATGTGACCACACTTTTTTAAAAAATCTGGACATGAGGAAGGTGGTGTATTTTCATAATCACAACACACTAAAGAATGGCTGAACCTGTTTTGCACCCATGTTCCTGGAATGGCCACAGCAGGGGATGCCCCATTTTCCCCTTCCAAAAAGGGACAGTAGGATATGGTCCCACTCTCTCACTCTCTGGGTGGCATCAGAAGTTTCCTCTTCCATCTAGAGAGGCAGGAGGGGAATCCAGTTTTACTGAGCAGCTGGGCCACATCTGTTTGGGTGATGAGCCAGGACTGCTATACTCTTCACATATAGGGTCATTTCCTGGGGTGATGTTGGCACAGCATCTCAAAGCCATATCTCTTGAAATGAATATCCCATTGAGACACGAGGTAGTTCACCCCACTAAGAGCCATTGTTTCAGGCTCTCTGCAGACTCAAGCATACTTTGCTGTGCCGGTCATGTATTTAGGTCACATTTTCAAACTTTTCTTCAAACACATTAGGACTAGAAACTTCCTTTTAAAAAATGAAAACTGAAATTTTGATGTAATCACATGAATCCTGAAGCTGGTACCCTAAACACATGCTTATCAGGCCTATACTTATTTTGCCTCATTTTACTATATTCAGATGTACAATAGGGTCATATTTTGAATGAATTACAAAACTGTGACCATTAGTAAAGATGCAAAAACTGAGAGATTAATACCCTGAGAGCAAGAAAACCAATCCAAAACCAGAATTCTGCAGTTAACATATGTTTAAGAGAAGGCATTGTAGGAAAATGTCTAGGATGCTGTTTGGACTACCTCACTTTGAACAGCTAAAGTATCCATGTGTTGATAAGATAGATTTATTAAACTATGGAATTTTATCAGAATGCATCATTAGTTCCAAAGCAGAAAAGAATATGCAAATTGCATAGGTGATTTTAAATATTTGCATTTTATAACTGTTTCTACAAAAGACTGAGGATGTTGAATTAAATGACAGCCCTTTATTCTGCGAGAAGCAGCAGAATTTTAACTAACTTCACTGCCTTTGCTCAGCAGTCAGCAGATAATATGGGATTCTCTCAAAGTTCCCTTAGTTTATCCAGAATCATTTTTATCATAAAGATAAGGAAATGAGTTTTTTTAATTGTAGCTATGATTTTAAAAACTTCTCCAAAGAAAGATCCCTAGTAATATAAATTGGCTTTATATCCCCTAATGCCAGGCCAGTTTGACTAGTTCTATTTTCATTGTTAAAACTACCATTGGAGACCAATTTGGTTAAAAGTAACTTTTTTAAAAAATGTATAAACATATTTGCAAATATGCAGATTCTGTATTGGACTATGCAGGATGGGGAAGAGGAGAAAATGAACCTTTTCTAGGCTACAGTCCAACCTTTGAAGACATAGCAAAACTGACCTCTTTCACAAAATCTAAACAGTTTCACTACAATAGGAGAGAGCCTAATAGGGAGAAATCATCCTTTCTTCCTTTTCCAAGAGGTGGTAAGAGATCTATTCAGGCCCTGAAGGGCATTAGGTACTGCTTCTGTGATGAAATGGGCCTTTAAGACCTTCATCGCCAATGGAGAGAAGCTAAGATTGACTTCCTTGCGTATCTCCCTGAATGAGCACACATCCAGCAGGATAAGGAGCAAAGGATTCCTTGTTACACTTATGCTAACACAAGGACTGCTGTACCCCCACTGCCTTTAATTTCATTACCTCAGCCTCTACTTGAAAAAAAGTAAAGGATCCAGGCACTTCCTTTGTGTAGCTGGTACATTTTCTCTCCATACAGTTGCTTAGGCTTATTTCTTCAAGATATATGAGTGACAGATTTTTTTAGTGTGTGACACAGCCCATACCACCAAGTAGTGATGCCTATATGTGACAGACATGTACCTGAATAAAACCCTGGATCCAAAGTCCCCTAGCTGAGCCTGGCTCCAAAATCTGAATTTTGTACCTGGCCACTACCACTACAATGGACTGAACCAACCAGATTGGAAAACCCCTTAATTTTTCAACATTACAAATATAAATGTTGACTGAACCAAATCTGAATGGTGCAGCTTGGTGTACATCTAAACCAGGAGAGGAGGCATGGTGCGACATGAAGTTTTAAACATGTACAATATGTAATCAAAGTTTAAATTTTGCTTTGCTCCAGCCAGTAATTAGATAGGAATCAACAATGAAGCAACACAAATATTATGTGGGAGAGAGGCATACTTAAGTTTAAAATGAGTGATGTGTCTTCTAATGATATGGAGATAAGAAATACTACTATTATTGCTACTACTAATGACAAATACCATAATGTGTGTAGTACTTAGACACGCTTTTCATATATCATAAGGCACTGTTATAATAGTGCTTCTTCCCTATCGGATGACAAAAATAAATTATGATTAGAAAATTGATAATACCTTTTATATTGTATGATTCGACTTTTATACCTTGGTAGCTAGTATACCCTTAAAACAGTCATTATTAAGATATACAGTTAAAATATAATGGTATAAGATGTTTTTAACAATAATTGCTTGGCTATAATAGCAGGTATATTAAAAAAGTCAGTATAATGTGGTACAATAGAATGAGTAAACCTTGAGTAGTCACGATTAATATAGTACCAATGACCTCTTGAAGAGCAGCTGTAATTTTGGAGAACCACAAACTATCTGTTGGGACCATTTCTGGAAATGTTTTCTACATAATAATGCCAAAACAACTCTTTGTAGATAGCAATAAATTTGGATCCCTGATCTCACTATATTTTTTTAAAGCCTCTGAAGTCCACACAGCCACATTATGAGCAGCCTCAATATTCAGAAAGGAAATTAACTATTAACCAAAAGTGCACACGTAGCCAGGATTTTACTGGCCAAATAGCGCCAACTCTATTACATTAATGAAAATGATGATTATTTGGAGCTAAGGCTTTAGCAGAGAGAATTGGTACAAAGATTTCTGTGATCCTCTGTCCTTGCCCCTTCTTGCCCACCTATACTAAAAAGTAATCTCTCCATCTATTTAAGTTTTTCTGAGGTGCTGTGGTAAACTGACAAGGAGGCAGTGTAGCGTTGTAGAGCACTGCAGTAGAGCTCAGGATGCCTCTGCTTTATTTCTCTCCCTGTCACTGGCTTCTGGGCAAGTCTCTTCACCTCATTGCCTCAGCTTTTCCATCTGTAAAATGGGGATAATAATCCTGACCTCCTTCATAAAATGCTTTTAGCTCACCTGAGAAGTACTATATGAGAGATAGGCATTATTAAGCCCTTCTAGCAGGAATAAGCTGGAGATGCCTATGCTTACAGGGTGTCATCTATACAGTAACACAATTTTCTTGCCACCCCAGCCCCTACAGCCCCACTCCTTTCATCCTGTGCTAGGTTTAAAAATATCTCCTCTCTCTGTCCCAGCACTGGTGCCAAGCCCAGCAGGGAGGGGGAAGCCACATTCCTCCATACTCTTCCCTGCCTGCAGCTACAAGCAAAGCCTGATGGGCTTTGATCCTTCCCTCCTATTCTCACAGCCTGCCTACTAAAGGGAGGTTCCTGTCCCTCCTCTCCCTATACCTGGTGACAGGATCTGGCTCCAAGCTCTCACTAACTAACTCCCTTGCCCCTGTATTACATTCCTGTAGGAGATTGGCTGGGGACTAAAACGGAAAAGGGGCTGCTGATGGAAGTCCCCAGGTAGATATTGAAATTATCCTGAAATTACCTCACAGGACACTTATCTTAATAATAAAGATGAAGCCTAATTAAACCGTTTCCAGGTCTCCTGTCCTGTTTCTGGTATAGCTGGACAATGAGGCAGATAAAACATCCACTAAGGAGTCTATTGGTCTTCTTTTAGACCAGAATTGGGCAAACTTCGGCCTGCAGGCCACATCAGGCCCGCAGGCCCGTCCTGCCCAGCGCTTGAGCTCTCGGCCCAGGATGCTAGCCCCCGGCCCCTCCCCCGCTGTCCCCCCTCACAGGCAGTGTGGCTGGCTGCAGCCAGGCAGCACGGCTGCCAGACATGCTGTTCTGAGCGACATAGTAAAGGGCTGGGGTGGGGAGGGGCACAGTTAGGGGGTTTCAGGATGGGGTAGTCAGGGGACAAGGAGCAGGGGGTGTTGGATGGGTCAAGAGTTCTGAGTTGGAGAGTCAGGGGGCAGGAAGTGGGAGGGGGTGGATAGGTGGCGGAGGGCAGGCTGTTTGGGGAGGCACAGCCTTCCCTACCTGGCATTCCATAAAGTTTCGCAACCCCGATGCAGCCCTTGGACCAAAAAGTTTGCCCACTTCTGTTTTAGACTATATAAAATATATTGTATACATAATTAAGGCTTTAAGTATTTTTACTTTTGCAAGCTGTGAAGAAAGTGAAATAAGCATCACTTTTTTCAATGCGACATGCCAAAATTATAGACCAGGTCCAAGTGCTATTATTACTTCAATTTTACTGTGCACTTTGTAACTTCCATACTAAACTTTCAAGACCAAACAAAATATTTTCTGCTTATTCTAAAAAGTCTATTGAAAAGGTTGCATGTAGTTAGTTCCCTGTTCCACATTGACATTCATAGTCTTAAAAAAATTGTTTCCACGCAAGTAAAAATAGCTTCATTTTTTTCCTGTAGGATTGTAAAAATGTAAATTACATAGGAAAAGTACAATTCCATCATCTGGCTTTATTTCCATTTTCAGACTCATTTATTCCTGCAGAAGTGTCTGAGAATCATGTTCATTTTAAACTGGGGCAATTTTAATATAGAGTCAGTATAATGGGACTTTGGATGCAACATTACTTTACAAACTCCATAGAGGAACTAATCAAGCAAGAAGTACCATTTCTATTATTTTTCAATGTTTTTGTTACCAAGTAAGGTTTTAAGCATATCAGGATAAGCTATTGTAACTGAAATGTTTTCTCTTGGGTCTTGATACTAATGGTAATTTTGGTTAAGACTAAGTTTCTGTACACTTCTAGTGAGGATATTCTTTTGAGGCTAAACGGTGGAAGTGGATGAAATGATCTGCATTTTAACATACTTCGGTTTTACCATGCTGGATATTTCTCTTCAAAAGGTTTGTCATCATCCCTGGAAATATTTAATCTTCCATTGCGCTCTTTTCATCCAAATCTACTTAGACCACGAAACAGCAGGGTTGCTGAAATTAGGCTAGTCAAAAGTGTAACTATACCAAAGTAATATCATTCCATGGAACCATTTGTTAGATGTCCAAAACAAAAAGGTCATTTCAGCAAAATCAGAACTGATGTAAGCAGCATTCATCTTTATATTCTGCACACTTTGTTGATCATTGACTGAACAACACTGTGCCTAGGGCCAACTGACAGGAATTTTAACCTGATTAAATGTCCCAGTATGCTTTAATACCTTTAAATGGAATTTTTATGGCCTGTTCTGCACGCATATTATTAATACAGTACCATCAAGAAAACCACAGACATGCATAATAGCTCATCAATTTGTAGCTAAGCACTTTTGACCTTGAAAAATCAGCTGTCTTTCAGATTAATGTAGCTACATTTTGGGCAGAAAAAGAAGCTGTAACATTGTCATGCTTACTTTTGTCACATGTCTGCACTGGAGTATGGAATAAGGGCCGTGCTGTTGGCTTTTTATTGATATTGCTGTCAACCTCTGACATCTGAATTAGAGTCTCTGGGACCTATTCCTAATAAAAATCCACTCAGACATTAACATTTCAGCTATTGGAGATCACAAGATGCATTGCTAGTGGGAAGATACATTTAACCTGATTTTGACACCGCTTCAAGCTAATTTTCACATTCCCAAAGCACACAGGGACCCCAAAGCACTTAAGAAACAGTCTAATAGGAACCAGGGCATCCACCTACAGAATGGGTCAAACCTTTTGCTGAAAGAAAAGACAAATAAGATCAACATTTGCAGCATGGATGAGAAATTAAAGTGACAAAAGATGTTATTTTTTCTGCAATGATGAGAGAATATATAGAGAGAAGTACCTTAGTGTACCAACTATTCTAGCATCCAGGGGACTAGACTGCTGATGAGTCTAGTAACAGGACATGAGCCCTTTTATTTCTAGGTTGTGGTAATGACAGAAAGTTATACCTCCTATCTGATGGCTATTCAAAGACCTTTGAGAGACGATTAGGATTTCAGTACTCTCCTGCCAGAAAGGTGTTCTCTTTATGAAAACTATCATAGCACTTGTCTTGGGTATAGTATGGAAACATTTTTATTATTTGTCCTTATCACAGGGCAGCACAGGTTTCCTTCCCCTAGTCCCTGTGGTTATGCTGGTGAAAGAAAAGGTCTCAAACACTTCTCTCTGGTGCCTTACCCATGCTCTTTTATTTACAGTGCTGATATAGTCCCAACTTCCCCAAAATCAGACCCCTCACCAGGTCCTCTGGTCCCCTGAGACTTGTCTCAACAGGCAGAGACAGATCTAGATGTCCCCTATCCTCCTGCCAGGCTAGCCTCCCTCTCTGAGCTCTTCCCTGGGTTTATACTGTTTCCCAGTCATCAATCCATCTGGTTACACCTGGCTCAGTAGGTTGCACTGAGCCTGCCCTAATTAGTGCCTTCAGCTGGGCTTCCTGCTTAGGGTTTTAGCTCAGCCATGCTGCAGGGAAGCAAGGTCTTTAGCAGGCAGCAGAGGTTTTTAAAACCTCTGTCCTGTGACAGTCCTCAAAACACCCATAGGAGGTAGGATAGCATCCCCAAGTTACAGACAGGGGAGTTGAGACCAGATAAATTTGCGCACACTCACGTAGAATGTCCATGATGGAACAGGGAATTGAACTTAGCGCTCTCCCTCATCCTGGGCTAGCATCTGAACCATCAGAGACTACTTCCACCTTTGTAGGATGCCTCAGAGGCTTAACTGAATTAACCTCTTATCCACAGAGATGGCCTCTCCAAATCAGTCTTAACACATGTTGGCAAGGCAGCATAGGGACGCTTGTATTGGCTCCACAGCTGTTGCTGTGCTTATTCTGTAGATAAAGAAAGGACTCTGCCTCTGAGCCTGGAACTTTTTACTAGCACTTAAGTCATTAAAAATAAAATAAATATAAAAGCATTTTATTAAATAAAATGAATGCCCTGATCCTGCATCACTGAAGTCTTGACTTCACTGGGAGAAAGTACACATCCTCGGAAAAAGTAGTCGGTCTCTATGGTCTGATCCAATTTGATAAACTCAGGAACATTGGAACCTGCAGCACACAGTCCCAGACCTTGTTACTACAATTATAACCAGGGCTGCTGGAACAATTTTTATAGTGAGGGTTCTAACAGCCATTGAACCAAATTGTAAACCCTGTATATGACAGAAACCACTTCAAGCTAGGGGGTGCTACAGCACCCCCAGTTCCAGCACCTATGACTGTAACAAAGAAGGATGGAATCAGCTACATGGAAGAAGCAAAACTACCTTACTAATGACATCATTACAATGTATCCTTATAAAGAATCCTTATTGAGGTTGCAGGAACAAACCATCCCGATGTATAGAAAGAATAGTAAGTATGGCGGGGGACCAGCTTGGCTTAACAGTGAGACCCTTGCTGATCTTAAATGCAAAAAAGAAGCTTACAAGAAGTGGAAGACTGGACAATGACCAGGGAGGAATATAAAAATATTGCTCAGGCATGCAGGAGTGAAATCAGGAAGGCTAAATCGCACTTGGAGTTGCAGCTAGCAAGGGATGTTAAGTGTAACAAGAAGGGTGTCTTTGGGTATGTTAGCAACAAGAAGAAAGTCAAGGAAAGTGTGGGCCCCTTACTGAATGAGGAAGCAATCTAGTGACAGAGGATGTGGAAAAAGCAAATGTACTCAATGCTTTTTTTTCCTCTGTCTTCTGAACAAGGTCAGCTCACAGGTGGGGAGAGCGAGCGACTGAGGGAGGGGGACGGAAGTGAGTGGGGGGCAGGACCTCAGAGAAGAGACAGGGCAGGGACAGGGCCTCAGGGAATGGGTGGGGCAAGGGTGTTCAGTTTTGTGCAGCTAGAAAGTTGGCAACCCTACCTACACTGAAACACTAAACACACTCCACTTAAACTACTCCAGACTTGCCAAATGCCACCATTGCTTCACTCTTTCCTTCTGAGACAATGCCCTCAATTACTCTTCACTAAGGTCCAAACTGCTGATAATCCCCATGGAAAGCATCAGTTCCATTGAAACTGATAACCTACAAAACTCAGTGCTAAAATGCACTTTTTCTCCTATCACAGTGACAACTCTGCGAGTCTGCTCCAACTTCTATTGTTCATTGTGTTAGGGTACGTCTTCACTACCTGCTGGATCAGTGGGTAGCAATCGATCTTTTAGTGATCCATTTCTTGTGTCTCATTAAGACGTAAGAAAACGATCACTAGCGGTGCCTCCGTCGACTCCATAGCTCCAGCTTGCCGCGAGGTGCAAGCTGGAGTCGACGGGGGAGCATGCCACTGACCGCCACCGCCATGAGGACGGCAGGTAAGTTGGCTGAAGATACGCCGACTTCAGCTACGTTATTCACATAGCTGAAGTTGCGTATCTTCAGTCAATCCCCCCTAATCTCTCCCAGTGAAGACCAGCCCTCAGGTGTAATTCTATTGAAGGCAATTGGAGAGCAAACAGATAAATGCTAGAATTCAAAAGTGTGGAACATGAATACAATACAAACAATGGTACACTCTCTTTGGATTCCTCATGGTTACTTAGTAGACATTTCTGCTCTTACTGAACCAGTCCCAGTGGCTATTGCCAGCATCAGGGGGCAGAACTAAGGGTGCGCTGCAGGAGTAGTGTGTTCCTTAACGTTGTATTTCTTGGTTTTCGGAGGTCTGAGTGTAGTTAAACCTGACATTATGGAAGGGCACAAGGCACCACTGGGCAAACTTAACTCTGTGTTAAAGAAGTTTGGGGGCATTTAATTTAAATTAAAGCAAATACTTTTCCTCCATGCAACATATGGCACAGACACCCACAAATGAACATATGGAGAACTCTCATTAAAGAGGAAAAGAGCAATTAAATACATTTGTAAGAAAGAAAATCTCAGATTTCATGTTAAATAAAATAATTTAAATAAATGACCATGTGTTACAACTCTGCACTACTATAAGTGAGCTCTAGGGTTAATTCACTTTATGAATGCCTTTAGCAGTTAAAACACATTGTGTTGTTAAAAAGCACATCATGGGAACTTGTAAACAAATTGGAGTATGTAAACAAAGCTACCTGCTTTGGGTATTTATTTAAGCCCGACCAGTAAAAGAAAGCTTACAAAATAAATACAACACAACACAACAAGTGGGTTTTCTTGCCCTACTGCTTCCAAGAGCATTTTCAGGTTCCCTCCCTAGTTGTGTAAAGGGCAAAGTTATATAGTCTTCATTTTTCCAGCATGACATCTCGCAGATGAGGACTAGAAGATGGATGACAGGAGAGACAGTATTTCCCAGTGTTCCTGTTCTCACAGATACCAGAGACTGATCAGCTGGGATCTAGCCTGAGCCATCTTTGTCCCCAATTACGTGGGGGAGATATATGAGTTCCATTCATGAAACTCTAACCTTGGCTTCTAACGCTGAGGCCAGAGACATAGTATTTGCTGAAATCTACAGACTGCATCCCCAAGGGGCCTTCCAAATTCTCAGTGACTACGTCCCCTGTCCCAATGTTATTATTAAAAGGAAAACCTGGAATAAGGTAGTACTGACCCAAGAGAGTATCCTCACTGACCTTAAAGAGACACTAATCCCTGTTATATGTCCCACCTGGGCAGGGGCTGAAACTATTATGGAGGCTGTATTCTCAACCACTAACATGGATGTTGAGCCTGGGGAAATACTTTCCCCTCTCTCTGGCTGGTTATGTTTGGGTAGTGACAGGCTCAAAATGGAACCTTGCCCAGTTCCCCTCCGTAAGTGTGATGAAGAGTTTGGGCAAGGCAGGTGTATACATTGAAAATAAAATAAAAGAGTGCTCTGAGTGGTAAGGGCTCTTAGGTCCTTGGGGAAGAATTGACTTTCTCTTCCCAGTCTCTTGGTCACTGCCACACCAGAGCACGCTAGACCCATTGTGCTCTGTCCTTGGGAGAGACAGTGTGACTTATCTGCCCTGTGCCTGTCACCTCGCTTGTCTTCTTTATATGGAAAAAATTTCTAAAAGTAGCTCAAAAGGTTACACTAATACCATTAGTACTTCAGTGAATGCAGGCTGGCATGTCAGGAACCTAAGGGAGAAATAAAGACATCTTAATCTTAGCAAACACACTGCTATACCCACAGAGAGTGACTTCCAGAACGGATATGGACCATAGAGATGTCCTGAGAGAGAGCGGAAGAGAGGGTGTGCTGTTGAAATCTTCACCAGTGTGTGAAGTGTTCTGTATCTGACTAGGCTCTCTGAGGAAAACATTAAACTGCTGTGATTAGGATATGTTGAGAATTACCTGCATACAGCAAACCCCACTGCTCCCACTTCCTTATGGCAGGGTGTTATTGACCCTGTTAGCTTAAAAATGCAACAAAAAAATCAATATCTTCAAGTTTGTTGAAATGCTAATGCCCCCCCTTAAAAAAGGATATTCATATATTTAAGCCTGCCAAAAAGAAAAAATCTAAATATGGAGAGATCTTAACTGTAATCCTCAATGACATCTTGTGCTTTGGTCAAATTTACAGTTTATTTTTTCTTTCCGATAGGTGGGTATTCTTTTCTATTGCCACTGCAGGGGAACCACAAGATGGCTCAAAGTTCCATTTTAATAATTCAGATTAAAAATACCACAAACTTTTCTTGGCGCAAGTACTGCTTTAGAGAAATTTTGGCCTCCATTCATTAAAAAAAGTAATTAGACGAGCATTTTTACAGAGTGGGTCCCTTTTAGAGGGTGAATAAAGGTGAATCTCCAATTACATGGAAAGTGGAAAGTATATTTCACTTCTGAATTGTTCAGAGACTCTGTTCCCATTAATGACCGAGTAGCATTCGAGCACAATTCTGTGTAATTTTATACACAAGCTTTGAGAATCAGCTTATGTGATGGCTTTGCTAAAACCATTCTAGCTAAAATAAATATATATGCCTAATAGCAAGCATACATTGCCTAACATTTCAAATGGGCATCTTTCTCTTGAGATGCCACTGATGTGAATTGCATATGAATTGTAATAAAAATCACTGCTAGGCTTGGAAGAAGACAGAAAAAGAAGTTGTTAACCATGAATGGATTTATACAATAAACATGTTATATGAACTGATGAGAGCGTCTTTTAGCAGTTACAATGCCTGTCTCTTAGTTGTACCAGTTTTACATCAGGATAACCCCATTGCCTTCACAGGAGATAATCTTGATTCACAGCATAAAATCAAAAGCAGGGATCAGTAACCTTGGCTAATATATCAACTTACTAATATATCAACTGGGACTTTTATTTGCCTAAATTTGTTTTGGAATAAATTTGATAATTCAAGGCTTCTTTAGTCCTGTCCTACTAAGTGAGAAGAATTCAATTACTCTAATATTAACTAGTATGCAATCTTGTGTGTGTCTTCACAGACAAAAAACACCAACAACCCACAGCGGCACGTCTCAGAACCTGGGTCAAATGGCTGGGGCTTACAGGGTTCATGGAGAAGGGCTAAAAAGAGTTGCCAACTTTCTAACGGCACAAAACCAAACACGCCTGCCTTGCTCTTGGCCCGAACCCTTCCCCAAGGCCCTGCCCCTTCTCTAAGGCCCTGTCTCCACTCACTCCATGGCCCCTCCCTCCATCACTCCCTCTCCCACACCCTCAATCACTTTCACTAGGCTGGGACAGGGGTTGGGGTGTGGGAGGGGTGAGGGCTCTGGGGAGGAGGAGTTTGGAGTGCAGGAGAGGGCTCTGGGCTGGGGCACAGGGTTAGGGTGTGGGTGACGATTCCAACCTGGAGCATGGGGTTCAGGATGTGGGCTTCAGACAGGTGGCACTTACCTCAGCCCACTCCCAGTTAGCGGTGCAGTTGGGCTAAGGCAGGCTCCCTGCCTGCCCTGGCTCCATTTAGCTCCCAGAAGTGTCCAGAAAAGTGGAGAGGCTGGGGGCTCTGCACACTGCCTGCAGCCACAGTTGCCACACCCACAGCTCCCATTGGCCGTGGTTTCCTGGCCAATGGGAGCTGCCAAGCCGGCACTCAGTGCACGATCCCCTGGTCCCTCTGCCTAGAAGCCAGAGGGACATGCTGGCTGCTTCTGGGAACCACATGGAGCCAGGAAGCCTGCCTTAGCCCCACTGTGCCACTGACTGGACTTAATAGCCCAGAAAAGAAAAGAAGCCTAGTCAGAAAAGAAGAGCGATATGGCTGTATGTCTTTAAAAGTTCAACAGTCTTTTATAATAGTCAATGTATGAATGAAAGTGAGCCATGCCACCTCAAGAGTCTCCCCATAATGTGATCTAAATTGAAAAAAAATCCACCTAAGGTTCTGATAGAGTGCCCACTGAAGGAAGTGAGGAGTTTCCATTGGCTTCAGTTAGTGCTGGATCAGACCCTAAAGCTTAATGTTCTCATTACAGGAATTCAGTCTACAACTTTTGAACAGAAGTGGGGGATTTCCACTTCTGGAGAGTGCTAGAGGATGTATTAGTTATGCTTTAGGTTCTAAGATGTCATGGTGCCTAATGATTACTTATTTTCTGTAGAGAAGAATGTTTATTTAATATATTCAGGATGTGTTTAGGCAGAAGCAAAACTTTTATTACCACATATTTTTCTCTATGATCAGCTTCCAACATGACTTTATATTACACTCGGCACTGTGGATTTGTGTGTTCCCATCTCTAACTTACACCTCTAGCAATGGCTGATTTCAATATTTCTGCAACCATTTTAGCAGTATTCAAATATAGATCTTTTCTGAATTAATTATAGCCCTTAAAGTTGTTGTGAGTTAATCATATTTAATTGTTGTTGCATCATCTGTGTACGCAGATCTGAATTCTGATGATTTTATTGTGACAGATCCAGTCCAGTTGGCTCTGAATAAAACTATACATTTTTAGCTGTTATTTCTTTTTAATTTAACTTTTACACATTAAACTGTCATGTAAGTGGCAATATGAACAATCAAACAGAATTTCTGTTGCTGGAAAAGGATGAGGACATCTAGCATCATGATGATTAAGCTGCGTGGCTGTGTTTGCATGCTTGGAGGAATGTTTAGACCCAATGCTGCAGACATGTACACACCTACTTAACTTTACAATCATGATGAGTCCAATTGATTTCAATGGCCAATAGGAAAATGAAGTATGTGCATAAGGACTGGCAGAATCAGGGCCTAAGAGTGAATGCTGAGATGAGGGATTCCATTTATCTTCCCTTTTCTATTTTTTAATTAGTTCTTTTGCTCTTTAAATAATGTTTGCTTTTTTGAAAAACAAAGATAATTACATTCAAAATATGACTTTAGCCCCTTGGGTTTAGTGATGCATGACAGCTGGCTTCACTTCACTACAATGCTCTTGCAGGCTGCCTCTGTGATCTGTCATCTACTGCACATTGTTCATCAGTCCTCCCCAAGCCCTGGAAGCTCCCTCTTGTCCTCCATATTGACAGCCAATATGTACCTTCTGCTCATGGGCATACAGATTAGTCTCCTCCCACAGCCAGCCAGAATCCTCAAATTGGGTCCCTCCAGGTTCTCCCCACTTTTAGCCCTAACAGCCTCTCCTGCCTCCCCTGTCAATCCAATCTTTACTCCTTCTACTTTGATTCTACGTCAGTCTTGCCACTCCTCAAGGTGTTTTTACAATTAAAATACAGTGTTCTTTCTACAGATGAGAGGATTGTCTGAGTCAGAAAGCTGAACAAAAATGCTAAGTCTGTAAACAGTTCACCAAACTATTCAGCCTGCAATTCAGATATGAAGAGCTGCGAGTGCCTTGAAAACTTGATAAATATTTCAAAACTTAAACTTTATGGAATTTTATTAATTTAACCAGAATGGGCTTTTTCACACTAACTGGGTCTAGGAGGACACCCCTGGCTGTGAAACCTCTATCAAGTAGAAGCTTCTTAGAACCTCAGAATCCTTTAGAAAGTCCATTATCAGGTAGGCTTTTTGATTCTGCAAAATTCACTATAGAAAAATCTAAGAGAAAGAAAACCAGAGTCTACAAGCCCAATAATTTGGGTCCTTTGTTAACACTGTCAGCTAGAGTAGCAACCAGTGTCTATTGTATGTTGGACAGCTACTCAATACAGCTTCACCAGTATGATGGAGTTCAATTATGAATGACCTCCAGGTACCAACCTGATCTCCAGCCAGAGTCTCAGAAGCTAAAGACTCTCTACCCCTTATGCCAGCTTCAGAACCACTGGATCCTCAATGTATGTTCTCTCGTTATGGAAGACAGTTTGTGAGGTGCAGGCAGGAAATATAGAAGCTTAAAATTGTATTTTAAATATAATATAGTACAGGAGAGAAATAAAAATCTGAGATGTAGGAGAAAGAGGAAAGAAAGCACTCAAAACAGCAACATATGAAGCAGAGTTATACTGACTGAGGGAAACACCAAAATGTGTATGTCTGCTTTCTGGACATTTCAATTATATAACACAGGCAAATGAAGAAATAAAAGAATTGCTGTCTAACAGGATAAATAGAGGAGATCAATCATATCGCTGCTATACACAAAAATGCAGATGTGACTTGCCTTACATCTCAGTAGATGAAAAACAAAACAGAAAGGATGTATAATAAGATGTGAGAACTTGGTCGGTTTCTAGACACTCAGGTGTTCTTAAAACTGTATAATGAAAACAAAATAAATGGCTAGCTAACTGGAACATTAGATATTCTCACTATTCTAGGTACAGCAAAAGAGCATATATATTCTCCACCTTTTAGGTTTCCTATAGTTAAATCTGTTCATAGTTTGAGTATAATCTGTAAACACCATATCCTCTTGTGGATAGCAGCCTTCAAGGAGTTACACTGCTCTACAGCCAAAATGCTTCTGAAATAAATATAGTCAAACTTTACTAATTCTGGGTCACTGAGAACGAAAATGATGCTTAAAATTGTTGATTGGCTCTAGCTTTCAAGATATGCTATTGGGTCAGTATATACGACCCTTGACATGGGAATGGCGGAGGATAAGTGAGTTATAAAGGGAAGGGATCTCAATTTAAACCAGAAATGACTAAAATACATCTTTGACTGGATCGATGAATAAATCTATGTCTTGGTTTGGACAGTACTTGCTTTTTAGGCAAAACAATGAATGATGCGATCTGAAGCTGGTATTGCGTCATACATGATATGAATTGCATCATGTTATTCCTAGAAGTCATGGATGATGCAATCATAACGAAGCTTACATCACTTTGCTGAACAAATTGCCCTATATCAGCTCTAGAAATCATACACTGTCATGCTCTCTTATTTGTCAGTGTTTGATTTTGCAAAGGGACACATTTCTGTTTAGCCAAAGTGAGCAGAGATGCCTCGTACTTGTGTGAACAGTGCAGATAACTTCTGCTATGTTTGTGGTGAAGTGACTTTTGCATCACAAAAGCGCAGTATAACCACTATGGTTAAGAAAGCCTATCACCTTTATTTTGGCTGCAAAATTGGAGATCAGGACAAGAGGTGGGCCCCACACATATGCTGCAACACTTGTGCAACAAATCTTTGCCAGTGGTTGAACAGGAAAAGGAAATCCTATGCCTTTTGCAGTGCCAATGATTTGGAGAGAGCCAACGGATCATACCAGCAATTGTTACTTCTGCATGGTGCCTCCAGTTGGGAAAGGTGTGTCAAAGAAGAAAAAGTGGACTGTGCATTATCCAAACATTCCATCAGCTATACGCCCAATACCCCACAGAGGAGGGCTGCTGGTTCCTGATGCACCAGAATCATTTTCACTTGAGTCAGACGAGGAAGAGAAAGAGGAAGAGGATGAAACTTCTGGTCCTGAACCATCAATGTCACAGGACCCACATTTTCTCTCATCCTCCTCCTCTGAACCACACCTCATAACACAAGCTGAACTGAATGACCTTGTCAGGGATTTGGAACTACCCAAGAGTAAGGCAGAGCTGTTAGGCTCCAGACTACAGCAGTGGAATCTCCTGGCAGGTGATGTTAGGGTTTCCATGTTCCGTGACCGTCAAAAGGATCTTGTCCCATTCTTCTTCATGGAAGGTGATCTCGTAGCCTGCAACAACATCGATGGTGTGATAGCAGCCCTCAACATCGTTCACGATCCAGATGAGTGGAGACTCTTCGTTGTTTCATCGAAGATGAGTCTTAAAGCTGTTTTACTGCATAATGGCAATGTTTTGCCATCAATTCCAGTTGGTCATGCAGTCCATATGAAGGAAACCTATGACAACATGAAACAACTGTTGAGGTGCATAAACTATGACCAACATCAGTGGCAGCTTTGTGGCGATTTGAAGGTTGTTGCTCTCTTGCTTGGTCTGCAGACTGGATACACAAAGTACTGCCGTTTTCTCTGTAAATGGGATAGTCATGCAAGATATTCCCACTACATCAAGAAAGATTGGCCACTCCAACAGTCATTGGAGCCTGGAAGGAAAAGTGTTCAGCATCCACCACTTGTTGAATCGAGGAAGATTTTGTTACCACCCTTACACATCAAGCTGGATCTGATGAAGAACTTTGTCAAGGCCATTGACAAAACACAAGCAGCTTTCAAGTACCTCCGTGGAAAATTTCCAAGGTTCAGTGAAGCTAAGATAAAGGAAGGTGTCTTTGTTGGTCCTCAGATTCGTGAACTTCTTCGAGATGATGCATTTGACCATGCACTGCGTGGCAAGGAAAAGACGGCATGGAAAGCCTTCCAGTCAGTGGCAATACATTTTCTCGGAAACAACAAGGCAGACAACTACAGGTTGTTGGTGGAAAACCTCCTCAAGGCATACAAAAGCCTTGGTTGCAACATGTCACTAAAGATACATTTTTTGCACTCTCATCTAGATTTTTTTCCACTGAACTGCAGAGCAGTGAGCGACGAGCACAGCGAGCGATTTCACCAGGACATTGCAACAATGGAGAAACGCTATCAGGGCAAATGGAGCCCATCAATGCTTGCAGACTATTGCTGGACAGTGACAAGAGATGCTCCATTTAATGAAGACAAGAGACAAGCCAAGACGCGTCAAGTAGACACTGAATAGGACTAAGCTATGTACATAATAGTTTTTTGCCTTTTGTTTCATAATACATTTTATTTATATAACCCTTTTGCTGATTTTTAAAGTGTTACATAAACAGGACAGGTGAAATATCATGTAAAGCAACCATAAACACATGAAAAGACCTAGGTTTACAATTTATGATTAAAACTCTACTATCTACACAATATATAGAGACATAAAATGTAAAAACTTAAATATCTTAGAAACAGTAGCCAATCAGTTGTTTTAATTGTCATATTTGAATTCAGCACATCAAAATACATAATAAATATCACATTTTATCTCTGAAGCAGACGACTTCTAAAAAATTGTAGACCAGTGTTATTAGTCCTATGCTAGTTAATTGAAATTGTCTTCTAGTTTAAACATAGCCTTACTACCCTTGGATCTGAGTATTATGAGTTCAGGTACCAGCAGGGAAATAACTTAGAAATGAAATTTATGAGAATTAAAATGGAGTGTGAGTTAATGAAACTTTGCCAACAGATACAGTTCTAAAACAGGCCCTGTTTTCTAATTCTGACTGTTTTAGTGTCAGTAATTGGTAACAAAAGAGGTCTCTTTTCCTCATTGTAGCTTTCCTCTCTTATGTCTCACGTCCCTCATGAAGCTTATTTTAGACATGCTCTTTGGAGAGAAAAGTTGTAATCTGATGTTTGTAAATATCAACCCATAGTTATATGTGGTAAATCATTTGTCACTGGTTTATGTATCAATAGTTTCATTGCCCAAGCTATCAGATTTTTTATTTACAAGATTGAGTCTAGTCTCTGACTCCAAGAAGTGTAGGATGGAACCCTAAGTGTTAAAATAATTCCCTTCACAGAGTTAAAAATGTTATTCATGACTGAGCTCTTTAACCTGAACTATTGCTGTTTTAGAATGGTTGTCAAACACACTGATGATTTCTGGGAAATCTTTGGGAAGCACGGTACGGTGCTAAGAGCCTAGAAGAAACCTTAAATGAAATTTGCTGAGGCAAGGAGAGAATTCCATCTTGCTAATTAGAAGAAGGTGCCATCATTAAGATCTTTCAACTATTTTCACACTATTTGGTAATTAGGGGAAACTACTGTACATTTTTCAAGTAGTAGTAAGTAAAGCATTTGATTATGTTTTAATCATTAAATCACCCATCTTCTATATATATCAGCTGCAGCATCAGCAAATACTGTTGTTCAGGCTTTTTATTCACAATTACAGTAGACAAACTATAAGATTGCTACCCTAGCATCTCGTGGAAAAGAAATAGAGTTCAGTAAGACATTCAGAGAGAAAAAAAAATCAAGGAAAATACAACGGAAAGCCAAAATTGTCACTAAATCTGAGGGTTCCATGACCACCAAAATGATCCAGGCTTCTTTTGAAATCTTACTAAAACACAACCTTGAATCTACCCCAAGAACTTGAATATTTACTAAACTCCACACCAAAAGCTGGGTGTCTTAGAGACTCAAATCTCTAGCCAGAGAAATGTTGTACTGCCATGGTAGGCTTTGCTTCCATTTTTAATTGAGATTGATGTGGGCCTCAGTTGTAGTATACTGGGGTGGCTCTGTGAAGTACACCAACTGAGGGTCTAGCCCTTAATGGCTTTTAAAATGTCAGTAGAAAATGGATCTACATCCTAGAAAAACAGGTACATAAATAAGCCATTTTATGAAATCTTGTTTTTCAGGTAAACAAATTAGGATGCATGAGGTACTCGTTATACATTAATCCCCCGTATGCACACAGTCCAGTATTCTACAGCAGTGGTTCAGGATGCTATAACTTACAAGAGTATTGATGCCTTGTTTTGGCCTGGTCTATGATTGCACAATAATGTAGTGTTTGTTTTTTTAAATAAGGGATAGGCATAGTTTATCTACAGAAATTAAAATACTCTTTCCAGCTCAGTTCTGTGTAGTTCTAGGAGCTATTAAAAATATGTCTCTTCTGATTTCAATGATGCCAAGAAATTTTTGGATTTGAAACTGGCAATCTCCCAGGAAGAGGAAGCAGGTGATTTATGGGAAAAGGCATCTATAAAAAGCTCTTATTTGCCTGAGTTTTAATTAACTGCAAAGCTATTGGCCTTTTGGATTTACTTCTCCTCAGTTAACACACAGGATGGCTTTCCATGACTGCAGATTAATAACCTAAATATATTTGTTTTATTATTTTTCTTCTAAATGAAAATCTGAAGAATATAAATTTTAAGATTAGGGAATCATAGAGTAGCACCTGCTTATAACTAGATCTGAATCTACCTTAAAGTGGGCATGTTTGATATTAGCAGATTCTTATGAGTACAGAAACACAGCAGATCTTACATTCAGACACTGACTCTATCTACATCGTGGGAAAGCATGGGCCCAGTCCTATAATTCTTGTCAGCAAGCATGGGGCTTACAGTTGAGAGTAGCCTCAATGAAACACCACCTCAATCGTGGTTTTTTCGGGAAGATGGGAGGGCAGCAGAAGATTGTCGTCCATATTTTCAGTGGTGCTCAGGTCAAAGAAAGCAGAAGGGTAAAGAGGAAACACGATCATTCCCACCTTCACCCCAGGCACACATACATTCTATACTGCCCAGGCTCGCTGCACTCTGAGAAAAATTCAACACACAGTCAAAACAGATTCTGGCAGCCTCATTTCACCTGCTTATGCTGCTTTGAGAGTTCAAAACAGGAAAGAAAGCCATGTTAGTCAGCTGTAATGATTCTCTCAATGTAGAGCAATCTCCAAGTGGCATAAAGTCAAGTAGGTTTGTGAGGTGAACCCTCCTTGTGGGCACCATAGCAACTAGATACATATTAAAGCAACCCTAAACTGTGCCACTTTGTTTTTTTCTCCTAGGCACTATTAGAGATGTTGACTTTAAGACAGTTTTGGATTTATTCATTCTTCTGCCAGAAGTAGAAGCATTTGCCCTCAGTACCGTGAGGTTAATTAGGGTAATGGCATCACTTTAAGCCAACAGACAAAACTTCTGGTACGTGTGATAATGCCTTCGATACAATATACAAGTGATCAGAGGGCCATCTGGTGAACCATAAGCAAATGAATAATTCAGATCAGAAGGAAAAATTATGTATGGAAAGTGACCTAAGTACCTACCTTCTCATAACTGCTGGACATTTCTCCATGCTTACTGTGAGCCAGTAAGTAAATGTATCACTGGTCAGAGAATGGGAGAAAACACAACCTCTCAAATGTGTGTATAGAAACAGAAGGAGAGTCAGTCCTGTGATGCCTACTGCACTATTCTTACTACAGGAGAAATTATGGGCAGTTGGAATGTGCTAATTTGTTTGGTACTACTTGTTCTGGGTTTCTTGTTACTTCTATTTTCTTCCTATTCTTGCCTGCTTTTTTGTCAGATTTTTTCCAATATTTTTAAAACCCTTTTTCTCACTTGTTGGACAAAATGTTCATAACCAATTACTCTTCAGCAGTCTCCACCCACTTCACTCCCACAGTAAGATCAGAGAATAGCTGTGGGTTTTTTTAAAATACACAGTTGCTTTGCTGTATTGCAGAACTCACAAAATGTAACCTAAAATAGTGCAAATTGGAGCTTGCAAGCCAGAAAGAAACTCTATGTAACTTTAGACATACTTACCCCCTAAAATTCAAGCTTTCTTCCTGGCTTGCATGCAGTCTGTAACACACACTTATGATCGGCAGCACTCACTCCACCAGGAGACCTGGGAAAGATGAGAGATGGACATAAAAGGGATGCCCAAAGAAGAAAACAGGAGGCACAGATTAATTTAAGTGGGTTAAATTCAGTGGGAGTCCTGCAGTGCTGAAACAAAGCACAATCTCTTGAATAACTACTCCATTAGTTTCCCTCGGTTGAAACATACGACTTTATACTAGATATGGTTGTGAAATATTTTAAGTTTTAGTGTTTTTTAATTAAAACCTAATTATTATTTTTTTTTAGGTATTTTTAATCCAGGTTATTTTTTTAAAAAAAAAATATATATAAATCATGCTGAAGTATTGACACAAACAGAACATAGATTTTTGGTACTAAAAGTATTACGCTCTAACTAATCGGTGCATGAAATCTTTAGCCATTCTAAAAAGTAAAGAGATGTGATCAAAACTTGTAGGTTCTTGTTATACCTATTAAAGGTTCTTAGGAAACAACAAAAAGGATTTATAGATCACCAGAAGCCCAGATGGTAAGGGAAGTGGCTGGTATCAGTAGTGATTGACAAGACAGGCAAGGCTAGAGACTGGGATGAATTGCAATATGGTGTTGGAGAAAAGAGAATGGGTTGAGTTGTGAACTCTTAAAGGGGACACAGTCTGCTAGAATCAAAATCCTGGAATGTAGACAGGACAGCTGAACAAGTGACTGATTCTACTATCTAGAGAGTTATTTTCAGTGCCATCATTGTCACTGAAATGCAGCTGCAGTGGTAATTAGATCTCACTTCGAGTAACCCAGCATCTCTCCAATGTCAGTTTCATTCATTTTTACTTATAAAATGGCAGAGATCCACTGGTGATTATGGTGTAAAAAGCAAATTAATAGTAAAGACCTGAACTTGATAATTACTACATTTTTTGTCAATGTAGCACAAAAATGAGCAATTTAAATAAGTGATTAAGTCATTTCACTCTTGGTAATCTTCCCCATAAGACAAACTTAGATCCACTACTAGATGCTCCAAGAAATGAAAGAGAAAAAGCTCAAGTATTAATTAAAAGAATTAACACTGATTGAAGCAAAATGGTTGATTGTTCAAGAATGGCTACAGCATCCATTCTTACTTAAGGCTAGTGAATCTATATCTGAAAACACCACATCACCATGTCCAAGATACCATCCTATTTTGCAGAAAAAAATATGACAGTTTCTCTTTGAGGCCCAACCAAGAACAGGGCTCTAAACCTACCAAATTAATCACAGTGTTTTATTTTTCATTTAATAAAAATGTGTGGGTTTCATTTTGGTTCCTTTCAGTATTTATTTTTTAAGAACAGCTCATTGAGCTCTCTCCTCTGGCCTTTTTTCCAGTGGTTAACAGCTAGTATCAGTAGAATTAACAGATGTGGCATAGATAATTTAAAAAAAATCACAACCATCTAACTATGTAGTGATAAAGTAGACAACTGTGTGTTCAGTAGTTAGGCTTATGACATCACTATCCTGTATATTGAAATCAATGGATAGAAGCCCAAAATGCATATGAATAGCGTTGCTCTTGAAGAAAAAATACTCAGTAAGAGGATTCATTATTCCAAATATTGAATTCAAGGATTAGGTACATATTGTGATTTATCACAACTATTTAAGTATCATTAGTTAAATATTTCCTTTCTAATGGCAACCATTGTAGACACGTATATGCAGCCATATTTTTATTGTATTATTAAATCTAGGTTCCTGATGTTATTGTACTGGAGATTGAGATGTTTCTGAAAAGCCTTGTTCGGGTGGGAGATCCTGCAACAAGAAAAGCTTCTTGAGAAAAGCAAAGGTCATCCATGGAGCCAACATCTTATCTATTCTTCTAAACCGTACAGGCAACAGTGACTATCCACTAATGATACACAGAATATTTTTGGTTTGCTTCATAGAATAATAGGAGTTTTCCCATCCTTGCTGAAGTGTAGATTTGCCTTTGGTTTACAACACTCCTGGGTTGTTGGTTCTTTTGATACCGTGTGCTTTAATATCAGATTTCCAGAAAACAGGCGCAAAGCAATGTGATAATGAGACAAATGGAAAATACACTGTTGTGCCTGTCGCTTAGAATCGAGTGATCTGATATTTAATATCCTAATCAAGGACTCTTATTCAAATCTAGTGTAAGACACTAACAACATTCTGGAGTTCTCTGGAAAGATAGATGTCTCCACAGAAAGATGTTATAGGTGAAAGTGTATTATGAGTGTAAAATGCCCTTTTACAACAAAGATAGTTATAATGGTGTTTAAAGAATTTTTCCACTAATGTATAATATATTAGAAAGAGCATTCATAGTTCTCAAAAAACTTCACATAGGGATTGAGATGTATTTATCTGAAACTTAAAAGGGAGTATGTGTCATGCAGCAGCAGAGCCTGGACAGAAAAAAAAATGGACATTTTTAAGAAAAAGAGACATTTGCACTCTTCTGGGGAAAGTATATCCCGCTCTTTTATTAGCAATGGGATTTCAATGCATTAAGTCCCCACTTATTTTTATTAATGTCACAAAAAAAAAATCAATCTTCTTTTCCTCAGTAGTGTCAGATGAAAGCATTCAGCAGATTTGGGCCACTATCAGAAAAACAGGCAGCAAAAGGAACAATAGTTCATGGAGTGTTAGAGGACAAAAGCACAACTGCTAATGAGGAAATGGGACAAAAGATATCTGAGATTACCCAAATTTCCATGTTTAAGAATGGGAGGAACATATGTGATCAAGCAGAACTCTGAAGAAAATAGGGAGACTACCTAGCAATTAAATACATTAACCTGTTATCTCTTGGAGTAACTTCAGTCTTAAATCATGGATACTGAATATTTCCTGTTGATACATATATGGTAGCTTTCTTCCAGTCTCTGCTCTAGGCATATACTTTCTAACAGAAAACAGCCACCAAATTTGGTCAGTTCTTTGTTCTACACGGTTATAACTTAATTCTGGAAAGATAAAGGGTTATTAAATATCAGGTTTCAAGCAGATTAGGAGAACATTATGTCAGCCTCTGGCTTTTGCTGATAGTTTTGTACTTTGATTACTAATCAAATCTCAACATTCCAGTCAAATAATGCGGGGGAAAAAGGTAAAAAGAATAATTCTCTGTGGGGAAAGAAAACTGAAGGAAGTCATTGATATCCAAACATATAGTTGCATTCAAATAGATTAAGAGGGCAATAAGCAAATGGAACATAAAATAGAACATATCCACACCCCAAGCAACAGCTCAGACAAAAGAATAGAATTTAGCAATTTTGCCAGGTTAAACAAACATAGGGGAGTTAGATGTTTTGGAAAATTCCTCTAGAGTTTCAATTCTCAAAGATATTTAAGCACCTAACTCCCATTAAGCATCTAAATACTTTTGAGGATCTAGGCCTAGGTGCTTAGGTGAATCTTTAGGTGATAAATACCTTTAAAAATTAGGCCCTTGACACATTATCAGGGACACTTGGTGGTGTTGTTCAGGCAATATAAATAAATAATTAAGGAGCATTTTTATGGCTATTGATTTTTTGAAAAAAAGTGTTAACTGATAATGTTTGCACTGTAACCAAACTGAATACAGCGAATTGTTAAATGACTAACAAAATCCCATATACTGCCTTCAGTTCACATGCAGAGTAATGATAATGGGAGTGCTAAGTGCCAAACAGGGGCTTGGGTTAAGGTAGCATGGTGAATGTCAGAGATGAGGCAGTTAAACACAAATGCATTTGGTATACTTTATTGTTTAGGGGCACAGTAAAAATACATCAGTAAGGTACACCTATCAACTTCATTGTCATGGGATAATGCTATTTTAAGGTACTGAGTAGAGATCTGCATTTATACCACATGATCTACTCATTGATCTTGGTCTGTGGAAGGAATAGGTTGTTTTCCCATCAGAGCTGCACAAAGTGAAACTGAAAAATGTCTAGGACTGTCAGATTTTATACAGATGAAACACTTCAGCAGGGTATTTTCAATGTTGTGTAACCGATATGCAGACTGTCACTCGCTCATGGACACAAGTTAGTGGATGAGCTGTCTAGCATATCCTTACCTAGACTAGTTCAAAATAAAAAGATATCCCAGTGGGTGACTATATCACTGTAACCTGTGATCTCTTTCACTGGCCCATTTTCTGTGTCAATGGACAGTGAAGATCTTAGAAGTTGCATGCTCTCAGATCTTTGGACATGCTTTGTATTTTGTACAACACATTAGAAACTTGTACAGTGGTTGACTACAAAAAAAAAAATCAACATTTACTAAAGAATATTCTACACTATGGGTATGTGTACCCCTGAGGGTACTCAGAGCTCTTCCTGGGGTACATCAACTCATCTAGACATTTGTCTAGTTTTACAACACTCTATATAAAAAGCACTAGCAAAGTCAGTACAAACAAATTACATACAGACAAGGATTTGTTTGTACTGCTCTATACACTAATCACTGAAATGTAAGTACAACATTTGTGTCGATTTATTTTATAATGAGATGGTAAAAATAAGTATAAGCAATACTTCACTAATAGTGTGCTGTGACACTTTTGTATTTCTATGTCTGATTTTATAGTGAGTAGTTTTTAAGTAAGGTGAAACTGGGGGGTATGCAAGAAAAATCAGACTCCTGAAAGAGGTACAGTAGTCTGGAAAGGTGAGAATCACTGTTCTACACTATGGGCTGGTACTAAGGTAATGCATTAATGGAACAAAGACAGATACAGAATCTGAGATAATTCAAATGGTGTTATGATAAATTATTGTTGTATTTGAGATACAATGGGTAAAGTGACTTATTTTTAATTTCTCTCCCTTTTTAAAATTATATATGCATGTCTTTGGTGTGAGTTCAGTCACTTCATCATCAGTCCTGACTTTGCATAGGAGACTGCTGAAGCTCAGATGGCTCATATTGAAAGCTGGAAGCGTAGCTCAGTGAAATTACCCCGTTGAATGACCAATACCCATTTCTCCAAATCTTTTATTTACAGGGAAAACTAGTAAAATGGTCAGAAAGCCAATCCTAAATGCTATTCTCTCATCACACACTTTTCATCTCAAAATGTCTCTTCCAAAATCTAGTCTAAATCTCAGTGGGAAGCTAATACAAATTATGTTTGGAGTAAACAGATTTAGTTTCATAGTCAGGTTTCATTCATTTTATTTTTAGTGAAACAGACCCTCAGGTGACCATATATATTCAAAAACATGAAGCAATGTGTGTCAAGATCTTCAGCAATGATGGGCTGCATGTCTCATTGTAGAAGTGCCAGATCCCAGATTAAAGACAGTGAAAGTAGTTTAGTGCTGTTTTGCTGGTGTGGAAGACAACAAGATTGCAGCCATAGCTGCTATGCAACAAAGCAGTGATTCAGACATTTCGCTGAAGGAACCAGAATCCTGTTCTCTTATAAGAGACATCAGCTTTAAGGCTACATCACGCTTCTCAGACCAGAGAACCATTAGCTTTGGAGACTTCTTCCCTCTCCACAAAACAAAGAGAGCAGCAGCATCAGACGCTTTAATAATTTCTCGTCTTATGCTTCACATGGGAATTAGGCACTCACACTGTTTTGCTAATGGAAAATGACTGAAATTGAAGAGGTGCTATTTAGTTTTTAAAAAGGTCTACTGCCTATGCTGGAAATTCCATGAACTATAACCATTGGTCTGACAGAGCTTACCACCTATTCAGGCATTACATGGGCCCTTAACAAGAAATTTAGGTATAGACAATCCTTTACAAAACCTGCAGGCATAGCCTTGTAAGATCAAAGATTGGTAACTGAGCACACAGCATGTGAAATGTGTAACTTCGATGGCGGTAAGAAAGACTTCCACAGTCTGCAAATAGGATGGGCTGCACTTCTCCACCTTTTAAGTTTGACTGCTGGTGGACCATGGAATTTGCATAGTGGTAAGCTTCTAAGTTTCCTAAACCAAAGATATTTGGCTTTCAGCATTTAGTAATATATCTCAGGCTGGTGCATCTGAGAAGTTTCTCGATTCTTGACAGGAACCATTTAGCTCTGGGTGGTCCACAGTTTGTGTTAGTGAAGCTTTCTATCTTCATGTAATCAGACACTTAATTTTAACAGAGCTTAAAGAGAGAAATCAGCAGAAACAAGCCTAGTCAACTTCCAGAGCTTAGAAAATATGCCAGACATATCTGTCTGCTAAGCTTCTAAATTCTCAGAGCCTATCTATGTGTTTCACAGATCTTACAAACTCCAGGCTATGCCATAAAGTATATATTCTGTTACAGAGTTTAGACACCAAACCAGGTTAGTCTACATGCTATCAAATTAATTTGAGTAGTGTCTTGCAGGGCCACAGGTTAAAGTTCAAATTTGGTTTAGATGATAACTTCAAAGTTATGGTGCTCACCGAAATCTGCTAAAAATAGCCAAAGCTGAACAGGAAAATCAAAGTCTGAGAACTGGCTTTTTTGTGAGATTTTGATGTTTTGGGCTTCCAGTCAGGCTATTTCTGTCTATGGTATTGCCTTTCTTGAAGTGTTTTGTCTCTTTTGCTTTTAGTTCTAGAAGGAACGTACATATACACTGAAAACAAAAATCCCTTTAACTCAGCATATGAGACTGGGGAAAAATTGAGGCTGGAGAAAACAGCTAGATGTTAGAGGGGTGGGGAGTCTGCCTGCCAGGTGAATGGTGGTTGTTTTCTGGAGAGCACTTGGGAGAGAGAATGGGGTTGTGGAGGTGGATCTGCCTGCAACTAGAACTGAGGATGGTGAGGTCAGCCGAGACCCTGTTTGGAGAACTTTGGCCTGTGACCCAGCAGGCCAACCTGGGTAGGAATGGTGGTCCATTTTGATATGTGATATTTTTAATAATTTAGAAAACAAACTGTCAAGTTATAGGATTATTGACATCAAACAACATTAAAAAGGTATAGCTACTTTTCACACAGACAGACACTTTCCATGAGCTGTGTGCAAATGCTTAGCTGATACTCCTTTCAAATGATCATTCAGGCTATTTTATGTTGAACTTGGACTTAAGTTAAGCTTTGTTTTGTGAAGCACATACATCAATAAAATATATCTACTGTGAATCTGTGACCAGTATTTTTACCTGTAACTGCCTGACAGCTAAATATGGTCAGTAATCTTTGCTGTCAGATTCAAAGAAAAATGCCCAGTTTGGGGTTTGAGACTCAGTTTTTAAGTACTTAGGAATCATACACCTTTTCCTTTGATGCCCTTGGGAAATATTAGCACTCAAATGGCCTCCAAATGACTGCACTGCAGGTTACACTTTAGAAGCATAACAAGGTCTCTGTAGTTTGTCATCCCCTGTCACCAACTAGTGTTTTGATATTTCTCTTTGCAGAAAATGAAAAATGTCCGATATTTCAGTGAGTAAGAAAAGGCTAATACTTATGCGATTACAACTACAAATAAGGGAAGCAGACAACTTTCAAAATGAGTAGCTGAAAGACCCCTCCCCCCTTTTTTTAAATAACACGTGGGCTGGATTCCTAGCTGGTATAAATTGGACTAGCTCTGGGGTAGTCAATGGAGTAATACTGATTTACACCAGCTGAGGATCTGACCCTTTGGTGCCTGAATTTTCCTTTGGATTTCACTTAAAATCTAGTTCCAAGGTGGCAAATTGCAGATCCATCCAGGAGACTCGTGGATGCAAGTGAAGCCCTAATAATTTCCACTTCTCAGCAGTTTGTCTGCCTATCTGAAACAGAGCAGTCAGTGAGTGTTAGTGAAGTGGAAGAGCTGCAGTAACTCCTCCTTAGCTGAAGAGGTAGCCAGTACTAGAATTGTACAAGAGATCTACAATCAAACCTGTCAAGTATCAAAGGGGTAGCCGTGTTAGTCTGGATCTGCAAAAGTGACAAAGAGTCCTGTGGCACCTTGTAGTCTAACAAACATATTGGAGCATAAGCTTTCATGGGTGAATACCCACTTCAGCAGGTGCATGAAGATAAAGCTGCCTGGTTTGGGGATTTCATGGGAACTTAAAATGCAGAGCAGCAGTGTCAATAAGATTTGGCAACGACTTTGCTAAGCAAGGAAATTAACCCTTTGACAAATGTGAACTAAGTGACTTATAGATCTGGAAAGAGTTTAACTGCTAATTTAAAATGGGACAAAAGCATAGTCAGCTTTTTTTCTGTTTTACACTGATGTAAATTCTCCAGCAGGATTTGGGTGCCAATTCAGTAATCCATCCCTATTCAGAAAAAAAAAACCCCCAAAACAAACAAAAAACACACTTTTAAAAAGAAAAATACACATTTCATCCCTATTCTGCATTGCAATGGCCCTAAACTGAACTAAATCCTTTGTAATGGTCTAATATATTCCTTGCCAAAGAATAATCCATTAGTAAGAGAATACTTACAAACAAGTAACAAAAATAAAGTATAGTGTTGTCATTTATTTGTGATTAAGTGAATAAGTGAACTGAATATTGTACTCCATTTAGACTAACACTGGTGAGTGTTGAGTAGATTATTTGAAAAAATATATTTGTGACAAACATGCTTTCGATTTCAGTTCTCTTTCTATCTCTTTCAAAGAAAACTAAGGTTTAAAGTGTACATATTTTACTTTTTGCTTATTACATTTTAAAAATATCATCTGTGGAATACTTGCCATACAATGATTCACCTGGTTGTTTATGTCAAAAGTATTACCGTCATGTCACAAAACATGCTGCATCCCAAAGTGAATGTGGAACATCTGGTTAGAGATGAGAAAACATCAGGACACTTATTTTAGAATGAAAGATCCATGCAGAATTAATAATGCAATCTACATGTTCAGGGCAGAAATTTACTTTGTACAGTATTAAAGTTAAATTATGGTATCTCTTCTCAGACCCACCAAAAATGTGAATTGATAACAGTGACTACATTTTTTTCAGTCAACCAGACCCTAACAATTAAAAATCTTTTATTTTATGCAGTCAGGGGAAATTCATGATTATAAAGTGTGGCAAGTTTGCCTGCACTATTATGATGTGTCCCGCGCTGTCTCTTCTTGTGGGGGGTTCAGGGCACCATTTCTTGCCCCTGAACAGGGTATTAACTGCCCCACTAGTATCCTAGAGTAGGGGAGTAGAGAGGGAGGGACCCGGGCCCGTCCTCTACTCTGGGTCCCAGCCCAGGGGCCCTGAGGATAGTAGTAAACTACTTGAACTAGCTATTCCTTCCCCTGGGCTACTTCCCTCTCCTACCCTTCAGCTTGTGGGGCCTCCTGCCCTCTCTCTGCACAAGCCAGGTGTCCCTTTACCTGTGGTCTGGGTCTTCTTAGCTCACCACAGCACTTCTTCAAACTCTCCCCTGCTTTACTCCAAACTGCTCCAACTCCTCCAAACTGCTCTCTGCTCCAACTCCTCCAAACTGCTCCGACTCCTTTCAATTGACTGATTGAAGCAGGGGGGTTTTATCATGTGCCTGGCTTCAGTTACTCTAATTGGCTTCAGGTGCCTTAATTGGTTCCAGGTGCTCCAACCAACTTCTAGTAACTTGCTTCCCTCTACAGGGAATAAGGCTTTCCTCTAACACTCTCCTGCTGCCCTCTGGCTATGCTGTATCACAAAAGCAAACTTCACACATACACAGAAACGTGTTGCTCTAAATGGAGATACTCTGCAGTGCTTTAAATTTTCCCAAACTTCCATTAAACATGCCAAATGCAAAAAGCAAATGATCTACCAAATCCTGAAATCCCTGGGCAGTGCTATGACATCCCATCAGTTTTTATGCTGAATTCCCCATTGAAATGAACTAGCATTCGCCTCAAATTTTACTAATTCCCTTCAAAAGGTCCTGCCTTCCAGGCCACTTTGTCCTTTTAGCAAAAGAGAACTGAACATAGAAGCAACATTGAATGGCCCTGAAAGGAACTACCTGCTACTTTAAAGAATTTTACACATACCTATTTAAAAATATGCCTGTCTGAAAACATGTTTAAGGGAACAATGTTCTAAAGAAGGGGAATTAGACATATGCTATATATACACATTTAACACATATACAATATGACTATTGAGGTGAAGATCTGCAATAGAATGACAGTTAATAAACTTTAATATACCTATTTCCAGATTGCATGCCACAATTTATTTTTGTCCAGCGAGAATAGGATATAAATGTGATTAACTCAGCTGAAGCAAAATGGAATTTTCACAGTGTCTTTAAATTAAGAAGCACTGTGTTCAAGCAAACCCCCATTTCCTTTTTGAATTGCATAACTTGACTTCTCCACAATGTGTTTTAAATGTGCTGGTCCTTTGGGGAATGTAAAATTCACTCCCAAACCTGATTCTTAATAAGAGTGCGGCATTCAGGGCTCTGACTGCAATGTGCTTATCTTAATTTGACATTATGAAATGGAAATTCTTGGCAGGGAAAGGAGGAAAATATTTTTCCAGACACTAAACTTCAACATCATTTCTAGGTATATGTTTAAGTGGAGGGGGGAGGGAAATCACATGGACTCATGGCAAATGTTCATTTTGGTAAATTTTACCTTAAGATCAAGAAACAATATATCCAGAGTTAAGATTTTTAGTTTTGCTTAATGTTCTTCTAATTACTGTTTTCATACAGAGAGAACAATGTAATACAGCATTCATACATAATGCTTTCATAAGAAGTCTTACTACATCATAAATTCACTTGTCTAATTTCTTAAAGAGCCTGTTTTTCCTCTTCCACTGTGCCAGATCACAAGAAGGGGCATAAGGCATCCCCTTATTCCCTTCCACTGGGCTTTGTACCACTAATCCCTGCACGCAAGGGATTGTAGATTCTGCAAAGACCTCTCGCCTATCCATGTGAAGAAGCAGAACTGTGTAAGGAGTAGACAGAGCCTTGATTACACCCCGTGCAACTGGTGGTATAGTTATGCCAGCACCTTGGGGAGTGTAAGCTGTGATAAGTACAGATCTGCTGAAGTGTACTCCTTCTCTTGTGCAGTGGGGTAACTAAAAGGGAGACTTTGACTCCAGCTACGTATTGTCAACCTTTAAGCCTATCACAAAAGGGTAGGAAGAATAAAAAATGCAAAGCAACACAAACAAATAAAAAATAAAACACAGAGTTGTGCTTGACTTCCTAAAACACCTATCTTAAATAAATCCAACGCTTTTACACTTCCGGCTGTGCAGAATACTTAAACAATTGAAGGAGCTCCTTCTGTTCTGAGGATGGGGGTGCGTTCTGTTGTTTACCTTGTAAGAGCCCTTCTTGTGTGCTGCTGAGTTAGACAGAGATAATGCCTATTCTGCATCAAAAGGATTTTTTTGTTTTTGGTGTCTCAGTAGGATAACAAACTGTTACTAATGTTACTTTTTTAAACCATAATTTGGGACCAATTCTGATCTCACTGAAATCAATAGAAAAATGGTTAATGGATTTAAATAGAAAGAGGCTTGGGTCTTTTAACTTCAGAGGGAGAATCATCATTTCCTGTAGTTTAATCCTTTTTTTTAAACAAAGTCGTTTCCCCAAACATGAACAGCAAAAAGCAATTGTCATAAATCGTTACTCACATGTGAAATACATACTAAGGGGTGTTTATGCAAGATGTACAGCCAAATAGTGAAGCCACCACTTACCTAATGTATTTTAATAAATATCATTATAGAATTTTTTTCTTTGACTACTAATTGACATGGAAATGTCTCGTTATTTACTGACACTCTCACTCCTCATTCAGACTTCATCTGCTCTTTTGAGATCTGTCAGAAAAATCTGTGATTGAATCTTTAAGTGTCTACTGAAAAGCAGTAAACAAGCCACTACCTTGATCAAGTTTAAGATTAGCAGCCATGTTAGTCTGTATCCATAAATAAGACGAGGAAGACTTTGTAGTACCTTAGAGACTAACCAGTTTATTTCAGCATAAGCTCTCGTGGGCTATAGCCCACTTCATCAGATGCATAGAATGGAACAGAAATAAGATGCATTTATACACACAGAAAGAAAAAAAGTAAAAAAAAGTTGTACAACCAATTCTAAGAGGCTGTTTAATTTGGATGGGCCATTACCATGAAGGAGAAAAAAAAATACCTTTTGAAATGGATCTCTGTGTCTGACAGGAGATAACAACTATTGAATAACAGCCTCTTGGAATTGATATGCTAATGTGCAACTTTTTTTTTACTTTCTGTGTGTATAAATGCATCTTACTTCTGTTGCATTCTATCCATCTGATGAAGTGGACTATAGCCCACGAAAGCTTATGCTGAAATAAACTGGTTAGTTTCTAAGGTGCTACAAAGTCTTCCTCGTCTTATTTACCTTGATCATGTGTTATTTTACCCTCTGAAAACTCAGCACACAAGTTGTAGAACATAAGTAGAGTCAAGAAACTAATGTTTGATCTACATCACCTTTGTAAATAATGGCAAGGTGTTTTTAATGTTCTTGGTACAAAATAAATAAAGAGAGAAAATTAGGAAATGAGCCTCTGTCAGTAAGCAGGTGCTGCAGAGTGGTTTGTTCTTCCATTCCATTGTTCTTAAAGACCAACTGATACCTCATGGGAATCTCAGAGGAAATTTCTTCCTATACAGTATGTCTCATGGTTTTCTTCTATTTTATCTTAGCTCAGGAAGAAATAAAACTAGGTAAGTTGCTGTCAAAAAATAGAATCTAGTTTCTTAAGAGGTGATCCAATTTTTCTTATTATTCCTCACAAGGCCACTGTGGTTTCTTCAGAATATCTTGTGGGGTAGCCTCAGAGAGAGAGAAAGAGAGGCAGTACTGAATTAATTTTGGGCTATTGTGAGGTTCACGTTTTAGGACTGTGCTCAGAAATAACAGGGAGTAAGAACTCTGTACACAGGCTACCTGGATCTTGGGTCTGGGTATGTAGGAGAACATAGTCTACTCACCTACTTGTTCCCTCTTCCATCCCAACAAACAGGTTGGGATGAGCAGGGAATGGTGGAACCAAAGCTTCATCCCCTCTTACTGTCTGGTCAGAACTGCTGAGACAACACTAGGTAAGTAGTAATCTATTGCTTGTCTATACCAGCAATTAATTATTATCTCCCAGGAGCAAGGAGGAAATGCAAGCAACTTTGAGATGCAGAGGTGTGTGTTTCAACTTCTCAACATTTCTACTAATGCCATCCCCCTTCACTCAGAGCGAGGCCTCAAGTTACAATCTAACCCTCTACTGACAAAGACGACGACCATGTAAATTACTAGATTTTACAGAAACATTAGGTTTTAGGCCCTATTACATAGTCCAATGCTTTCCAGAGTCCTCTCACCACCTTTCAAATAGAACAAATAGGATTTATTAACTCTTCCAAGCTGCTATTTACATTTTGCTTTCAAACATCATCATCTGTGATATCCGAAATAGAAGCCTGCTAACTTTCCTGATTGTATTCCACAGACAATTTTGCTAGCTGCTATCAGCAGTGTTACACCTGGGTAATTACTGTGAACATTTAAAATTCTTGGGATGCTTTTTCCTTTTTTTTTTTAAATAATCCTTGGCGATTTTCATTATGATATGTAGCTGCTGGAAGACTTAACATCACAGAATCCACCAACCTCCATTTTTATCATTTGCGTTCCTTATTGTGTTTTCTTGCTATTCCGTGATATAACACGGTGTCTTGTATCAAATCTCAGACTGCTCTGCAGAGGGAAAGCAAACAAAAACCCAGCAAAAACAAAATAGATCTATTAGTTCCAAAAGTGTCAAATGCCATTCTCCTGTTCTTATTCAAATACTAATAAAACTGTACTGTCATTAGACTCAAATGATCTGTTCCTGTGAAAAGTTTCAGTCACAATCTGTGGACACAAGCTGTTTTAAAATCACTGTCGTATTTTGAATCACCTTCTTTGTTAGTTGGCTTGTGCAGATATTAATTTCTTTCAACTATATAAGATATAGGGCAAATAGATAAAAATAGGCAAAGGAAAAAGAGCAAAGGTTTCAACTCGAACCCTCAAAATTATTTTATCAATGAAGATAAATAAAAAGACTACTCGTATTAAGATTTTTCTAGACCTATCTAGATTAAGAAACATATGAAGAATACTTGATAATATTCAGGATGAGTTTTGCATGTAGCAATTATTCTCCATGGGACAACTGTTGTGTTGCTTTTTCACAAGCTATGTTCATGCCATAAAAAAAAAAGATACCATCCTTATGCTTGTAGGTATTGTATTACTGCTTTCAATACTCTCAGAGTAGAGTCACACCCAGGAGAGTGATGGAAATGTAACTAAACTATGCCCAGATATCACACTTTAGCTAAAGTAACCCAAAAGCTGTTTTTCATAAGGGATCAAGTAAGGTCAATAAGTCATCATATTCTCTTTATCAGTGGAAAGGAAAAAAGACTACATGAAGGAGTTTGCTTTGTTTTGATCCAGGAAGGATCACCGGATCCCAGTTATATAGTTGAGACAAAACTGGAGAAAAAAAAAGCCTACATATTTTCTCTTGAATTTTTAATGAATTCACTTTGACTGTTTTCACTTCATGCAACTAGTCCACATAGCTCCTGGCAAATCACCCTTACTTCAAGGCTGAAGATTACCTCCTGTGCTACCTCATCCTTCTAGTGCTAGTCAGCAGCTGATCTACTTTGCCCCTGCAGCTCCTTTATAACTGGACCTGCTGCACTCTGATTGGCTGCTTCTCTGCAGGCTCTCTAGGCAGGCGTGGAGGACCCACCTTCACTGCTCCTCTTCTTGGGTGGGGTTCCCTGAATATTATCAAGTATTCTTGATATGTTTCTTAATCTAGATAGGTCTAGAAAAATCTTAATATAAGTAGTCTTTTTATTTATCTTCATTGATAAAATAATTTTGAGGGTTCGAGTTGAAGCCTTTGCTCTTTTTCCTTTGCCTATTCTTATCTGTTTGCCCTATATTTTATATAGTTGAAAGAAATTAATGAGGCTTCCAGTAGGGGGCCACCACAGGTCCCTAATCCTGAGTGTTACTGCAGTACAAATTATATCAAATTCTCATAATTAATACTAGTGAAATACAGACATAATTGAAGAAGGGAATGACTGACTATTGATAGATTTAAAGCATGGTCCTCGAAAGTATGGGGCTTATATCATCCCACAACAAAGTAAAGAGCATTTATCTGCCCTTAGCAGAAATCCAGCACAGGTGCCATTGTTACAGAAATCCACCTATCTCAAAGGATCTATGAGAAAATGTGCATGTAATGGCTCGGTAATGTTTTTATGCCTGATGTTATGGCTGATAGAGTTGGGCCTACATGTTAATATACACAAAGCTAGAATGCGAGAATGTTGAATTCCCATTGAATTACATGGGAAAGGGAGATCAGCAGAAGGTGTCTTAGAGCTGGATCCATTTCGCAGTGAATCCATTGAAAAGACTCTGTTTATTTCAGTGGGAATTGTACCGGTCCCTAAAAAGCATAAGGAAAGAGTGTGTCTGTGTATGCCCCCAATTATATTTTTATGGGCTTTATCATAATATACTGACAAAAATACCACATTTTATAATGGAAAATGGAGGAGGGTTATATCTGTGTTCTGTATAATCTCAAACAAAAAAGATCAGACAGACTTGATAAGTTTTCCTCAGAGGCAAGAGTTATGAAGTCTACAGCTGAGAAACTGGGATGGATTAAAATACGGAGGCATTTGCACACACTAAGGCCAGTGCATCTCTTATTACAAAACTAAGTGTTTGTACATTCTATTAAAAAAGGAAGAATAGAAGATTTAATGAAAGGGAAAAGACAGGTAACTTTCAATCTTTATTATAAAAAAAACACAAAACCAGTAATATTGTCACACATAATCTTTTACTCGTCCCATTTAAAAGAAATTGCATGGAGTAATCAGAGTTAGAAAGGAAACTGTGCAGCATAGAGAAGTGATAGAGATGAGATGAAATACACAAAGTTGTAATCAAGCATATTTCTGACCCTAACACACAAATCACTGTTATGAAGACAACACTAATCCTCATCCTACTTGATGAGGAATGGAAAAATGAATGTCCCAAGGCTATCACCAGGAGCTAGATTCAACTCCCCTTGAAGTCGATGGAAAGACTCATTGATACCAAGACACTCCTAAAACAGCAGGCAGTCAAATTTCAACTAAAAAGGAAGGAAGGAAAAAAAATACCATACATTTCACACAACGTTTATGCCACCTTACACCATTCTCCAACATGTTAAATTACTCAGTGTCCCCTATTGCTATAATCATTTTAAATGACATTTTAACATTAAAGGAATTGGAGGTGGTCAAATTTCTCTTCCTGGAAGTAAATCACCATGGCCCAATAGGTCCTCCATAGATTGTTAAAAATGTCTTAAATCAGAGAAGACTAAGCAAGACGTGTTTTGTGGTTCAGGAAAAAGTGAATTGTCCTCTCTACACTGCAGGGGACAAAAATTGTTCTGCTTCATGAAGATCCATTGCAATGTAGGCCAATCTGCTTAATCAACTCTGACAGTAAAGTATTAGCTGAAGTTCTGAAAGGATGCCTCTCTCAATGTATATATAACTGACCCAGATTGGGCAGGTTTTGTACCAGCCAGGTGTGCATGAGCTAATTTAAATAGACTATTTAGTCTCATAGTTTGCTAAGAAAATTAATATAGCTAATTTTATTTCAGTGGGCACAGCTGAAGCATTTGGGTCATATTGAATGGCCTTTTTATTAAGGATCCTAAAATAATTTTGTTGTGATTAAGATTTTTTTAAGTAGACCTGACTGCTTTACATAGTCTTAAAAGCCTCAGTGATAGAGAATGATCTGGTCACCTTGCAGTTTCATCTGGAAGAATTTGTACTCATGAAATTTTCATGCAAGACTATCAACTTCATGAGTAAATCTAGAGGGTATGTTCTGGCCTAAACGAAATCCATTTGTCTCAGTGGTGTTAATTTAGATTTACTATGGAAAAATCAAGAGTAGATTTAGCCCATGGCGTGCAAAAAATAGCCTAATGATGAATAATACAATATAGAACAATTATAATTTTATTTTTTCTGTAGTACAGATTTTTTTAAAAAAAATATGTCAGCCAACCACAAATTCAGTATGTCAATTTGCAGTTTGCTGTTTTCACTCTCTGCAGTCTATTATTTAAGTGTTCTTTCCATGTTAAAAGATATTGTTGATGGGAATTACAAGAGAGTCTCAAGTATTGCTCCCATGAACAGTCTCTTTTGTTTTCAATAAAGGTTCTATTATTTGAAGTGAATTCTACTCAAAGTAATAAAGATCTCTTCTTGAAACCCAGAGAAAAGCATCTTTCAATGACTACACAGATTTAAAGATATTTCAAGAGAACAGGAACTAAAAATTAATCCAGACCCAGAAGAAGAAGATTGTACCATTCTTAAATATATTAACAAATAAATATTATATGCTAGTTTTTTCCAAAACATAAGATTAGGCTATCAGGTAACAGAGCAAACTAAATCCAGATCCCAACAGCTAAGAATGGACTGCTAATTGCTGAATTAAATAAAGGGGCTTCTTAGGTTAACAAAAACAGCTGTAAATCCATACAAGATGCTATTTAAACAAAGCAGAGGAACCAAGCAGAGGAAATGTACCATAGTAAAAACCTTGAGAACAGGGGGGAGATACACCTAGAAAAAATATTTTATTGTCAGTGCCACATCTCTTGTTGTGCTGATTTGGATCACAGAGAGAGGTATGCTCAGGTGAAGTATTTTATTATCCATACATTCCTAAAGGATTCTTGAGCATGTGCAAGAAACTTTCTTTAACCTGTCTCTCTGGCAACATGATGTTCTTCAACAAACTCTTGCTAGAGCCTCTTATCTTTATCTTGAAACAGCTCAAAGTTATTTGGCAGATCTCCATGCGAGCATCCTGAGGCATTATTGGGCCCTGTGTCTTCCTGACATTCAACATTTATTCCTCTTTTTTAATCCCAGTTAATTTCCTCAGTTTCATCTTCTGCTTTGCAATTGTAAATAAATGGATACTAGCAAATTAGCTTTTTGGTGGCCCATAACATCTTACAATAATGTGGTGCAGGCAGATGGTTCAGTGCTGTCATGATTTATTTTCTGAATTATTATTAGATCTTCCATTAGTTATGTTGCATGAAAATGTCATAATAGATTGGCACACTGAAATTTGCTAAGGGGTGAACTAGTTTAGATGCCAACATTTGACTTCCTTAAACTATTAAAAATATGGTAAAAAATCCATTTAGACTCTAAGGGCCCAATTAAAAACTCAATAATGCAGTGAAATTGAAACTAATAGAGATACTCCCAAATTATACTGGTGTAACTAACATCAAAATCTGACCCTAAGTATATATTTATTTATAAACAATTTTATAATACACTGGCTAATATAATGGAAAGCTGTAAGGTCTGACCTACAAATGTAGCATTCCTACCACAAATTACTATCCTGCCCCTTCCCCAATATTGTTTACAGTGTTGTTGTAGCCATATTGTTTCATGATAGAAGCAGAAGGTGGGCGAGGTCATATCTTCTATTGGACCAACTTCTGTTAGTGAAAGAGTCAAGTTTTTGAGCTACCCAGAGCTCTTCTTCAGGTCTGGGAAAGGTGTTTAGAATGTCACAGCTAAATATAACATGGAACAGATTGTTTGGCATATGTAATTAATACATTTTCTAATAGACCATTCAATGTGAAATAGCCAGTTAATACCTCAGAAGTCAAAAACAGAAAGTTGGCAGGTAAAAGTGTGTTTTAACAAGTTGTAAATCCTGTGTCTTTCTTGACAGAATACCTATACTTCAACCACTGTAGCAGTGCCCCTTCAGCTGCATTGCAATAGCTCTTCAGCATAGACACTGCCATACTGATGTAAGTTCCTAGTGTAGACTAGACCTAAGGTTATGATTTTTAGTATCTAGTAAAGTTATGAATTTAGCATCTAGTAAAGTCTCTGACTCATCCTTGAGGGTGTCATGCAGGTTTGGTTTTGTTTTTTGAGGACCAGAGTTGAGAGGTCAGCTATGGAGCAATTGTTCTGGTAAATGTGTTCACCCACAGGTGACAGGGTGTTTTTGTCATTTATCATTTTCTTATGAGAGTTCATTTGAATGTATAGTGATTATATGGTTTCACCCATATAGTTGTTATTGGGTACATCTAGTTGTTACTGGATGAGGTACACTACATGCTGGGATATGCATTTGTAGGTCTCATGGATCTTGAGGGATGTTGTGGAGGATATCGATCACCATGCCAGTAGAGATACATCTGCAGGTTTTGCATCATTTGTTACTGAAGAGTCATGATGAGCTTGGAGAGGTTCGGCAATTGTTTGAAGGCCAGAAAAGGAAGTTTGGGAAAGATTTCTTTCAAGATGTGGTCCCTATTGAGTCTGGATTTTATTTTTTCTCTCCCCTAATACAATTGCCCAAAATGTCCAGAGTTTGGAGATGTCTAAATCAAAGATCTAAAATAATCAGACTGGTATAAATTGTTAGTGCTACCTCTTGTCCCAGCCCTTGCACTTTGGTGCAGCGAGTGGGGAGAAGAAAAAAGACAGATAGAGCAGAGCTGATCCATATTTAGGGCTGTCAGTCATTGGCTTTTCTACCAGACAGTCAGATGGAAAATGGCACTTGAAAGTGTCTGGTCAGATGTACTGACCAGAAACCAAAAGTCTGGATACCTTGGGTGAGGGAAGAGGTGCTAGGTCATCAACCTGCACCAGCCCCTGCTCATTTGGGATCACCTCCAACCTGCATCTTGTGGGTTGGAAGGCAGCACTCTCTCAAAGCAAAGAGAGCCCAGCTGGATGGGGAGTGAGAGGTGGAGAGGATCTAGCAATGAGAAAAGGAGAAGGGGAAGAGGAGCAAGCAGGGGACAGAGGCTTGCGGGGAAAGGCTGAGCAAGAGGTGGGACTTCAGGGGGAAGAGGCAGAGCATGGGGGCAGAGAATTTTAACGATTTGTCGTTAAAATTGTTTTTAACCCCACATAATGCAGCCCAACTTGGAGTTTTTCCACTGCTTTCGGTGGGACTACACCAGATTTACACCAATGCCTTTGAATAAAGGTGTAAGCTTTTGTACATTACTATACTGCTTTATCATTATGAGCATCATATTGCACATCTTTGGCACAGCTGAAGGATCAGACCCCTATGTGTTTTTTCCCCACATTTCTAGAATCCTAGAGTTTAATTTCTAAATACATGAAGGACATGATTTTACCTCCCTTACTCCTGCTGTTGATATGGGACCCCTTGATAAAGGTATGGAAGAAGAGATGCACTATAAGAGCCTTAGGGAATATAGATGCTATAAGAATTTCACTTAACACTTCACACAGGGTTACAGGCTATCCTTCAGTGAAGCCTTAAATTGTTGATAACTGCAATGTTATGCTTGACTGTGAGGGCTGGAAAAGCACAGAATTGGGAAAAAAGCAGTCTTTCCTCGCTCTGTTTTAAAAAATTGTCTTTTGGGTCAGTAAACCTAAATAAATTTGGGGTGTGGTATAGATCTCACAACCTTCTTGGAGTAAATATAGACTTCAGTAGAAAAGGCTAGAAAGGCATTTTACTATAGAGTATCTTAATCCCCTGTGCATTGGGGTAGCTACTTATCCAATGAGTGAGAGGAGGGGCAAGCCCAGAACTCCTTCCACTCTCCACTTATGTACACAGGAAGTCATTTTGGGTAAGCAGCCCCTACATACTCCTGTTGGGTGGGCTTCACCATCTGAGCAGGGCCAAACAGAATCATGGAGGGACTAGGGCTTATTCAGTCTTACTCCCCTGCCAGGGCCAAATAAGAACTGGGACAGTCCAGCCCTACATAAATAAAACAGAATTAGCAATTATTTTTAAATGAACATAAATGTGAAAAAGGTCAAATTCCAAATTTCAAACTTAGCTTCATCCTTCTTTGCATCACACACTGGGTGTTTTCTCTGGAGTTGAACCAAAAGAAGAATATTGTTACTAACATAAAGTAATGAAATTGTTGTGTTGAAAATGTCATTTTGCAGCAATGGTCCCTCAGAAAGCATATTTCTGCTTATTGTTCAGGGACTTAGACAACTCTGAAATTTGGTTGAAATTGTTTTCTATTCCTTTTAGGCTGGATGCTTTATTTATTACCAAAATGTCAGCATATTAGGAAAAAAGACTTTTATATCTTTATAGATTTAATGAGTCTCCAGGGATTTCTAAGTTGCAGTATAAGTAACAGTAACATAAACATCCTTATTTTTCCCACAGATTCACTGCAAGGGATTTTTATCAAACAGGTTTACACACACTAAATAAGTTGAAAGCCTTAAAAAGACCACACACCAAAAAAAAAAAATCAATCATTTTTCTTTCCTTACTCATTTAAATATACATTTAATCAATACTGTATGTTCTAAGTATTCATCACAATTAGTGGTAGAAGAATTTAGAGATCTCGTTCTGATCCTGGTTCTGATCTCAGTCAGAACAAAGGCGCTAGTAAAAGTAAAAAGTTTGAGAAACATCAATAACAAATCCATACTAGTAAACCAGGGTGCTAATAACACAGAGAAGAATAAGAACATAAAAATGGCCATACTGAGTCAGACCAAAGATTCATCTAGCCCAATATCCAGTCTTCCAACAGTAGCCAATATCAGGTGCTTCTGAGGGAATGAATAGAACTGGCAATCCTCAAGCGATCCATACCCTATTGTCCATCCCATCTTTTGACAAAAATAGGCTGAACACCATCCCTGCCCATCCTGGCTAATAGTCATTGATGGACCTATCCTCCAAGAATGAAAAAATAAACTAAAATGCCAGGTTCCAATTCACCTTTAGATCATCAGGTGATGTATACGGTCATAGCACCATTGATCTCAAATCTAAGACATTCTGGTCATCCAGCCCCTGGAATGGCATCTTACACCATTGACATCAAGCAGATTGCTAATGGATCAACATAGTACTCAGCATGAGTATCAATGTCAGAGCCTGGCTGTATCCTAACAACTTGCTTTTTAGGGCCAAATTCTTAAGTCTTTACTGTAGTGCACCTCCCCTGGACTGGTCCTTGGTGTAAGAGATTCTTTAGAACAATAGAGTAATCACTTGACTAGTAAACTACTGTGTTAAAATTTCAAGTACAATTTTGTATACATTCTGGACTTAGCTGCAATAGAAAATTGCTAATGTGAAAATATATATTTAGACTTGCAACTAATTGCATTAAAGTGGTAGGAGAATGGAAACCAATTTAAAAGATGCAATAGACTGTCTCAGAGCAAAATTGTCAGGTACTTCCTTCTTTAGTTTTAAATCTGCACTTCAGTTCTTGTTTTTCTTTTAACTGTTTCTTTTGTGCACTCTTTTTTAAAAGTCTCCAGTTTTCTCTTGTCTTTTTCCTCCTGTTTGTTTTGCTTTCTTCCTTCTTAAGTTCCCTCTTTTGCACTTTGCTTTGCTTTCCTCTTATCTAATGGCTATAATCTAGTTTTGTTCCATGTTCTGATCTAACACTGACTTCAACAGGAGTTTTCAAAACATAACATGGGGTACAATATGAATGTAGTTTCATTAAAACAAATTGTGGTGAATGCATTTAATGAAAAACTAACAGACCAAGCCATTGACAGGCAAAATGAAGGCAAGTGTAGTGCAGAATTTATAACATAGTGTTGACCTAAATCCTGACCTGCAATTCATCCTATTTTTTTCAGTCCTGGGCTTCTATCAGGACAGAATAATCCAGTCTGCAAGGTTATTTTCTCATGTGAGTAAACACCCCACATTGTCCCAAAATGAGACTACCAAGTTCATTTTCTTTTGCTAGTTAAGGCAAAAGACATTTTCAGAGATGAGAGACTAATTATTACTCTGGTACTGGAGCTGCTAGGGTACGATAATTTCTATGGGTAAGACAACAAGGTCTATATATTGAAAAGCCAGTCTCATTTTGCCCCTGTGGTCAACTATAGGAACAATATTAATATTTGGATAGCTAACTACATAATTTGGACCATAATTTGGGCCATTGAAAATGTAGCCCTCAAGAGCATATTCGTATTGAATATGTGAACTCATTGAAAAAAATCTTTCTCCACAAGAGGTAGCAGTTTTAAAGACTACAAGTAACCTGATGGCTCTCAAGAGGAAACATCCATGCTGCTATGTTTAGTCCCGTAACACAAGCCTACACCAGTTGACCTCAGGCTTGCTGCTGAGGATTTTGTTTTGTTTTGTTTTTGCAGCATAGACATCTCCCACATGGCTCTCATCACTGTATTATCTGAGCACCATCCAAATGAAAAGAAACAACAATCAAATTGGCTTTTGTTCTATTCACTAGTAACTACTTCTGTTATATATTTTCTACTATTTGTAGAGAGTTATTGTAATAGTGAATTTAGTGCAAATAATGGTGTTGGTCAAAAATGTGGATGTTGGAAGTTTATGATTTTTAAAACATTACAAAAACCTCACCTCAAGCCATTTTTTAGGATAACTAAGCCAATAAATGTACAATTTTAAAGAGCTGAACAAAACATCAGGCCAGCCAAATTCCCCATGTATATGAAATTTGACCTGTATGCTAACAGCTAAAGTTCAGTGCTTGATGCTGCATCTTGAATCTAGCTGTCTCAGCACCTTGTGGATTAACTGTCAAAGCCTGCCAAGATACTTATTTCAACACAGACAGCTAAATGTTTTAGGGATTGAATTGGATCTTTAAAATAGCTGCAGCACATTTTCATTTGAATTATGTAGCCTTATAAAAAGAAGTCATCTTAAGCAAGTTGCTAAATTAGAGACACTTAGTATTGTTACATCATTGGGTAATCCAGCCCAACGCATTATATATCATCAGTTAATAACTGCAGGATTTCAGCAGAGATTGCAGCAACAGCAGCAGCAACTAAAACAACATTTTTGTTGCAATTGAGTGAAGTTGGCTATAAAAGTGTGTCTGAAACAGAAGGGAAAGGGGATGAGTAATGAAGCATCATTTCATCCATTCAGCAGTCACTAACCACTTAGACTCATTACTAGTAAATGGATTTTTTCATAGTGCATAAAATTCAAATTGTAATTTCAAGGAAAGGAACAGCTGCCACATAAAAGTTAGAATTTGAAACATATTTACAAGAAGATGACCAGCTTAGCAGTTTATAAAAATAAGGCAGGCATATGGGGAAAGGAGAAGATTAAAGAGTCACTATCAGGATATTTGAGGATGCAGCTCACCAGCCACTCTGATCATATTGTGAAGATTATATTTTAAATGGTTCACAGCCATTTTGGTTATCGTCATCTAGAAAAGCAATATGTCAACATCCTTAAGAAGTAGATATGATGTATAATAGAATGCTGAAAATGCAGCAACGCAAAAGCCTTTATTCAATCGATAGCCTTAAAATAACCTAAAAAAAAAATCCATTAGACAAAGAAGACAAGAATGCTTTTTTGTGTATTTTTTTCAGCATTTGTTACTACATTGGGCTGAACAAGAAGCAGTCCATTTCCTAATACATAATATTGAACTTAATCAGGATGCACTTAACCTCGCAGACAATCAGTTACTCCACTAACCGAGAATATTAATGACTGCTTCTTGTTCAGGACACAGACTAAATAAATTCCATGTACAGAGACGTACTTGGCCAATATCAGTTGGCTACATGGGGTTTAATTCTAAGCTTTGAGGCCAAATTGTGGTCTCAGTTATATCAGAGTGAAGCTAAAGTAACTTCTTTGACTTCACTGGAGTTTCTCTGGATTTATAACGTAACCAAGTGCAGAATACAGTCCTTATTTTCACAGAAGACTACTGTTGTAACAGCCATTTTATATGCTTAACATAATAAGCACTGGACATACATATTAAAAACATTAACCCTGATCGGAGCCCCTAAGTGCCACTGTAACAGAAATAATTAACAATAATAATAAAAGTACAAGTAATAAAGATCAAATACAGATGAAAGAAGAAATCAAAATTGATGACAAGCATATTTACTCCAACAGGTTTATTCAGTGCAGTATCTTCTCATTTAAAGACTAAATTTTTTTTTAAAGTTGCATAGTTCAATTTAGTTTACCCACTAAAGAGTAAGGCAGAACTATTTTTACTGACATCACTTAAAGAAACACTTAATCCTCTGTCAGCCTGTGGGTAACCAAAAACTCTGTTGGTTCTGCTGATATAGCCTGGAGTAAGGAACCACATTCTGATCACAGTTACACTGGTATAAAACCACAATGGTGCTCTCGAAATCAATGAAGATTTATAATATGATTAACTGAGATTGGAAATAGTCCCAGATATGTTTATTTACCCCTTAAGATGAAATAGGGCCCTACCAAAGTCATGGTCCATTTTGGGTCAAATTCACTGTCATAGTACTTTAAAAATCATAAATTTCATGATGTCAGCTATTTAAATCAGAAATTTCATGATGTAGCAATTGTAGGGGTCCTATCCCAAAAAGAAGTGGGGGTGGGGGTCACAAGGTTATTCTAGTGGGGCTTGTGAAACATCTATCCTTATTTTTGCACTAGTGCTGCTTTCAAAGCTGGGCAGCTGGAGAGCAGTGGCCACTGGCCAGGAGCCCAGTTCTTAAGGCAGAACCACCGCCAGCAGCAATGCAGAAGTAAGGGTGGCATGGTATGGTATTACTACCCTTACTTCTGTGCTGCTGGGGTGCTGCCTTCACACTGGATGCCTGGCGAACAGTTGTCGCCCTCTGGTTGCTCATCTCGGAAATCAGCACAGAAGTAATGGTGGCGATCGTGGGATTCCTCTAAAATAACCTTGTGACACCCCCCACCCCTCTCCCCCGCAACTACCTTTTGGATCAGGACCCCCAGTCTGAAAAAAGCTGGTCTCCCAAATGAAATCTGTATTGGACAGGATAAAAGCACACAAAAGTCCTGATTTCATCGGGAGGGGGGAGACCAGATTTCATGGTCCATGATGCATTTTTCATGGCTGTGAATTTGGTCCCAACTAGATATAAATAATGTCATTCTGACTAAAGTCAAAGGTTTTTGGCCAGATTCCGCCACCATTACTCATAGTGGACAAAAAGCTTTTCTGTGCAAGAAGATCCTTTGAAATTATTGGAGCTACTCAGGAAGCAGAATTTGCCCTTTTATAATGGGCCAGATCCTAACACTGACAGACTCACTTTTTTAAAAAAAAGATCTAGTTTATTAAAACATTTCATCTTGTTACCATGAGTGATGCCAAGAATAGAAGACACTTATAAAATATTCATCAAGATTGATGAATTCATCAATCTGAATTTTATCCTGATACAAATATGATGCATATACATCAAATGCATGTTTTTAAAAATCTATGAAGTAATCTCTCTAAACAAAACAGCATTTCAAATGTCATGTAGAGTGATGCCATTATGTCAGCCGCTATCAACAGAGAATGAAACAATACACCTCTCGCACAGAATTAGAACAATCCTCCCACGTCAACAGACGTGATAACACTAAAAATAATTTAATATTCTCTTCCCCATAAAGGTCTTAAATAAAATAATCATAAAATATTAATCAATAAACTCTAGATGGATACATAGATAGAGATCCTCATCAGGAATCTAAGTGCCTTAGAAACTGTAATTAATTAATCTTAGCAGCCTTGTAAGATAAGGACATACTAGCAGCACCATTTTACAGAGGTGCAAAGTGATCTCCAGAGAGGTTAGTATGGACCCCTGCACAGAGTCCTATTTAAGACCTATAAAGGATTAAGGTGTAAATGGCTTGGCATTGATGCAAGCTAAATTTGGGTTCTGTAAGAAAGTGACATTCACTTTCCACCTGTATTTTATCTTGATGTGAAAATATTTTGCCTGGACAAAGATTACATACCTACTTTTTCAGTCTTTCACAATTTTAATTAGAATAACCTTGCATTCATTCAAATCATTTACCATAGTTATGAAAGATCATTTGGGGGTATAGAAAAACAAAGAAAAAAAATCAAAGAACATAGGATGTAAAAACAATCAGATTAATTTCTTTCTCTCTCTCTTTTTCTTTCCATTGTCACCCACATTCCTTCTCCACCTGCTCTTCCTCTTTGCTTCTAGACATTTACCTAGGCAGCAGCGCTCAAGGCTGGCAGAGTCCTGTTAATTCTTCAAGTCTACATCCAGCCATTCTTTAAGCAAGGATACCCATCAATCAGTTATGAACAATGTTGAAAAACTGCAGTTCATAAAAAGATCCAAGCGTATTAGCTTCAATACAGTCTTTCAGTTTAAATCCCATGTAGAAACTTGCCATTTTGTGGGCATCATCAGAACTACACCAGTTCACAACAGTTGAGGATCTGGCTAATACGGTGATACTCAAATGTTCTGGGCTTCAGAAGGGAATCAAGTCTCCAGGCCATAAGTCTGCTGTCATTGTCATGTGGCAAAGAAGAAAGACCATTCCAAATGGTGCTAATGTAGATGTTTTTTCTAGTTCAGTTTATCTGAATGTATAGGAGTTAGATCTTGGGAAAATACTTATTGTAACCAGTAGTGCTGTTAGATGTGGCACCATCACTCAAAGTCTGTTATGACTGTATGTCTTGAAGAATTACTGCTTAGGTATAGCTGCTACTTACTGGATATACCTCTAACATGCCAAAAACATATACAGGTTGTCAAAACATGTACCAAGTACACTGAAAATTAATGGAGAGAACTATGCTTGCTGTTGAATTTATTCTGAATTTTAATATATTCTCTAACTAAAAAGAGAAAAACAATCAAACAAAAAATAGACCTCTCTTGATCCCCAAAGTAATTCGCATCAAGAGAAAATACTTTTCTGTGCCCATTAGAGCTATAAACCAATTAAAATTATGCCAGACAGACATTTGGGTTAAATCTCCTGATACTAAAACTGTGCAATACTAGAGGCAGATGAAAGCCTCTCAAAGCTCCTGATATTTTCAAGTAATCTAACAAAAAGTACATTCCCTATGTAGCTTCCCAACAGGCAGTATTCATGATAGTAAATACATTTAACAACTTATATCACAACCACCCTGAAATTCAATAAAATAAATAAGCCACTGCAAATACCTTAATATGATTGGAAACATAGAACTTCAAGGTCTCAAGTTAGCCACAATACTAGTTGCAGGAGTATCCCTGGGGAGATATGGAGATATTAAACAAGACCCCTGGGGAGTTTTAACTGTTGGCTTATATTAATGATGCACACTATAAATGAAAGCAGAAGCTGCAGCAAGTGGAACTGCACATTCACTATGCTATAGTACACATTTTATATAATAATCAGAAATAAAAAATAAAGTCACCCAGAAGGAAGTGTCTATTCTTAAATAGTTTAGCAATTGAAAATAAAACAATGGGTTTTAGAGCAAAATCCAGCCTGGCAAGTTTGTGCACAAAACTACATTAAAAGAACATGAAGATTATCCACAAACCAGACAAAAAAGGAAATTCATATACTCTTACACAGTTGGTTTCCAACAGGATAACTTACTGCTCTGTTTTATAGCTGGACTGAGCATTCTGAGAATTGTGTGGGACTTTACTATAAGCAAACATGTGATGCACTTCTGCTATATTTCAAGCTTTTTGCCTTCTCAAATCTTCTCTTCTTTAGGAGCTTAAAGGCTTTGGACTTTTGGCTTCTTCTGACCCAATTCCCTGATGCTGTTGAGAATATTTTTTTGGGAGACACCAAAGGAAAGATCCAATTTATAAATATTAAGGAGACATTACTGCAATAAATTCTGTTATTCCTGATGTAGCCATATGGCTCGGTCAACTTCAAGTGATTACCATATGAACGAAGAAGAAAAGGAAAGATAACTGTTCTTAAAACATCAGAGATCTGGGTCAAAAGTCAGGGTCCAAAACATTAGAAAAATGTCAGAGACCACAAAATTGGAATATGTTATCTGTATTTATTTGTATCCTCATAGCATCCAGATCATTCTGATTTCACTGTATTAGTAAGATGCAGCCCCTGGCCTGTAAAGCTTACAGTCTAAATGTAGCTGAATTAAAACATGTTTCATTAGTGTAGTTCCACACCACCTCCCAGATATATTGCAATGTTTCTTGCAAAGACAAATAAATTAATGGATACTATGCAACATAAGTAACAAGGTGAACATCTGTGCAACAAGGTGGGTATTCCCTAGTCTCCACAACACTGCTGTTCAATAAGAAATTATATCGACTAACCATTGACACTGGTATCAATCTTATTGTCACCTGCCAACATTACTCAGCTGTCCTTTTTTGGGAAATCTCCTCCTGCTTTAAGTACTTGAACAATATTGAAAATGGGTTGACCTACTTGATCAATGATTTTACATGCTCATCTGGGATCAAGGTTATCTACAGGCCCTTACCATCACACTAACAAAATCTCTGTCTTGAATTACTATCAGTATAACAGCAACTGTCCAAATAAAATAAGTAATAAAATATAAATTAATGAGTGAAGCTTGCTTCCTCCTTCCTGCTTGGCCAGTTCTGTCCCTTCTGACTCACCTGGAGTGAAATTATGACCCAAGTGAAATTAATGGGAGTTTTTCAATTGACTTCAGTGGTACCAGGTTTTCATCCCTGTTCACTAGACGAAGAGTATTTTGCTTGTAATCCCATTTTGTCCTGTCGTTTTTTGTGTCCAAGCCACAATTTAAGCAACCTCAACATTTCATGACTACATTAGTAGTAGTCAAAAATCTAGCCTCAAATGTCTACTAATATGTGTTTAAAATAGTTTCAGTAAACTACATACACTATAACAATGTGGGTTCAATTCAATAATACTTATACATGACCATCCTTAATATTATTTCAATATTTTTGCAGAAATTGTTCTAACAAAAAAATGAAGTGAAAAGTTTTCAGTTTTTCATTGAAAACTGGGAAAATTTAAAAGAATTAAAAACTCTGTGAAAATTTTTATTTTGAAAAAATGCTACTTTTTAATCAGAAAAAAAAATGTACACAAATTTAAGTCCTAAAGCACATAAATCCCTTTTAAAAATGATATTCAGGTTCCTAAATCAGTTAGTCATTGCAATGCTGAGCAACAAGATGCCTACAAATCTGGACCTTTTTGCCTTCCTTCTACTGGGCTTAGCAGCCAGTCCATTACAAGTGCTATCATGAGTGGTCAGTGAACAGCTTTAGTCTGGGTTTCTGTAACTGAGTTGTACCACATTTCTAAGGATAAGGTGGTCTGGAACAATGTGCCTGGGACCTGCATCTGACATATTTTCCATGTTGTACATACTACTGAATTCCAATGTGGATTAACACATGAAAAAAAAAAATCACACGAGTTTAATTTACATCTCTTTTGCATCCTCGCTGATTTTAATCTTCACTGTCAAAATATGCCACCTATTTAAAAGAAATCAGATACTGAAAATAGTTACAATTTTTGAAGATTTGCATGAAATACGAGATTAATTAATTATTGAAAACTTTTTAATGACAAAAGTAACACAAACAATTTAAGTCATCCTTCACTATCAAGAAATAGAATAAACTCATTACAACTACAGATTTATCAATAATTACTTTTTTAGCTCAAAAAATAATTAACATTAACAGGACTATAAGAACAGTTATACTTTTACTAGGGCTGGAAGACAAGTGGCATGGTAAGACTTTAAACAAGCGAGGCAATTTAGCGCAAAGGCAATGAAGAATTTCAAAGTAACAAAAACTATCAAGCAGAATATACTAAAAAATCCAAGATCCATTGAAAATTATCTGTGGCCAGCCCAGTGCCCTGAAAACAATCATGGGATGGAATATGTCAAGGATAGGAAGTGGAAAATGCACTGAAACAACATTCTAAACTAGTCAGTTCCCATGGGAAATAATCTTAAGTGTACATGAATAAAAGAGGTAAGGAGACTGCTGATATATAAATAGGAGTTAAGAATAAAGAAAGTAAAGCTTCAGATTGTTAGTACTCAAATACATTCCATAAACAATAAAGAACATAGAACACAATGAGGGAAACTAATGAAACTCAAAGGTTAGAACTGACTTTATTGTACTGGAATGTTACATGCACTGCAATCAGTCTTGTATATGAAATCAAATTATGTCCCAGAAGTTAAGAGGAAAAAAGATTTCAAGAGTAAGAAATAATTCAGGCATGAGCTACTGAACAGAAATGATCAAAAACACGTCTAACAGGAGACAGAGCACACTAAAAGCAGTAAAGTCACTTGCAGGAACAATATAACAGAAAGACAAGCAAAATATTTAGGTTACTCTCAGTTGCAAGAGACTAGTCAGTTACCTCAGTTCAGTTTGTACCTTTGATCCCACACAAAAGACACTTGTAGCCAATCCTGTAATAAACAAACTGAAAATTTATTAACTAAGAAAAAGTTATTTACAGGTTAATATAAGCAACATAAACAAACAACACAAATGAGTCTCATCTGTGATTTAAAGATGACACAGTTGTAGCAATCCGTCAATTCAAAATGTCTTTCAGCACTAACCCATGCCACGCAGCATGGGAATCTCTTTGCTAATGTATAGGAATATTTTCCCCTCAGAGTCCAGGCAGCATGAAAGATACTCACTTTCTGCTTGACAGGGATTTTTATCCACTCCAGAGTCCAAACTGAAGCGATGCTTTTATGCATAGGTTTCTCCTTCCCGGGGGTGGGGTGGGGGAGTTAGGAATGCGGTCAACAGGACCTCTATCCTTTGCTGCTAAACAACATCTCATTTGCTTCAGTGGGCTGTCTTGTATATGGAATAAGCATTTTACCTTAACTGATGCCTCTTTTCTGCTTGGTGAGCTACACAATTACAAAAGTTTACAATGCAAACATTCTATAGAGGTTATAAGAGAGATCAATACATGCAGCATCCTAGAAGCATTTTATAAAGTCTAAACACATTCTTATCAATTTGAGATCTAATCTCTATTTTGAAAATGCTAATCCACAGGTATCCAAGACTGGTTTCCCACTATGCCTTTGTAAGGATTCAATGAGGCCCGGGGCCTTGATGTGAGTTAGTACCTCACTGGTCTGGTGACTGGTCTGGCAGCATCGCAGATAGCTATTGTTATTTTCTGTGTAGCATAATGGAAACAATAATTAATGACAGAAATGACATCTAGGAGAAAAAAAATTTATTGGCAACATTTCAAAAATACACTTCAAACATAAGAAATATCAATATGATGTGAAAACTAATTAATTTCCCTGTTAACTAGCAGATAGATTAATGCAAAAAATGTTTAAATAATCTTAAAACAGTAAGAATAATGAAAGTCAAAGTTATGGATAGAAAAAGCTTGGCAAAGTGAAGGAGAAATGCTAGTCCTACATTTGAGTTTCATAGCTTTGTAACCTTAATATTACTGAAACACAGAGCCTGATTTTTAAGTCTACCTCTCTTATTGCACTTGTAATTTTGCAACCATAAGGGACATGTTGTGAGCATCAAATTACCTGATTTGTGGCTGCCACAGTGTGTGCAGAAATGGAAGCTGGGTTTTATAAATCAGGATTAAAATTTCTAGTATTAAAATTTCCTTCTTTTGAAAAGTGTGGGTCAATGTGGTGCATTTACTTGGGAAAAACAGATGTGCCTTCAGAGCAATAAAGTCTATTAGTAGGTTAGAAGCAGAGCTGAGAAAAAATATCTGCTATATAGAGTTGTGTGTAAAAACTTCAGCTGTTCTATTTCATTCAATTTTACATACCTAAAATTTTGTTTTAAGTGAAATTTTTAAGATACGTTACTTTCATATAAAAAACATGTATATATGTGTATGTGCACACAGGTTTTCATCTCAAATACAACTTTACTCAAAGATGAGTCCAAGTTGGGCAAAAATAGCCATAGGTCAATTAAGGCTAACTGCCCCATCAAACTTTTAGGTCTCTTCTCCAAACTTTTGCTGGCTACCAGACAAAAAATTCATCCCAGCCCATTTCCTCTGGTCACCAAGTCTATTACATGACCTATGTACTTGCACAGGTGGGAAAAGATTAATCATAACAGATTTACACATCATAGTCTATGTGGCGTGGATAGTATAGAGGAATGCTGTCCAAGAACTATTCACTGAACTTTCGCATGAATTCCAGAGTAACACAGATGCAAAAGTTTCAAAAAAGCATAAATAGAACTATTGTATCTACAGAAACATGCATAAACCTTAGACAGCTTCCCATTTCAGTTAGAATTTATAGAGAATAAATCAAGAGAATTGCGGTAGAATAAATAGCTTGCTTATATAGCGAGATGGAAGACATTGTTCAAAGCAATCTCCAGCTTTAACAAAAATGAGCCATCATCATTGAATCATTACACTATTGCTACATGGCTTAGAGGTGTTGTTTCATACTTGTCAGAATTAAGAGATATATGGTGATGATGATGACAGAAAGTAGGAAATAAAATCAGAAACTGAATTAATAGCATTTGATGACAAAGTAAATTACTAGAATATTTTGAGAACATCAGGGAGAAACATGATAAACTAAAGTAGAGATAACACATGGGGTATCAATGACTGTCAGACTGACAAGAAAAAACAACAGTGGAGAAATTAAATATTATATTTGTGGGCTCAGCACAGATACATAGCAGAGCTAGTAGGATTTATTTCAGCCAACTTTGGACTCTGGGGATAATGATGACTGAGGTGGTGATTTCAGTGGTACAACTACTTGATTTGACATGTCTAGGAGTTCAGCAGAAGCTATACAAAAGCAGAAGTGATAGAGTCTTGGTCTAGAGTGGGCTACATGTGATTGCTTTTCAGTAAGTTAGTGATAAAACTTAATACTTGTCCCTGGGGTCTGCTCTCAAGGGACACAATCTAATGCAAGGTATATGTTGACTCCCAAGCCATATAGGGTGTGCAAGCTGATGGAGTTTCAGTTTATTCAAGAAAAACATCAGCCAGCAATAAAAGTTTCCCCATGGAGAGTAGGAGAGCTTCCCAGGGAAAAAGGAATTCATAAGAATAAACTATTTACCATATTCTGCTGTGCTGTATTCTTGATCCATCCATTATCTTCCTATTCAGACCGTGCACACTGTAGGAGGGCTCCATTTCAGAGCTGCCTCCCAGAGAAAAACATGGCTTCCAGGCTGCAACCCTTTTAAAAGTTCTTCCTTATTTGACTAATATTAAATCAGTCATTTCTAGTCATTCAAATTAGACATTGTAGTATAAGGTGACTGGGCTACTGGGCACATCTATATGCATGGCATCTCCAGGATGCACCACAGTAGCTCAGCAACAGGGACAAACTATGGTGCACCATGGAAGATGTAGTCCAGCAGGAAACAGGATCAATAGGGGAAAAGAGAAACAGGAGGACACCAGAACAGCCTCCATGAGGCTTTATGTGGCAGGGGCAGCGACTAATGTAAAAAATGGAAACAAAACATTTCACTTTAATTTTTTCAATGGAAAATCCAACCAAAGTTTTTTAAAAAATAATTTAAATTAATTAAATTTAAATTTAATTAAATGTTAGTTAAAATTAAATTAAATTGTAATTACAAATTAAAAAAATAATCCTTTCCCATGGAATATTTCAATTTTGATGATTCCAAACATTTTCCCACGTTTCTCCAGTGGGAAAATGTTTTATTCAGAAAATGTTGACCAGGTCTAATATTGAGCTTTTGGTCTCCAGTTTCATTAAAGAATGAATCCACTTTGAGCACTAGATCAGAGGTATCTAGATGCTTTTGAAGAACTTTCAGATTTATATATTCCTGATACCCTGAAAGAGGGTCCAAAGGCTGTCACATTTTTTTAACAAAATTGCACCTGTGCCACGTGCAAAAGAGGTGACAATTAATCAGTGTGATGTTCAATGAACACAAACACCTTTAAAATACATGATCAGTTCATGTATAACTCTTTCTGACATAACAGAAAAATAGCCTTTATTTATAAACAATACAAATATCTTCATTAAAATTTGTGAGAAATTAGTTGTTTCTTGTGATTAGTATGCTCGAGAAGGAAGTGACCCACAAACACTATCAGAAGAAATTACAGAGAGACAACAAATGTGAAACACACGAAGTTTAAGTCTATATTAGTTATTTCACTAACACTTCATGAGTCAACAATGAAGACTGAACTTGTATGAAATATTTGCCTCTTCCTTAGCAGCTGCTAATAAAACACATTGTTATTCTCTAGGCATAGTCTGATGATGTTTTTAGCCATCTTGTATAAACTGTCACCACTGATGTTTTGCTGATTCTTAACCTTTCTAATGAAAAAAAAATAACCTCACGTGTCAATTTTAATTTATTTATTTGCCAAGATTGCATTTTAGGGGTATGTAATTACCATATCCCAACGTAGCTCCTATTAAATTATTTCAACTTAATATGGTGTGAGTCAATATCTAATGCTTTTTCCTGTTGCTTTCACCCCAGTTCAACTCCTACATCCCATTAGTATATGTATTCCAGATGGATTTTCCTTGGACTTATACACCAATGTCATATCGTTGCCTAATTGAGAAGTAATGGTTTGAATCTAGTATGCAGCAGTATAAGACACTGTATATCAATGCAAAATTAGGAGAGGTTCAGGTATTAGAAAAATGCTGTTTGATTCCACCTACCACTAGGACTAAAAAATCCACAAGGCAAAAGTTTTCCATGGCTGCGAGGGGAAAAAAAGCAGACAGGTTTGCAGTGTTTCTAGACATTTTCAAAAAATTTCACAAACATTTTAAGGCTCGTGGAAAAACAGGAAGAAAAAATCTCTGCCAAAAATCCCCCCTCCTCCGCAGAGCAAGGCTATTCTGATTTTCTATAGCTCCCATAGTATCTGAGGATATGCCTACATAGCAAAGAGAAACACATGGCTGGCCCTCTCAGGCTTGCAGCACTGTTTCATTGTTGTGAAGACTTCTGGTCTCAGGCTGGAACCCAAGCTCTGGGACTCTCCCATTCTGCAGGGTCCTACAGCCTGGAAGTCTACACAGCAATGGAACAGCCCCACAGTCCAAGTTTCATGTGCCTGAGTTGGCTAGCACAGGTCAGTGGCGGATTTTGCTTTGCTGTGTAGACATACTCCCAGTGCTTCCTGTGTAAGACCCCAACTCAGCAAAAGCACGTACACCCTGGCTTCAGTAGGAATATTCATGTACTCAAAATGCTTTGCTTGACTGAGGCCTAAATCAACTGCCCATGAGAAAATCCCTGGTGAACTTTCAGGAATCTTCTGCTTCTCTCCCTTCCCTGGAGGCTCTATGTAAGTTATACATGTATCATTTTCTTCTTTTCCATCCCTTCCTGTGGTGGCAAAGCTTTGTCAAAGAAGATCTTTGCCTTCTTGCAGTGCATCCTGGAAGTATCTAGACTAAATTATTGTAGTTTCCTCTGAGTCTCAAAAAGTTTGATTTGAATATTAACAACAATTATATTAACTACTTCACATTGCTCTGCACAGAGTTGAAGTTAAAGCAAAAATGTACAATGGACAGGACTGATGTCTTTAAAGAAACAGCAGTTGGCATAAGACCTATGTATTGTGCAGTATGAGGAAGGGGATAAGGAATGAACCATACGTTGCCCCCAGGATATTTCTCCAACAAAAGCTGGACACTGTTCTGGCTGTTGAGAGGATGGACACAGCAGTCTTGCTAGGGAGCCTCATAAAAGTGTTGTACAAAGGTCTTTGAAATCAGCACATTTGGAGTTACCTTAAGGTGTGTGTTAAGAATATCAACTATGTACAATAGAACTCTGCCTTTTCTCAGGTGTCAAACCTACTGAGAAATCATTACTTTAAGACCCACGAACACTGACACACATCAGTAAAAGCTGTCACCACACCAGTTTAAAAAAATCCCTAAATCCCGATCTTCCATTGCAATTAGACTCCAACCAATAAACACAGAGGAATGTGAGCAGTTCCAGTGTACTGATTAATGTAAATAGTGTTCTGTATGTAAGCAATACCACAGTATTTTTTGCCACATAAAGTTACTCACTTGATTAAGTTTTTGCAGGATCCAGACTTCAGATGGTAAGTACCTCAAGGCAAGACCATCTTTTCATTTACGTCTTGCACAAAACCATAGAATTAAATAAAATTATAGTGTATTGCTTGTTAAGTGCAGAATGTATTATCAGTTAGCACTTAGATGGCAGAGGGGATTTACCTTTGAGTACCCAAGCAGCCCTGTGGGAAATCAGCAACAGAAAAAATATAAGTGTGTTCAGCAATATTGCAATTGCTACACAAAGGAAAAATGCAGAACGTTTATTACTGAAAGCACCTCTTGAATAATTTTTCCATCTGTACCTTATTGTTCTTTGCTGTAGATTCTTCTTTGTATATACATTACCTGCCTCTTTCATATTCACTGCTGGATTTTCCATCCCTTGAAAGGCATCTGTGTTTCCCATACCACTTTAGAGATAGTGTGTTTCAGTCCTGACCAGTCACCCAGAACATGTCCTTGCTCCCTCTCCTGTAAGAAAATGATAGTGAGAAATGTCATGTGGGATTTCATTTCCAACAGGGTAACTGTAGTGGGGATATACAACTAAATGCTTCTCTGTCTTTTTATGCATGATCTCTAACACTGGTACACTTCCTAGATGAACTCCTCCAACATCTTTCTACCCTCTCATCCTTTCATTGCTTTAGCAAAACCCATTATACTACACTTCCACTACAGTAAAAACAAAACCCGCAAACCAGACACTCCATGTAACTTCATGTAACTGTCAAAGCAAGTGCACTTTTCCCTGAAGAGACTACATGATCTGTGTGTTCATCATTCTCATATTCTCCCTCTCCCATCCCAATCGTTATGTTTATCATCTTTTCCCGATTTCTGAATTTCGACACGGATACTTCAATGACTTCCATATGAGTGGACTGCTGCACCTATGCAGGGCCTTACTGACTTCAGTAGAGCTTTCTGCAGGTCCAGGGGTCTGCTCAAATGTATGGGCTTGTAGGGTCAGAGTATTAGACTGCAAGATCACAGGGGTAGAGACTATGGGCCTGGTTCTCTTTTCAGTGGTGCTGGTATGAGCCAGTGGAATTAAACAGATATACCTGAAAGGAGAATCAAGGCCACACTTTGGTAAAGTACTACGCAGAGCCGGTCAAAGAAGTTAAGGGAAAGGAAGTAGTTTCCTGTGACAATTTTCACTTTTTCAGACATTTAAATACCAAAAAGTTGTGGTTTGGGGTGTCCATTTTTTGTCAAACAAACCACACACATACCACACCACACTAGCCAGCTTCCTGAAATTTTCCATGGAAAGCAGACAATACTTTTTGAAAATTCTCATTTTGTCTTAAACCCAATTTCCCATCCAGAGTCAGTTTCTGTGGAAAGCTTTTGACCAGCCTTAGTGCTATGTACATATATAGGAAGATGCATTTAATTAATCATAGAAAAATCAATTAAATAATTACCATCATCTCCTCCTCATCATCATTTGTTTATTTTTGTACATTTAGATTCCTGGAAAATATGGAACTTTTAGTAAAGTATTTTGCTATGGGTGCTCATTTACTCCATTTGAGTATCTCATTAGTCTAATGCTGTATGCTGCTTGATTTGTTATAGAATTGGTCAAATTCAATTATTACATGGGCTTATCTAACAAACTGTCACAGCAGTGCTTACTGACTGACATTATGAAAGGATGGCTGATTAGACTGTGGAACAACTATATATACACAACTTTACTGCAGTCACACTGATTTACAGTAGGCAAAGGTCTGGCCATTATATTGAAAAAAATCTGTTTATTACCTTGTGTAGGGTTCATAATTCTCTCTGGGATGAATATTCATCTCAAATACATTTTCAATTAATATGAGTGGATTTTGTCATATGGTCACAATCAAGTCAATGGGGTAAATAAGAGGTGAATATAGCACAGTTCATCCCCTGATGATTTAGTTGTGTATTAACTAATATGAAAGCCTGGTCTGGAGTATATTTAAATAGACGGTGTGAGGGAGAAGTATGTGCAAGGGGAGCAAGAACAATTTCCACTATCTACAACATTTCTATTTACAAAATTGTCATATAAAACATAAAGAGGAAAATTCCATACATGCTTTATTTAAAAAAAAATCTTTAGAAATATTTATAATGAATTATTTTCCAGTATGACATTTATGGAATTGTTTAAACAGCTTTTACAAGATTTTCTACAAAGTTCCAATAAAACCCTTACAAAAACAGTACTATGGAATTCTATAATAAACAAATGTTTAGAAACTGTTTTAAGAAAATTAAATAATTTTCTGTTGAGATTTCTTTAGAATATCTTTTATAGCTAGAACTGAGCAAACTATTTGCAGTGAGCTATTTATTCATCAGATTTAGCCTGGATTTGCCCCAAAATGAATGTGAATTAAAGAGAATTATATTACACAGAAATGGTTTTGACTAATCCTTTATAATGCACTAGGGATATATGCAAATTAATTTGCTATTCAGGGAAACATTGCACTGTGTAATACATAAAATAATTGTCTAGCAAGTAGTTGTAATGTTTCTTTACGTCTGATAGTACGTATTACATAAAATAAGAGAATTTAACAGTAGTGTCACTTAGGGGACTTATAAAAACGCAATTTGTTCAATGTGAAATAATCAAATCATGTTAAGTCATGTAAAGAATGGTTATTATAGAAAAGCATTCTGAAATACGTTTTGGGCATGCAGAATACTATCTACAGGGAAACTTTAGATGAATTCTCTGAAGATTTTCTATTAAAGTCAGGAGTTCATGCAGAAGCTGCAGAACTGTGTAGATATCTCATAGAATATTTTCCTTTGGGGACTGTTTTCAGTAAATACTCCAGATGAGGACTAGCAAATGCATTGTATAACAGTGATACATATTTTTTATAAATATATCCCTCTGATATGCAAGAGGCTACCTTGAGTGTCATTTTCACTATAGCTACAACCTTCTAGAGTGACCAGATGTCCCGATTTTATAGGGACAATCCTGATTTTGGAGTCTGATTTTTAGCTACATTTAGCTTGACTTCCTCTATGCCATAAAGCAACTAGCACATCATAAGCACCACTGCGAACAAGCAGCTAATCCTCCTAACAAATAGCTTGTAATAAAAAACTATTATATATGCACTCATTTTCTGGACAAAATACCCAACATAAGTAAAGATGACGCACTGGAGTTCTCATTGTTCTGACAGCTTCTTCTTGCACATTTATAGCAAGGCTTGCTTAACTAAACTAACCGATTAATTCATTAGACTTTTTACATGAAAGAAATTCACATGCATGTATGCAACTGTCTTGGGATTCTGATACAAATCCAAGACTTCACTTACATCCCCTTGTTAAAAATATGCCAGACAAAGGGATTCACAACTGCATTACTCTGGTTTTAGAATAGTACAACTCCACTGATTTCAATGGAGTTACAGAAAGCTGGAGTAACACAATGATAAATTAAGTCCATTTACCATAAAATAATTTTATAGATCTAGAAAATAGTTTATTCCTCACAGAGACTGGTCATCTGAAGGGGTCAGACTTTAGTGGCAAATGGGATAGTGGCAGATTCTCATTCTGTCCCACTGGTTGTGCTTATTATGCCCAAGATTTCAAAGCTGACTGTACGTAGGTTACAAAAAATGAACCAGACAGTAAATAAAACATTTCTTGATAGTTTTTAATCTTGCAATTTATAGCTAAAGTTTGAAATGGCATAAAATCTTTTAAATGTCAAAACCTGATTGGGCATCTTTTCTTCCCAAGTCAATTTGAGTTGATGCAACACAATTTATTCTACATCATATTTTCTTCCTTGCAAAAGTGTCACCCAGTGATTATGATGAAAGCAAAGACTGAATGTGTACTTATATTAATTAGCAATTACTAGAAGACAGGTCCAAGTGATTACTGCTTCACAGACATGAAAATGAATTCATTACTAAAAGGCCGATGCCGCCAAGTGAATATCAGACCAGTGTTGGCAGACCAAAAAAGCATATTAAATAAATGAGTAATCAAATGATAAAGTGTATCATTTGTATATATTATTGAAAGACAGCCTCTCCTTCTGATTGAGATGCTCAGCTCAGAAGGATTATATATGTGATTTCATGCAATGCGCAACACTTTTGTTAGAGTGAATCACACTCTTCAGAGAAGTGATTGTAAAGACAGAAAAAGACACTTACCTGACTGGTGTGGTTTCTAATTGGTGTATATTGTTTTGTGGTAGCCATTCTGCATTGTCATTGAGCAACCTACAAAAAAGTTGTTTAGAGAGTAACATTATGACTGACTTCATACTTTTCTGAATCACCCCATCACATTGGGCTAGATCTTCAGTTGACAATTGATGAGAGTGCAAATGAAAAAAGGTAGTTTAAAACCAATTTTACTTCCTCACGATCCTGCAACTGGTCTGCACTAGCCCCTGGCATAACAGAGTAGACTCAGGGCTGTTCTGCATTTTGGGCAGCTGCCCAAAGTACTAAGAGGCTGGAAGAATAAATTTGGGTCAATTTATGAGTTTGCCAGGATGCCAGTTAGATTTTTAAAGCTGAAATCTAACAGACTTGGTTTGCTAAAAGAATCCAGTAAGATAACCCCTTTTTTATAGAGAGTCAGTGGAACATTAGCTTTTAAGTTTCAATGCTGTGTTCTTTTCAAGTCAACATTTAACTTGAATAGTATTTTTCAAATCAGGACACTTGCCTATTCTTAACCAATCAATAATTTAATAATTCATCAAGAACCACATTAATGTAGAGTTAACAATTCAGCACTCAAGTGTAGATACAACCAATGTTCTAGATGTGTAGTGTCTATATACACACACACACACTATACAGTCTTGCAAGAAATTATCACAGACTAGAGTTGAGGGTCAGCAATTATATCAAACAACAATGCAAATTACCAAGATTTCTTATTACATTTACTTATAATCACAAATTATTAAAATCTAACACACTTCCAATGATGCACTTGCCTTTAAGACACCTCCTAAGAGTGTGGTTTCTACTTTTTGACTGGTCCAAAAGGGATGAGTTTAGAATATTAAAAGCAATTACTTAAATTATTCTCTTAGAGCAATTTAATTTTTATAAAAGGAATTAAACTCTAAAATATGGTTACTCACTAGAGAGCATAGACTCAGAAAGATAATCTATAGTTATTTATATTAAAGAATAACAGGGGAAATACAGTCTTTTGAATGGACTCTCACTACTTCTTAATAATTATTTATTATACCCTGGTTTATATCTTTTAGAATTTCTTCTGGCTTACACAGGCAACTCCTGCCACTTCTAGAATGAAACAATTATTTAGAATGTAAACCAAAAAAATCCTTATACTCTGCTAAATTTGGAAAACATACTCTATACATTCTTTGATTGCATATAAGCATTTCACCTTATTTAGGACTTACAAAAGAGCAAGAGACTTTTTCACATATAGAAGGATGTAGATCTGACTCATGAGGCAAACAGAAATGGAGACTGTAATTTGGGGTGAAAGACTATTCAAGGGATAGCTGATTTACAAGGGACACAATGTATATTTAATAATTTGAGGTGACATCACTTTGCACAGGAAAACAGGATGTGACCCTTGCTTGGTAACTTGGAGTTCTTGTTAGCTATGATGGCAGACAGAAAGACTTTTATGCAATATGCAAATTATAAGAGTGTCTTGCCTAGGTCCTTAACAATACTCTCATTTAGCCATTTTGGTTTCTATATTTTCTATTCTGGAGACAGGACTCCCAACCTAGGCTGATCTGTGGGTTCTTAGACAAATTGTCTAATATGATGTGAACCATTTTCTTGTCTGCTTCTTTGGTGGATCCTATTTTGGAATAAACAGAAGTGGATAGCTTTTCTAATTTTATTGAGGGCCAGAAGGAATCAGTAGTTAACAATTCAAGGCATATGTCTTCCATCTATCCCTTTCAGGGATTTCCTATCAGCCAAGGCACAGGGATATTCTTGTCCCATCTGCTTTTTTCCTAACTATGCACCATCCTTTACTGGATGATTTCACATAGGGTCATCCTCCAGCTGACATTTGCATCAGGTTTAAGACTGCCTCCCACAAATTACCTTCCACAGGGCTGAGGATATGGCCCTATATTTCAGAAGCTGCTGATAGATAATAATGCATGTTTACTTCAATGCATACATAAATAATAATTAAAAGATAAAGTCCAAATGCTTACCATATAATAAAGGCTGACATAGAACTCTGAATGAGAGGAGGCTGGTATTGTCTAATCCAGGAAAAGCACATTAAAGGAACATTCAGGTTCTTAACAAAAAAAATAAAAAAGGCTAGATTTTAACACGCATTTAAAATGACTATGGGAATCAATAAGCCATTATTTCAGAAGTAGATTGTTTCATCAACATGGGGCATAATAACTAACAGCTCTGTTATGGAGGTTAATGCAAAAACTATCAGAAGGCCATCACAAGCTGGGTAATATTCAGATTTAACTGATTCATATATAATGAAACATGAGCATATGTAACAAATGCTTAAAATCAATTTTTCATGGGAGTGCATAACATTTTGATTTTTTCCCTAAGCAGTAAAATCAAATTTTTAGATGAGTTTTCTTGTTCACTGATGTTTCTGTCAAGCTTTGTGGAGTGGCTCACAAACATGGGTGCCAACCTCAGGGCAGATTGTTACAAACCAGGGCACAAATTCCATACTGGTTGTGTGTTCTATAACTAGACTTCATCAACCAAGTATCAAGTGTGAACTCCTCAAGCATTATAACAGCCTTAACATGGAGTCACAGAGTCCTTGGGCACTCTGGTCTATCTTTCACCGAGGCAAGACTGCTTTTAGAGGTAGCCAGGCAGATGTAGCAGCATCTGGAGAGGGCAGATAGACTGAGCTGCAAGGGGAGCAACTTATTACACCAAATATCACAATATTCAGGTTACTCTCAGTACCAAAGGACAAGTCACTTACCCAAGGTCAATTGCACTTCAGATCACACAGCAAAAACATCACTTGTAGCCAATCCTATAATAAATAAACTAAAGATTTATTTAAACTAAGAAAAGGAAATGGGAGACTTTTTTATGAGGTTAAATCAGGTAAACATTCACACCATAAATTAGTCAGTCTTAGGTTCTAAAGAGTAATAGAAGCTGCTGTAACTGCAAGCTCTGTGTGTGTTTTGGAGCTAACCCAAGATAAGCAGTTTGGGGATTGCTTCATTAGAAATATTGCCCTCTCCAAATACCAAGAAGCACAGTGATGACAATTTCTTCTTGAGAGGGATGTTAATCCCCTTCCCGAATTCAAGCAGTGATGAGACAAGTGTTTGTGCACGTCTTGTGTTTGTAGGAAAAACAAAGTCTTTTGTTCACTGATGTTCTACAATGGTTTATCTGGTTTATATAGACCTTCTTTGGTTGGGCAGATGACACCTGTTTTGGTAAACTAGTGTTTCATACTTGGTAATGCTTCTCTCCTGATTGTCAGGCTTTTCAGTTTCATAGCAAACATTTAAGTATTATCTTATAACATGGAATACAAATATTATAAGTAAAATTAATTCATACAACTCACAAGCATTTCATAAAGTTCATAAACACTAAACATATCTCTTTTTTAACAATACCATCACAAAGATGAGCCAGACTGGTTTCCAGTTATGCATTTGTCAGTGTTCAGTGAGACCGAGGGGTCTTGGCATGAGCTTGCATCTATAATGCTGGCTAACCAGTTTCCTCTTCCTAAAGCTGGTAAATCAATGAGTAATGCAATTTACATTCACTTTAGCTTCATTTCTTGTAGTTTGCTTGATTTCATGTTTGCTTGATTAAGTAGAGTCAAAGTGATTTAGGTAAAAATGCTACATTATATACCCATACAAAATATCTATTCACATCAATATTATGGATATATTTAAATGTATTTAGAAATGGCACTCATCTCCACATACACACAATATCCTGAATATATCTTAATTGAATTCCTCCACCCCCCATTCAGATTCATGAAAAACAAAAAAAGCGACTTGTTCTGTTCCTCTCAAACATGCTAAATGCAACATACGTATTGAAAGTGGGGAAAAAAGTAGATTAAAACTATAATCAGAGAAGGGCCCAAAGAAAGATTCTAGGGAAGCAATTCATGAGGCTTAGTATTAATATCTCGCCATGGTATATATACTATTACCATTGCTTGTGACTGAAGCAGAGGACCGTGAACCAGAAGATTTGAGATCTCTCTCTAGCTCTGCCAGCCCACTTGCTATATGACCTTGAGAAACTTACAACTTCTCTGTGCCTCAATTATAAATAACAGTTCCCTGCTTCACAGAAGAATTGTGTGGCTTAATTCATTAATTTTATTATTAAAAAAAAAAACATTGACATTCACAGATGGAAGATGCAATAAAGTACAAAATGTTATATAAAGTCATTTCTAGTAGATAGATTATGCAAAAAATGAAGTGATAGGTGAGAAGACCTAAGCAAAATTCATATTTGATTTGGTTTAAGTTGATAATTACACAGTCTAATAACCATCATTTTCATTAATATTGAATATATTCACTGGAGAGTGTGCATTATCCACCAGGAACATATCCATTAATAAAAAGGCTAGAAGGTATAATTGCAGTCAGAAGAGACACAACCTCTTATACATATATGGAGAAAGTCTGATCCTATTGAAGCCAATGAGAGTTTTACTATGAACTTTCAAAAGGGTCAACCCATAATGTCCACCAGTTTTAGGATCAGATTCTTCCTGCCTTACTCCCATTGAATAGTACCTTAGCCTTCAGCCAAGCTGTCTGAAATGAATAAAAAGCCACTCAATATGAGCAAAGGCTTGAACCAGAACCTTCCCTGAAGTTAACAGGTGTCTTCAATGGGCATTAAATTAGGACCTAAGGGTAGCAGAATTTGGGCTTCAGTGAATAATTTCCAATAAAAACAACACTTACATTAACTGCTGTTTGGGGATAGATGATTTAGTTTATTTAACAGTGTTTGGAATAATTTCTTAAGTATTTATTACACTAATTCCTGGAATACTCACAACTATGATATATCCCCTCGGAGTTCATCACAGGAAAGGAGAAGTATTCATTAGTGGCAGGAATTATAGCTATCACTATATAGAGTGACAGCAATTCAGGACATCACCAGTATCAAGTTTTAGAAGAACTGAAAGACAACAACAGAGGCATAAGCCCAGTGGCTCCACATAGAAGTTGTGTTTGCAAGATACACAGAAAGTGAATTTGAGCAGATACAAGCCTAGTTTAGTTCTTTCTGAGTTAGCTACCAAGATTTACACCGGGTACAACAGCTGCCCATGAACTTCAAGAATCTCATGTGTCAGGTGTGATTATGCACAGAATACACAATTGACAAGCCCACCCACTGGATAAGGGAATGGCGTTAATTGATTACATGTGTTCTATGTCTGATCACCAGCTGGCAGACACAACATCTTCCATGCTAGATTCTGAGCATAGTGAGCGAAGAACAGAAATAAGAGGGCACAATAAGAAAGAGAGACTTGATTTACAGCTGTGACTTAAATTGTTCACGGATAAAGGCTAATTGGCCTTTTATTCTATGATTCCCTCCCCCCAGTGTGGGTTTTTTCTTTGTCAGACACACAGGTGACTTATAAATAGGATAAATTTTAGTGGTTTAGAAGCTCCCTTGGGCAGATTATTTTTTCTGCATGCAAAGTGCCAAATTACAGGTGCACAATAAACAAAACAACAACATTATCATCACCAAACAACACTATTTTCAATTATTGAAAAACAAGTGAATTATCTTGTTTAATCAGAACAGTCTCCAGCTCGTAAGTTCCTCTTATAAATATACATATTATTCTCTTTACTCCAGTCTTTTGGTTTAAGGATTATTTAAAAAGCTCAGAGAAACAAGTTAGGGATTGTCTTTAGAAGACTGAAAATTTTGCAAATGTTATAATTAGAATGCAATAGTATATCTTATTTCATTATATCAATATTTCTTCTCAATATTCCATACTAATTGAGATTGACATAATTGCTTCTGAAATATTGTATGCTAATATATAGACTCTAGAACTTTAAATGTTTAAATCATTTTTCTTAAGAATTCTTAGTTTAGCAAGCATAAGACCTGACACAACCCTCAGGTCCTCAGTTTTCATTAACTATTTTCTTCCCATGGTTCTGATGAACTATTTTATTGCTGCCCCATTTCATACAATAGGTGTGTGTGATTAATTTTTCTAGTCCTTTTCTTAAACAAACAAAAATACAAAAAGATAAATGGATTTGCAACTCATATATATCACCAAACACCGCACATTTCATAGGAAAGCCAATACGATTATTCGTTTATGTAACTTTACAGTTTATCAAAACTGCAGGACCAGATAACACAAAATCAGACACTATTACACAGACATTACTTGTTGAAGTGGGGTAAAAATAAAAAAAGAGACACAAATAGGCAAAAAGGGAAAATAGGATAGGAAGGGGGAAGAGGGATAGGAAAAAGCAGAGAAGATTGGTGGAATGGAAGTCTGGTATTATTTGAGCTTTCGCTCAAGTATTCTTTACCCAAATATAACAAGAAACAGGGTCTACATTTCTTCATATTCTTATAATTGCTCTTCACATTGATAAGCTAGTCTTTCTTTTGCTGCTCCCTCAGAGAAATCCAAATATCACCTATTATAATGAAATTTAGTCATTTCCTCTATTCTGCTTATGGGCACAGATGTAGCCCTCTCCTTCATATACAATCTGTCCATTATAACAAAAAGTAGCCAAGAAAGGCTTGAGCTTCTTTAGGTGGCCATCCATCTCTTATTTTTAATTTCAAGTGGTTATTTCATTCCCATCCTTTTTCCAATCCCTGGCCACCATGGCATAATTTATTGGTTTTCTAAAAGGCAGATATAAATTTTGATAGACATGCCGAACAAGTAGTTAGCAGACAACTGGTTTCCTTAGCAACAATAAGCATGTGAAAACTCTCAATATTTTGCCATGCGCATGTTCATTTGATACTAAATATCTGATTATAAATGTATTGCAGTAGATAGAAAAGGAGAACACAATAAAAGTATTCAAGCTACCCACAAAGCATGGATCACTGAATGTCTGAATTATTTTTGTGTAGCACTGCACCAAATAGCTGAAATAAAGAGCTTTTTCCTTTTCTCTGGTAGCAAAAAAAAGATAGCTTTTACAGCCCTTGAGACTCATTACTATGAAGCTTTAACCAGTTCTTTGACTTTGTTTCCACAGAGAGAGTGCGAAGATTCACAGACTTCAGGCATAGAAAATAACAATTAGGTCATCTAGTTCCTGTAGGATTGCTCCTGGTAAGTTTATAGTGCTTTGTCCCATTCACTTTTAAATGTCCCATATAATAGGTTTCCACCACGTTCTTTGGAAGAAAGTCATATAGGTATCATTTGGAGGAGGAGATTCCAAATATTCAAGCTCAATATTTATTTTCTTAATTTCATCCCATAACAACTGTGTCTAAAAATAAAGACCTAACAATACCCTGCCTCCTTGGTGTATACCCATTTCAACTTTTTCATAGTCAGTCATTAAGTCTTCTATACATACTTAGTTCACTTCAGTTTTTCTCTTAATTCAAATCCTCCAGGTTTTTCCATCATTTGTTCTCTTCTCTGGACTCCCTCTACTTTGTCTAGATCCCTCTAGTTCTTACACATCAGGATACTCTAATTAATCACCTGCAACCTGGCTTCATGCTACATGATATTGGCAGAGCATTTATCAGAGTTCTCTTCATATCTACATTGCCAAACCATCCCAGCTTGCCCTCTCATACATCTTTTTTACATTATTTACAGAGTTTACCACCCCTTTGTGCTGGATAATGTAGGGCTGGCTTAGCTGTCAAGAGCAGGCCCATTTTTACACATGACATATCTGAACAAGTACTGCTGAACAAGCCCAAAGAAGTAACTGCTGAAACAACAAATCTGAATATGTTTATAATTAAATAAGAGGGTCAGAAACTAACTACTATAAAAATATCCACAGTAATAAGTTTAAACAAAGTAGGTAGAAACATTGTGCATGGATAAGCTTGCCTTACTCAATCTGCAAAACAATTGGCCTTGATATGCAAGAAATATAGATGTTACTAACTAGGAAAGATGTATATAAACTGTGTGGTGTGAGACATGAATTGGAATTGGGGTATCACCCTGTACCTAAACCCCCTGCCTCTGGACCTGGCCAATGTGCACAAAGAGCTGTCATGTGCTCAGTAAAGTAACCTGAGTGGCAAACAGGAATTGAACGGAGATTTTGGATCCCATGGAAAAAGAAGAAGTGTTTTGCCCTAAAGAACACAGCAGCTCCTGGACTGCAGTTACTCCTGAAGAGCTGCTGAACAGGGAAAGGAAAATGGGACCAAGACTAGAGTTGATGTATTATATAACTATCTGCAGGGGAAATGTGTCAGCTAGGTCAGTCTCCTCCTTCCTGAGAGCTACAGGGTGAAGGGGTGGGGTTTACCTTGCTTTACCTTCTTCTCTCACTCTCAACATGTGTCAGCTCCAAAACAGAACCATCTTCTATCTCTCAGGAGTTTGTGCTGGTAGCCTACATGGTCTATTCTGCCCAGCTGTCAGTAAGCTTAGGAAGGACACTCCACCTGGGGCATGGTATTTCATCCACATATATTGTCCCTTTTCCTTTAGTACCGTTTATGGCAGTTGGGGGAGTGCAGAGTTTTGATGATAATGCAGATGCAAACTAGCTATTTTTTATGATTCTACCCTGATCACAATTCAAATAGGGCTCCCTAGTCATGAAGCATGGGCAGGTTCAGTGCAACACAACAGGGTATACCCAGGATTCAGATCTCAGTATTTAACAACAAAATTATTCCTTATGAATCTATTCTGAATTCTAAATCATTTTTAGGATTATTGTTTATTTATTGCTATTGGAAAAATTAAACAGATTTACTTGCAAAGAATCCTCCCCATTCATTGTATCATGCTCAAAGTCATAAATACCTACACTACCAGTGTCTGCCAATGAACAGACTAAAACACTTTCTGGCTGGCTCTTCACATTTTGAAATTTCCAGGCGTATCTTGTTTTTGGAAGGTGTGCTGGAAATCATAAGTTACAGCAAACCTGATGCCATTAACCCATGCACAGCAGAAAAAATATGTCTTTCAAAATTCTCCCACACGACCAATTAGTCAGTGGTTACTCTCAGTGAAAATTCACTAACCACAATGCCAACAAGTCATTCTTTCATTTAAATAACATTAAGTAAAACAGAACTTGTACCACTCAAAATCTCAGACCGAGGCAAACAAAGGCATATTTTAACTGATTCTCAGTTAAGAACTATTATTGGCATGGTGTGCACAGAGCAACCTGTTTTAACCATGAATGTGACAAATTAGAAAGCTTATTTTAAAATATGTTTCAGCCTATCTGCAGCTTCTTATGGCTAAGTAAATAGTCTCTAAGTCTAGGCTTTGGGTTTTTTTCCCTGAGTATAATCCCCTTCCAAAATCTTTAAAAATATGTAAGCTTTTCTGGTATAAGTGCTGGGGCTAGAGGTTCTCCCTGGCTTGAAGCGATTTCCATCATACAGAGAGCTTACAATTTGGTTCAATGGCTCTCAGTACCCCTATTATACAAATTGTTCCAGCACCCCTACTTAACAGGATTTAGATTAAGTTCAGGAGAAATCACACTAAATCACCATATGATTTTCTTTCCTGAAAGTCTACACAGATTATAAAGTTTCCGGCAAATATGCAACAAGATTTTTTCCCATTTCTTTTATATTTACACTAAATTGCAAAACTAAACCAACACTCTAAAACTTACTGTAGGAAAATAAAAAGTAACGGACACCACTGAAATCAACAGGAACATTAAATTGTCTCTGTATAGCGGGTCATATTCCAGCCATAAGTGGCCAGAGCAAAAGGCTCTTACTCTTGGGGAAATCATCACCACTATGAGGCCAGCAGAGATGGCTCTAGCATCTACCACCACGACCCAAGGGTAGGGGGTGTGTCAAGGAACTCTCATATCTTCGTAGAGATCGTATGACAACAGAATCAATTAAAGCAGCCTAGTGGCTTAATCCAAAGCTGACATTAAGGGCTTGGTTACACTTGCACTTTATAGCGCTATAAAGCCCACACGAGCGCTATAACCTCCCCGTCCACACTGGCAAGTCACGTAGAGCGCTATAATCGCGGAGTTATAGCGCTATTGTTAATCCAACTCTGCATGGTGAATAAGGGCTGTAGCGCAGCTGCTGTAGCGCTACAGCAAGAATGTGGACACCCACTGTGCATTAATTGGCCTCCAGCCCGTCCCATAATTCCCGTTCGAGCCACTCTGGTCATCACTTGCAAACTCTTTTGTCCTGTCCTCAGGTGACCACACGTCAGACCTGCCCTTTAAAGTTCCAGGGAAATTTGAAAATCCCCTTCCTATTTGCTCCAGCCAAGCGTGGCGTGCTCTCAGGGAATCCTTGCAGGTGATCATTCTCATTGATCTGATTGATTGCGTGGCGTGGTCTCAGGGAATCGTTGCAGGTGATCATTCTGATTGATCATCATGACTCCACGTGCCATGCCTCCTCGCAATAGGCGATCCCCAGCATGGAGCAATAGTGAGGTGCTGGACCTCATCAGCTGTTGGGGGGAAGAGGCTGTTCAGTCTCAGCTGCAGTCTAGCCACAGGAATTTTGATACCTATGGGCAGATATCACGGGCGTTGATGGAAAGAGGCCATGGGTGGGACACTCTGCAGTGCCGTGTTAAGGCAAAGGAGCTTAGGAATGCGTATCGCAAAGCCCGCGAGGCAAACGGCCGCTCTGGGGCAGCCCAGGTGACTTGCAGATTTTATAAGGAGCTGCACATGATACTTGGTGGTGATCCTACAGTCACTCCATCGACCACCACGGACACTTCCCAGCCCACCAGTGAAGGGGGTGAGGAAGAGGACGAAGAGCAGGAGGATGAAGAAGAAGAGGAGGAGGAGGACGAGGTGGCAGCGACCCAGGGCATGGAGGAGTCCCTGGACGCATGCAGCCAGAAGCTCTTCTCAAGCCAGGAGGGCAGCCAGCCACAGCGTCCGGTGGTTGCAGGGGGCAGCTCAGCAGTGGATTGCGGAGGTAAAGCTGCTTTTGTATTGGGAAGGCAGGCAGCTTGGGGTGGAAAGGGATGAGGGGGACATTCCACCTGGAGCTCTTCTCAAGCCAGGAGGAGGGCAGGGGGGCATGCAGCCAGGAGCTCTCCTCTAAAGCCAGGAGGAGGGCGGCCAGCCACAGCGTCCGGCGGTTGTAGGGGCCAGCTCAGCAGCGGATTGCGGAGTTAAAGCTGCTTTTCTATTGGGAAGGCAGGCAGCTTGGGGTGGAAAAGGATGCTTGCATGCTTGCCTACATGTGGAATAGTGCATTGATGTAGTCTATCACCTCGCGGTAGTCATCATCAGTAATCTCTTCAAAGATCTCAATAAGAGCGCTTGCAATGCTCCTGCGCAGGTTTCCCGGGAGAGCCAGCGTGGCCCCCATCCTGGTCACGGTCACTAGTCCCCACCACTATGCTACAATGGGGGGGGGGGAGCATTGCTGCACATAGGCAAGCTGGATATGGCCCTGGGCGGAAGCCGCATCCCATTAAAATCCCTTCCCTTTGTTCCTCAGTGACTCGAAGCAACGAGATATCTTCCAGGACAAACATCTACGGAGAATGTTGGAACAGTGTTCAAAGTAGGGCTCCTGCCACTTCCCGGCACTCCACCCCCCACCCCACCCTTTTCAGAGCAGGGAAGAAATCCTTCCCCCTGCCTGCTGCTCAGAGTAGCGCTCCTGCAACTTACCGGCACTCCATCCCCCATCCTCCAGCACATCTTGTCTGGGGCAGGGAAAAAATCATTTCCCTTGCCTCTGGAGTGCACTCACCATGGCAGGGGCTCCGTTGCTGTATCTGTGCTCTCTGCGGGACAGGCAAAAGGGGAATGTGGGTGAATCATAGGCATGTCTGCTGTTTACAAGGGAACCACTGTTACATGTATCTTTTTATTTTAGAAGAATCGTCCTTGAGCCCTGTGCCATCAATCTTATCAACATCTGAGAGGCTGAGGCGACTGAGGAAGCGGCCACGAAGGAGCAAAGAAGATCTTGTACAGCAAGTAATGCAACAGGTTGTAACGGAGAATCGAGTTGCACAGAGGTGGAGGGAGAACCAGAGCAAGTTGAGGGAGAAGGCGCAGCAGGAGAATGCGATTCACCGCTGGAAAAGCACCGATAAGCTGCTCTCATTACTGCAGCTTCAATTGGAGACTATGTAGCGGATTGCCACCCTTCAGGGGGAGAAGCACCGCGCTCTCCACCCCAATTATCATTTGCCCCAAAACCCTTCCCCTTCTGTGCCTCAGTACCCTCCAGGCCACTATCATCAACTATATGGTTATCACCATCCACAGCTGCCTCCAACCCCTCTGTCTTCACCGAACAACACCCAAACCCCGGACCATTATCCACTGCAGTCAACCCCTAATAACATGCCTTACTGCCCTCCGCAAATGGGGTTCGGGGGACGTGGCCACTGTAAGGACACTGGAGACTCAGAGACCCGGACATATTCCAATCTCTGACTGACCCCATGCCACCCCCATTGCACCTCCCCCGGCTTCCCCCTCACATGCATCACAATATTTTCTTTCAGCAGCCGAAGTACCTGTTCAATAAATGAATTGTCTTCTTAATAAATGGGTTTCTTTATTAAGTGTACATAGATTATTACAGGCTACAGAAAAGGAAATGCCTGTTCCTATTAAAAGAATGCCCCTCCCTCCCTCTGCACCTCACTTTAGAACTGGCTTTCAGCATCAAAATGCTCCCTCAAAATGCTTCCCTGATCCTAACAGCCTCGCGTTGGTCCCCTCTAAGAACCCTGCTCTCTGGGTGGGCGTATGTGGCCTCCAGGCATTGAACCTCCGAGGACCATGCCTGAGTGAAGCCTTCGCCCTTCCGCTCACAAAGATTATGTAGGGCACAGCATGCTGAAATAACCGCGGAGATACTCGCGGCCAAGTCTAGTCTCCCATAAAGACAGCACCAGCGCGCCTTGAGACGCCCAAAAGCACACTCCACAGTCATTCGACACCAGCTAAGCCTGTAGTTGAACCTTTCTTGACTGCTGTCCAGGCTCCATGTGTAGGGTTTCATGTGCCAGGGCATTAAAGGGTAAGTGAGGTCGCCAAGAATCACTATGGGCATTTCCACTTCCCCCACGGGGATCTTCTAGTCTTGGAAAAAAGTCCTGGCTTGCAGCTTCATGAACAGGCCGGTGTTGCAGAAGATGCGCGCGTCACGCACCTTTCCAGACCAGCCAGCGTTAATGTCAGTAAAACGCCCACGGTGATCCACAAGCGCCTGGAGAACCATGGAGAAGTACCCCTTTTGGTTAACGTACTCGTCTGCTAGGTGGGCGGGTGCCAGAATAGGTATATGGGTCCCATCTATCGCCCCTCCACAGTTAGGGAAACCCATTTCTTCAAAGCCAGCAACAATGTCATGCACGTTACCCAGAGTCACGATTTTTCGTACCAGGATGTGATTAATGGCCCTGCACACTTGCATCAGCACAACTCCAACGGTCGACTTTCCAACCCCAAACTGGTTGGCCACCGATCGGTAGCTGTCTGGGGTAGCCAGCTTCCAGATCGCTATAGCCACCCGCTTCTCCACCGGGAGGGCAGCTCTCAGTCTGGTGTCCTTGCGCCGTGGGGCGGGGGCGAGTTCAGCACACAGTCCCATGAAAGTGGCTTTTCTCATTTGAAAGTTTTGCAGCCACTGCTCGTCATTCCAGACTTGCATGACGATGTGATCCCACCACTCAGTGCTCGTTTCCCGTGCCCAGAAGCGGCATTCAACGACCGTGAGCATGTCCGTTAATGAGACAAGAAGCTTCGTGTCAAATGCATTCACCGCTTCGATCTCGTCTTCAGACTCATCACTGTCATCCTGCATGTCAAGGATTAACTCCACTGCACACAGAGATGTGCTGGCGACAGTCGTCAGCATGTTCCACAGCAGTTCTGTATTCATTGTGGCACACGACAATGGAAGACGAAGCGCGCTTTGCTGCAACTGTTGAAAGATGGCGCCGGAGGTGGACGGAAACACGGGGATTGCTGGGATATGCCAAAAAGCATTATGGGTAGTTGAAACAGGATGCAGAATGCCCCGCAAGTGACGCCCCCCTACCACAAGGCATTGCGCCAGATCGGGAAGAGGTGTACTGTGGGATACATGCCCTAATGCGCTGCTCTTAATGCCGCATTAAGTGCCGCAGATTTGGCCATGCTATAACGCTGGAGCATCTCAGTGTGGACATACAATAGCGCTATTCATATTACTGTATAAGGGAACCGCTATAACCAATAGCGCTATAGTCTTGTAAGTGTAACCATGTCCTCAGTCAGAAGTTTTAGTGCCAGAACAAGGGCCAGCATAGACTGGCTTTACTAAATAAGGAAAGAGAAACATGTAAACATGTTGGTGAAAATCACCTTCAAATGTATAAATATATTGTAGTATAAATTAGTCACTGTTTAATATTCTGATTCCAAATATACTTAACTGATTTGGGTTTAAACATACTCAAATATAATTAACAACTAAATTATTAGTACATGATCCAAATGAAGTCAATGAAAGAATGTCCGTTGACTTCAAAGGGCTTTGGATCAGGCCCTTATCCCTTTCACATACGTGACTATTTGGTTTGTGTGTCCACATATATGCCATCAAAAAAAGATCTTGTCAGATCATCCTACTTCAAACTGAGCTAACTATAGACAGTAAATGATCACAGAGCAGGGGTCTGAACTCTTGTAATCCATTTAAATTGATTGTATGTTTCATTCTACCCTCCAACCCATGACCAGGCCAGCAGAGAGTCCTCATTAAAGTGTGAAATGGATATTGAGTGTCAAACAATCAATCCAAATACAGCCTCCACATCAGTGACACCTCGTGAGATGGATGTGAATATTGAACAGTTAAGCCGATTTTAGCATTATGATATTAGATGGCATTACTGTGCAATTTTTTTTAATGTATTGGCTTTCTAATACTCTGAAATATTTCCTAAAGGAAAAGGTTTCTAGAATAAATCAGCTACCCTGTGAACAGTTTCCTAGATTTTGATACAGCTAGAAGTGAAGACAGAAGAAACATCAATTCAAAGATCAATAAGAACTCTGATTATTCTACAACATGGCAATCTGATGTAAAGATCTCAATGGCTTTTGCCAAAAATTAGAAGTGTGAGACTTTGCATAATGATACCCTTTAGCTGACTCTCATCATTTACATTTATGAACATAATAAAAAAAAAATAAAAGATAGTGTCAAAAAGAAAGTTTAATAATGTTCTGAGTACTACTGTATATTTAAATGCAAAGGTATAACAGTCTAGTAATAGTCATCAGATCATAGTGGGTGCTTGGAAAACACAGTACTGACTTGCAAACAAAAACAGAAGTACTTATCTGCCATAACAGTGGCTCCAATAATTTTTAATGAGTGATTCATAGGAAGCGGGATAACTGGTATGGTTTAGGCATCTGGGAAATGTTGAACTTTCATTAACAATGCTGTTATTTATAGGAATTTTAATAGATTCCACCAAAATAAAAGCAGTGGATGAAGCTAGAAGTATGTTTGCAAACTACAGAGAACGGCATATGGTCCTCATAAACCTCACTTTGAAATGTCAAGAGTATCTTATGAAATGAGCATAAAGAATGTAGGACTCTGTGAAGTAGGATGTGGATATAAACTAGGAAATATGATTGCATACCTGAAAATATTATCATAATTCATAGAAGACATCAAGATCTACACATCCAGTGTTAACTAGTTGACAGTACTTCTTAATACGGTGGTTTTCTTTTCAGTTGAGATCCTGATAAAATGTTTAAAGGCAATCAATAAGAGATCAATTAGTTAGTAGACAGACCAACCATTTTATAAAAGGATGAGATTTAAATTACTTCTAAGCAACTGTGCAGGTGATTCTGAGTGCAAAAAACACCACGACACCCCCTTGCATGACTGTGTTAAGGTAACCGGAATTGTGGCTCTGTGTCCTCCGTAGAGAGTAACCATAGATACTGATCTACCCAAAAGAAAGTAAGTATCCAGAGAGGTAAGAGACCGTCAAATTCCATGAGATTGTAATATCCATAGAGACTGCCTGTCAGGATTGCCTCCCCACTCTGAAGTCTAGGGTACAGATGTGGGGACCCGTATGAAAAAAGAAATAACCTCCCCACCCACCCCAAGCTTATTTTACCAGCTTGGGTTAAAATGTTTTTCCCCAGAACACAACTTCTTCTGTGTCTGGACTGGTACGCTGCCACCATCAAGTGAAAATGTCTCAAAAACTATTGGACATGGGCCACTTGAAGCCCCTCTTTCTCTTTCCACAAAACCCCCAACTTATTCCCTCCCTGGGAAGCTTGAGAGAAAAGTCTCGCCTAATCCTGCAAGACGTGCCCGATCCAAAACCAGCATCTTACACAATGGAAAACAGGCAGTCAGATTCTTAAAAGAAAGATTTTAATAAAAGAAAAAAAGAAAGGAATAAATCCCTTATAACTATCAATAGAACAGCATCTACAATAATCAATAAAGAGTTACAGACAACCCCCTCCCGAATTTCTCCTCCTGCTGAAGCTTACAGTATTAGAGAAACACAGAGATAAATTTCTACCAACTGAAGAGTTTTCCAAGTGATAAAAAGAAGGTAAACTTACTCACTACCTTACTTGATAAAAAGCTATAGTTACAGTGAAAGAAATAGGTTTGGTTCATCCCATAGCCGAGTTGAACAGAGAAGAGACCCAGAGAGAAACTGAAACTCAAAATCCTTTGTCTCCTGAGGAATTTCTCATTGGTCAGTTGTCCACCTCTCAGGTTACCTTTAGCTTAACCTCTTACAGGCAAACAGTAATTCTAGGCTACTTTATACTTATGACACTGCCCAAATTTAGTGTCATCTCTGTCACAACCAGGATGAGGGTAGTATAGCTACTGGTCGGAGCAGGAGCCAGACTGAGTCGGGTATCAGGAGGCCAGAGTCCAAGATAGGCAAGAGGGCAAAATGAGAGTCAGGTATCACTTGGCAAGCAGGGTCAGATTATAGAAGATCAGGGTCAGGCACCAGGTTACAGACAGCAATCAAAGGGCAACATCCAAGGACAAACCAGGGTCTGAAGCCAGCATCTAGGGTCTATCATGAGCAGGGTCTGGAGCAGAAACAGGTAGGCAGTCTGCATTGTTGCTCAGACAGCTTCCCATCATGACTTTCTGGTTTGAAGACTGTTACCAGCCAATCCGTGGGCTTCAAGGGGCTGCCATGCAGGTCCTGCTGAGCAGTACTTCCTGCCATGCCCAGCCTCCCACAGGAGAGCAGCCTCACAGGGTTCTCCTGTAGGTGTTCAGCCTAAGCCTCCAGTGGTGATGCAACAGCATCAGTAGCACAGAATCCTCATGGTCCCAAGGTCTAGCCTTTCAAGTTCTTACAATCCCTGTTATGAATCAGAGTAGATCTGTTGATCCAATTAAAATTGCTATGGCAGCAGCTGAGAATGTCAACTGTTCCACTAGATAAGAGGCCAGCAGCAAGTATGAATCCTGAGTTGGACTTTAGGCTCATGTCCATGGTAGTAAATCATTGTGAAATGATTCATTTAGGTCATCCAAACAACATAAAGTTAGATATATCTCAGATTCCTGTAATTACAGTGTGCAACATAACAGGAAAACAAATGTGTGAGAAGAACATGGCAGTTTGGTTCTTCGTAACGTTTAATTTTTTTTTTCTGTCCGTGGACTTTTACTTTCAGTGTTAACTGCCATTTTCTTGAGTGGACTCTTCAGGAAAGGATAGAAGATCTATTGCACTAATGGAGAGCAATATAAGGGGAGCAAAAGTGACTACCTATATTTAGATTGCATAATACTTTCTGTTATAAAATTTCTCCTGGTATTTTTAAAAGCTCTAGCTCCTCCATGATATACAGAAGGAAATTGAAATTTGACAGGAAGAAAGACCTGGGGTCAGAAAGAGGTAAAGATTAGTGTAGCTTATGAAAAAAATTAAAAACAAAAATATTTTGGAATAGTACATCTTAGCATAAACACACAATTAATCAAAATCCTCTATTATGTCTCCTGCCTTCCTCTGCTCTTATATTAACTACTATGTTTAGGGTTTGATACTAAAAGGTCATTTTCACATGACTACTGCTATGGACTTCAATTGTATATTGCGATCAGGCCCTTAGCCCTGATCCTGTGCATAACTTCATTCACATAAGTAGTCCCATTGAAATTAGTTATGCAAGTGTTTATACTTTTACAGGCTCATCCCCTCAGGCCCTATCTACTGTATGGGCTGGGGGAGGTGGGTTTTTTTTCCCAACCAAGTTACCACAATTGAGTTAGGTGAACATAACTGGAAATCTCCCTTAAAACCCATGTAGACGCATTTTCATTTATATGAGCTAATTCTGTTGTTGTCTAGCCACCTATCTGGACAACCGGTAAGCTCCTTAGGATAAAGGCTTTCCATATTATATGTTGTGTGCCTAGGGCACCTTTGGGCATTATAATGAACAATAAACAGCATAAAGAAGCACCACATGCATACAATTTACAAACCTCTGAATTTCCAGATAACTAACATAATTCAGCAATGGAGAAAATAACATTTAGTTTTGATTCAGCAATTTGAGTTAAGTGTCCTGACTGGAAATAATAAGGGGAGATATTTGTCTTTTAAACAAATTACTCTCAATCTCATTTTCAGCCCTCTTGCTATGAATGCCCAGCACGTCTCTTTTGCAAGTGTAGTGTAGTATGATTCATTATTAACAAGTTCTAAAACAAAAAAAAATTGAAGTATAACAATCTACCTGACACACATCATTTATCAGAAATTAAGAAAGTGCTACAGTACGTAACTAGAAATGCTAAATCAGCCTGGCAAGATCATAAGTTTAAAGCTTTAAAGCTGGTTTAAAACAGCCTTTAATTATATGTGGTTCAGAGCAGAGATATGTTCAATGTTCACAATTACTTCTAAATCTAGTACTTCATGCACATACCCTCAGGTCATTCACATTGACTTACTGAAGTATACCTTACACCACCTCTGAAGTAGACCCCCAATGTGTTCCCAGAGTAGGTGCTTTGCTTTAAGGTAATAGAGTATAGTATCATTGCCTGTCACCTTACTTTCCAATGATTTACAATGCCTGATTTTTTGGGGTGCTGAGCATGTGGAGTTCCCACTGGTTTCAGCTAGAATTCTGAGTGCTTGGCCCTTCTGAAAATCACCCCCTAAATAAAAAAATAGAGGTTCAACTTGTTATCTGGGGAGAGGGGTGTGTGTGGTGGGAGCATAGGCAAGAGAAGGACAGTTCGTGCCCAAAATACACAGATGTAACTCTTTGTCATTTCAGAACACACAGCACCCTTAAATGCTTCTTCCCAGGCTTTATATCCATCTATTGGAATTGACTTAAACCCCATATTTATTAACTTCTACAAGATTTTATCTGACACAGCAGTGTCTGCAAAACTATATGGTTGTAAGATGTATAGACATTTCTTTCTTTCTCACTTCAGACAGGTATTTTATGAAGATCATCTAAACCACTAATTAAAAAATAAAGCTAAATTTAGTGACGAAGGAATGAAATTGGTAAAATAACTCCAGTGAGCAAACAAACCTGACCATATGTGCAATAGCAAGCTAAGAAACTAATTTTCATGGCCCTCTGCTCAATTCTTGTGAGCCAGCACGCTGTTGTCAGTTCTAAAGGTTAATGCAGTAATGAAAGATGACAATCTCTCCTAAATGATTACTGAATGCCCAAACAGGTATTCACAGATTCAATTAAAGGTGCTCAGACAGCCTGCAGGTGTAGAAGATTTCACCAAAAGATCTGCCTTGGCCTGTGCAAAGTGTTAACTGAGCCTCAGCTGCCCTCAGGCATAACGTCAGATACCATCAAGATATAGAAGATTCTGGCAGAACTCTTAATACAAAATCTCTTACAAAGATAGAGTAGAAATATCCAGAGTACATCACCAGAGCGCAAGGCTACTTGAATGAAACATTTCATTTTCATTTGATGTTCCAGAAAGAAGACAATTACTTTAGGAAAGATGTCTATGTCTGTATATAGCTTTGGTCATCAGAGGTAAGGGCTTTCCTACCATCAACTTTAAGTTATCATGCTGTTCAATGAGATGTACTATGTAGACAGATAAATAAACTTAAATTAATAAAAGATATTACAATACAAGATGTTGATTCACACGACATTTCTCTCTGTGGTCACCCAACTCTACACTTTACCATTCTTAAATGAGAGAGTAGGTAATCTGAATGAGCTAATAAAATAAACTATTTAGTGTTTAGCTCATATGCATATTCATAATTAGTCTTCAACTCTGCCAGTAATTACATAATTATAATGGGTTCTAATCACATTCTTAGATAACCGATACACCTGCAAGATTTTCCTTAGTCTGCATTAGAGACGAGATTATTCAGATAATGCCAATAAAAGTGATAGTTATGATAATGACTACTTCTTTCAAAAGTGAAAGGGATGTACATATTAATACAATAATCCATCTGAGACTGTGTTAATAAATAGTTCAAAGTCCTGGGTCACATTTTCAAGTCACTTGCTGCTTAAACCTTAGAAAACATTTCAAAAAGAAAAATTCTAGCTTTCTGATCATTTGTTTCAATTTTAAATTATGAGAAGGAAAATGTTTAAAAAGGGAAAGAGAATATGGAGAATGTAGTACCATTAGTTTCAGAAACAAAAAGAGGTATAAATCTTTCAGACCTTGTCATATTATCAGAAATTCAGAGATAACCAAACAGAAGGGTACTGATGAAGCCAGTATTCTGCTTTATTAGATTGGCTTATGGCTTTTTCTACTGCCAGAAATAATGAAAATAGTAAATTCTAGACAGAAAGAGAACCACAGAGATAGTGTATATTGCTTGCTCAAGAAAGAAGTATTATAGTACTAGGGCATAGTATGCTTGAGATGTTTTCACTTTCTAATTTTGTCATCCAATACTATTCCAAATGGTATTGTCTGTAGACATACTAATTCAATTCTGAGTCTCTCTGAGAGTGTGGTAGTATGAAAATGTCACAGGTAGTGTTTTGTTTTTGTTTTCTGTTTACTGCACTTTAAAATTTTTGAAGAATTTTACCTGGGCACAGCCAGCAGCCATTTGGTTCTCATTGTTGCTGCAGCATATTATAAAGGAAGCATACATACACTATGTTCTCCAAATGAAATTTTACTTTTGTAATGATTTTTCTTAGAGTGGTTTGCAAATTGGCCAAAACAAAATCTTGTGAGGGTGCCTGTTTTTACAAGATTTTCAGATCAAAAATTCAGGTAATACTCAGAAGAGCAAATGATTTGGGAGGGTGGAGGGGGAGAGAAAGAGGTGGAGGGAAGAAGTCATGGGAAGGGGATTGCTTATTTTAAGTAAACCTAAAAGGTTTACTTATCACTTTTCTTAAGCTATATAGTTCACGCTATTTTTTTTTCTTCAGGATCAACGTTCATAGGCTCAGAAATAGTTTTACTAAGTTTAGTACATGTTAACAAACATTTACTTCCAATAACACAAGAGTCTGAATACCATTCTGACAGAAAATATATTAAGACTGGAATAAAACATAATGTGAATTCCTTTCACCTATCAGTCAAGGGAATGGACCAGATTAGATTAAGAACATAGAGCACTGTTTTCAATATGTGTAACTGAAAGTCATTATTGCTCTTTGCTGTAATTTAAAAAAATTCAGTCAGTTTACAAGTATTTTACACAATGTATTCAGAAGCTGTACTGAAATATATTTCTAACCACTGTGGCTTTTCTGTACATGGATTATGGACAATGAAATAATCATCCCCGGAGAAGCCTATAAAAATCTCGTATCTTTTTACTCCTAAATCAAGGTCACCAAAAGATAAGTATCAAGCACTTCTACCCTTTTATAGTCCCAATGGTCTCCCTAACGGAGCCATTAGTGTCAGCTGAGCCCAACCCTACCCCATGACTAGATTTCTTTGTTGTCCCAGCTAGCAGTGCGGTAGATATCTGGCTGTTATTCTCCTTTGCTAGAGCAGGGTTGTTGGGGTTTTTTAACCCTATCTTTGCCAAATACAGGATAGGGCCTATACATCCCAATAGAGAATACACACATGGAAAACAAAAGCACAGTAAATCATCAGGAATAGCATAGTGCACTGAAACTGAGTTTATTTGAAGGATTTATGAGTAAATGATTTTTTTTCTAAAACAGCACATTACTTTGCATAGCTCAGTTAATAGCATAAAGCAATTCAAGGTTTTGATCCAGTGACAGCACTAGACTAACTGAACATTAAAAGCCCTTTGCTTCTACAGACAGGTTCCCTTGTGCACACATACAGCATATTGTATCAAACCTCTCCTCTCCCATAAATAAGCAATAGCTACTCAGAACTTCAGAGTGACAGCAGATAGGGAACTCAGATGCAACAACCCCAGAAGCACAGACATCTATTAGCTGAGCTAAAGGAAAAGCTGTGTTAGCAATACTGGAGCTATGAAGCAAAGGTATTTAGTTGCCTAACTCTGGGATTGAAGTGCCTAAGTCCCAGTTTTAGGTGTCCTTGTTATTCACAAAACTTCCTCTCAGCTGCTGCCTAATGCTGTAGACACCTCAACTCATTCAGGACCTAAATTTTTAAGTTAAAATTTCCCTAGGCACCTACATTTCTGCTTGTGCAGTGTTGCCTCCCTCTAGGCACCCAGATCCACAAACCACGTGAAGAGAGGTGGAACAGCACCTAATTCATCTATGGGACTTGATCCAGTAGGGGTACTCAAAGGCCATCTGCTGGATTAGGTCCCATTCAAAATTGGGCCTGAGGAGACAGTGATCAACTCAGTGGTTAGAGCACTTGCCTGGGATGTGGGAGATACAGATTCAGTCCCCCTTTCTACCAGACAAGGAGAAAGCAGTAGCATAGCTAGGTGGGTTTCGGGAGAGTGTCTACTCCCCCTGAGCCCAGAATTCCAAAAGTGGCACCTTCTCAACTCACCGGCATGGGGGGTGGCTGGAGCAGGGGGGACCCTCAGCGGGGAGCTGGAGCTGAGCCCACGGGGATGAAGGGTGGACACGGCAAGGCTTGCTGCCTTCTCATCCCTGAGCCCTCGCTCCGAGAAGGGGGAGGCTGGGCAGGAAGACTCGGGGCTGGAGCATGCCCAGGGGGTGCCTGGCCAGAGCCTCTCCCCCAGGCAAGGCTGGGCCCGGTGGGAGGCGCGCAGCCTCTCTAGGTGCAATGCATCTGGGTCACATATAATAAATTAGTTTATTCTGTGTGTGAAGTGGCATTTTTTGTTTGTTTGGGGTTTTTTTGTGCTCGCTCCCCCTGATGTTAAAACCAGGCTATGCCATTAGGAGAAAGAATTTGAATGGGGATCTCCCACACATCTCAGAAGAAGTGTCCTAATCCCATTGAGCTATGGGATATTCTGATGTAGATCTCACCTCAATCTCTCCTCTTCGAAGCTGTTCCAATTTGGATTAAACAGTCATTGGAGCAGAGCAACTGGACCCTGAGTCATTTGCCTCCCAGGAGGATACGCTAACAACCAGACTATGGAGTTAATTTCTCTCTCTAGCTCAATGATGGTTGAATATTTACTGGTGGATTGTGCTCTTAGGTACCTATCTCTCACCATTCATTGTATGGGAGTTTAGGTGCCTAAATGAGACTTTGTGGATGATGGAATTGTTCCATTGATTTTCTAGGTTCCTACATTAGATGTTGCAAAGCCTAAATTAGCAGTTCTCAACCTGTGGATCAGGACCTCAAAGGGGGTCACAATCCCATTTCAATGGGGTTCGTAGGGCTGGTGTTAGACTTGCTGAGGCCAGGGGCCAAAACCCGAGCCCCATCGCCTGTGGCCAAAGCCCAAAGGCTTTAGCTCTACAGTTGAACTCAGGCTACAGGCCTCCCACCCAGGGCTGGAGACCTTAAGCTTTGACCCCGTACCAGGAGCAGTGGGCTCAGGCTTTGGCTCCCCCACCCAGGGAAGTATAGCTTGGGCAGGCTCAGGCTTTTGGCCCTACTCCTGGGGTCACATAGTCATTTTTGTTGTCAGAAGAAGGTTGCCATGCAATTAGGGTAATCAGACAGCAAATGTGAAAATCTAGATGGGGGTGGGAGGTAATAGGAGCCTATATAAGAAAAAGACCCCAAAATCGGGTCATCTGGTCACCCTGTGTGCAATGAAGTTTGAGAACCCCTGGCCTAAATCCGTTTGTGTATTTGGGCCACAGAATATAGCATTTCTCATATCATACAGTAGAGGGCAGTGAACATTATAGAATGATAGACAAAAACCGCCAACCATCATATTGGTCAAACTGCTCCATTTTATAGTCATTATAGGGGATGACTAAAGACTTTTTAAACTACATTAAAATTTCAAATAATTATGAAAATGGTGAAACTAATTTGTAATATAATTATATGTTCCCCACAGGTAACATTTTAATTCAATTATTAGACATTGGTATCAAGCAATCACTCAATTTCACTTTATGGCTCTCTCGCTACCCAGAAGCCTCTGAGATATTGAAATTCATTTATATGCATTCTGCAGGAACAATATTATATAGTGTATGAATAGTGTACTGATTATAAGGGAGTCTGGAAAACAAAACTTCTTTTTAAAAAATTACATGAATTGTTATGGTTGAGGAATGTCTGTCTGTCTGAATGCCTAGCACACTGCTAATGATATAGAAATAAATTAATAAGTTATCAATTCACATCTTCAATGTGATGTGTTAAATAATCTCAAAATAAGTACTAGTTCTAAGTAACAGCCTTGTCCTCTGCCCCCTTCCATTATCTTTTTGCAAATCCTTCAAGAAGACTTTACTTTTTTTCCATTTTTAAAGGCAAGAGTGCTCAAAATAATGCCATCCTTTTATTCTTAGACCTTTATCTGCCAGTTGCAGATTATATCACACATAATTTTAAACAATATTTGAAGGTCAAACCAATAAGCCACAGATATTGTTGAGCATCTTGCAAAATTCAAACAAGGCTAGGTAGAAACCACAAGGGGGTACTTAGTAAAGCCATCAAGTACGTCTCAGTTTCACATATTTATTCAATGATTACCAGGGGCACAAAATAATCCACTTGTGCAGTAAACTGATGGGAAAGGAAAACTCTGTGGGAGATGCAATAAAATTGTCCTTGCAGAATTTCTTCTTTATCTCCTTTTCAGTCTCAAGGAACGGAGAGATGTTATATGGCTGCAAAACGTATTGTACCTGAGGATCTTTAGGATAGATTATAATCAAATGGACCACGGGAGCGCGGGGCCTTGCGACTCACAGCGCTCGGCCCAGCACCCCAGGCCGAGAGCGCAGGCCCCCATGGCTCGCAGCACTCAGCCTGGCCCCAGGCTCAGGAGTGCGGGGCCCCATACCTTGCCACGCTCGGCCTGGTACCCCGGGCTGGGAGTGTGGGACCACTGGCACCACTGCCCCGGCCCGAGCTTGTGGGCCAGATAAAAATGGCTGGCAGACCACATATGGCCCAGAGGCCGTAGTTTGCCCACCCCTGCAGTAGAGAGTGGCTACCCTTCAGGTATATATACAAAGCAGATCCTAGATTTTGGTTCTCTCTGTGTCCATTGGGTTTGAGGTTTCAAGTTCATTTTTCTTCATGTATTTTATTTATACACTGAAAAAAATGTAGGCTATAATTTGTTTAGTTTATGGCATAATCTGTGGTAATTCCCACATTTTCTCTATTTTTCACTGCCCCAACTTCTCCCCCAAAGAAAGTGCAGAGTGTGTTTTATTGTCATAGGTTTTCAGATTTCAGTTGATAAATAGGGAAGTTACATGAAACTGAAATGTGCAATTCAAAGAAGATCACCCATTCATTTGGTCTTGACCAAGAAAATGTTTTTGTAAAGTGTTTTCTAACTCAGGATGTGTATTTAAGGGTCCCATGTAATGTATTATAGATGTTATCCATATTACTATACTTTAATTAGAAATAGCCGCTGCCATATCAAACAGTTGTCTTTTGTGTAGTGGGTTCACACAGAGCAGCCAGAGAGACTATTAAAAAAAATACAGTTTTTTTCCAAGTGCTAGCAACTAATAAGAGCTCTGTCAACAACCACTGTAATTTTCCTGTTAGAAGCTAAAATCACATAGATTGGCTGAATTGGCAGGAGGAAGATTTGGGAAGAATGTTGACAGGTGATTGTTTTTGCTGGATTGGCTTTGGTATACTGGTATGTTGCAGTGAATGAGCACCACCTTTAAAGAAGAACATGGTATTTCCTTATTGGCTGTGCTCTTCAACAGTGATTGTGATCTATTTAGATTGTAAACTCTTCTAGATTGTAAGAGTTCTTGCTGCTCTTTTGTAGGGATACCTCACACAATGGGACCTCCTTCTTCATTGGCTTAGGCCCTACTGTAATAAATATGATTAATAAATAAATGATATCCTACTTTTACATTGATGAACAATACTAAGAGTCTCCCAAAATAGGGTAAACAACCTGAGCTTTCTCACGTTGGTACTGGGAGAGAGCAAGCAAGAAGGTGGGAAAGTATCTTTCTAAAAAGGGGTTGAGGAATGCAGAGAGTAGGTGGGGATGTGGTGCATTTAGCAGAAGTAGGGTAAGTCGGAGTGGTTTTACTTTGCATCCTCTTTACACTGTCATTTGAGAATATAGTTGAGTCAGTTACAGAATGGTGACACTTCCCCTCTGATTCCATTCATAGGTTCTATGACCAGATTCCCTGTCTACTTGTACACTACTGCTGGCATGTCGCAGGCATACATTACTTCTTGCCATATTGAGTATTTGGGGGCATACAGATCACATGCTTAGTAATGAAGTTGATGTTTCCGTACATATATTCTCATTTTCATAAACTATACTCTGCCAGCTGGGGTTGGGGTGACAAGACCAAATTTTTGTTATATGAAACATGAAATACATGAAATACAGAAGCAGAGAATTGAGGGAGGGGAGAAGGATGGAGGAGGAGGACAATTAATCCAACCCTTCTAGCTATATTAAAGTTACTAGTAAATACATATTTTCTAATGCAGGAATTAATTAGCAAAGGTAAAAGATTAGTTCTTAAGGAGCCACTTTTAAATGAAAATATGCTGGAGAAATTCAGTTCACAAAGGCAAAACAAACAGGATCTGGATAACTGGGATGTTTCTCATTTTTCCACACTGAAAAGTAAGCTTATAAAGCATAGAAATAACACATTTGCTGTACGGTGATTTCATATTTAAAGAACACGCAGTAGTATTTCTAGGCAGGCCAGTTTTTTTGCAACAGTGTATTTATGGACAAAAAATACAAGTCTTGTGACGATCAATGTGTACAGCAAAGCTAAATATTTGTGAAATATCTAACACCTCTTTCCCATTTGCACTGAAATTTTTCCATGGCTTTTTTTTTTCATCCTTTATTACCCATTATAGATTACTGTTTATTAGCATAAAAGTCATTTTGTTTAGACTGAAGGAAAGTCACATTCAAATTGCAAATACCTGTTGAGGGCCTCTTTTTCTATTTGCCTTAATAACAAGTCCCCAGATGACATCCTCCTACTTGTACTGGTTTTCAGCAGGATCACTCTTACAAAGTACAAGCAGTTCTTCAAGCTTGATTACTGTGGTTGGCTTTTCAGAGATCATGGTCACAGGCACTGTGTAAGGATCTAAATAGAATGGTCTGGTGGTTGCCAATGATACATTCTTCTGAGAATGAAAATTGGGTTTCTTTCACTACTTGCCCTAGGAGGAAGAATACCAAAGCTGCCTGAGAATCTGTTGGCTTCCCCTGTGTCACAAGATGTACAAATAACTGAGTTATATCAGCACTAGATCAGCAGCAAGTATCCTTGTGCTTTTGGAAGATATTAGTTTCAGTTACAAATATAGCTCTTTCAGGAGCAGAGTATGAAATATGGATCCAGCTGGTATAAGTCAACTGCTTAATGCCATGGACTTGAATGGAGTTACACTGATGTACACCAGCTGAGAATATGGTTCTGTATCTTTAAGTTGCTGAATGAGGATTGAAGAGCAGAAGTTGCTAGACATTACCATGTCTATTATTAATTGATAAATATGATCTTTTCCAGTGCCTCCGAAACTGATTAGCTAGATGAATGTTCAAAGTTGTCATGAACCATATGTTGAAGTCCTTACTCCATTTCTCTCAGACAAAGCTTCCAGTGAAGACTGGTTGGGTTATGATTTGTAGTAAAAACTGAACAGATGGTTCCCACCATGTACAGAAAAAGGTTGTTAGGGAATGCCTATCCTTTGTTCTGGATCCCACCAAGCAGCCTCCATTAGGTGGTGAAGGACAGGAGTAGGGAGACAATGCACAGGTGAGGTGTACAGTGTGATAGGAAACACTTAGAGCAAGGACATAAAATTGTGTAAATAGGAAAAAGTCAGTCTTGCATTCAGTGCCTACAGTGATCAGATGTCCTGAGTTTACAGGGACAGTCCCAATTTTGGGGTCTTTTTCTTATATAGGCTTCTATTACACCCAACCCCCATCCCAATTTTTCACACACTCAGCTCTTCAGCCGCATCGCTCTGCTTCCCACTACCAGTGAGTGCGGGGAAAGGATCGCCCTCTGCTCTCACTGGCAGAGGGAAGCAGAGTGATGCAGCTGAAGAACTGGCAAAGTAGAGCAGGCTGGGAGCAGGCTGCTCCACTTCCTGCCATTGCCAGTGAGTGTGGGGGGATCCCTTCCCCCAAACCTCCTCTCCCCAGCTACACGGATGCGGTCAGGGTGAGGGAAGCAAAGTGGGCTTCTCCTGGCTCCCCGCTAATCCACCAGGCCACCCTGGGCCTGTGAGGCTCCCCAAAGTGGCCCCCCACTGCTCCTGCCTCCACACTCTGGGGTGGGGGGAAGGCCTGGGGCCCCACTCAGTCCCCCACCCCATGAAGGGAGGTGCATAGGGCACCCAAATGGCTAGGGACATCCCTGCCCTGAGAGATGGGCACTCCCACTAAGCAGATTCCAGAAGCTCCATCAGGCTTCTGATTTAGATCAGCAATCAGAGGAGAAACAAGTTAACAACCTGCTCTGTACAATGGGACCTTTAGCAAAGATCATTATCCTTCCAGAAGACTCATAGCTGCTCAGGTAAAACAGATCAATGCAGCTAAAGGAACATAACATAAGAACAGCCATACTGGTTCAGACCAAAGGTCTATCAAGCCCAGTATCCTGTCCTCTGACAGTGGGCAATGCCAGGTGCCCCAAAGGGAATGAACAGAACAAGTTATCATCAAGTGATCCATGCTGTCACCCAATCCCATTTCATGGCATGAGATGCTGGATAAGCATTTTATGCTATGCTACAATGTGATTTTTGAACTGGCATGATTTTACTTACACAAGCAAGAGAACAGTGAGTCAGTGAAGGATTTCTTAACAGCCCTACACACCTTAATCTGGCATGGTACCAAGTATCAGAGGGGTAGCTGTGTTCATATGTATCCACAAAAACAATGAGGAGTCTGGTGGCACTTTAAAGACTAACTCATTGTTTTCTTAATCTGACACTGCACCTATGAGGAGATGAATAAAGAACTTGCCAGAGAGACTAGGGTGGAAGGACAGACAGCTATCAGTGTGATGGACATATCTACTATACCTCCCCCTCTTCCAAAATCATCAACTGCTCTGAGACCTTCTTGCTGTAAATAAAGTACATGCTGGTGTTTACAGTGTCTCATCCCTCTAGCAATACATATCCATGCATCCACACTGTTACACTCTTTTCAAGCTGTCTGGCCCCTTCTCCTGAGGGGTGAGTGTATGATAATGTATGACTGATAATGTATGACAGGGTAGCTCTGAGTAGATACATCTTAGCCTTCACTCATCCCCACCAACCAGTATTTCCCACCAATGCTCTTTTTAAATACCTTGCCTGGTTAATAGGCTAATGAGCTCATTAATGGCCTAACCCTACCCTGTCCTGGTAATCAGGCACACCTCTGACCAATTAGGCCTTTTATGGGGAACCTAATTAATGCTAATAGCAACCAGAGAGTTGGTACAAGATCCATCTCTGAGCACTCTGTCACAATCAGATTCCAAAATAATCCTAACCTCAGACTAGAGACAACTAATAACAGTTGCCATCAAGACCAGAATATTCACAAAGGGATCCAGAGAGGGCTATGCTAATACTGAATAAAGAAACAGAATGTCACAAGAACATGGCAGACCATCTCTCTGTGAATGCCACTGTCTAGTAAGGGAATTTTTTTTGAAGGGATTATGCAGCAGTCGGCCAGTCTAAATGCATGATAGCCATTTTCTTTCAAGAAAAAGATCCAAAAAGACAAGATTGCATAACCTAAGGTTTTAGGAGATGATCAAAAAGAACCACTATGGATCACCACAATCACACTGAGAAAGTATAAAATAGACACAGGCGCTGATGTCAGTGATTCCAGAATCACTTTAGAGATGCCAAGCAGCGTATGCCTCATGAGCACTCTCCAATACAGGGCAGCACTATGCCCAAATAGAAAAAGAAGTCCTACCCACCACACAGACATTTGAGAGACTTTCCAGTGCACATAAGATTTCATGTGGAAACTGACCACAGATTGCTAGTTGCTATTCTAGGTTCAAAAATCTTGATGAGTTACTACTTAGGATACAACATTTTTAAATAAGACTTGTGAGGTTTCAGTTTTTGATTACTTGTATACCTGAGAGAATGTCACCAAAAGTGATACATCAGTGTAAACAGGAGGAGCTTCTCATAGAAGTTTCATATATGCAGTACTTACTACTTGACCAACAGGGTGATATGAGTATCTGTGACTGGTAAACACCACTAGCAAATAGATTCAGCTCTCCAGAACTCTTGATGAGAAGGAAGTTGAGGTCCATTATTCCAAGCATCCTTTCCCACACCTGCTGGCCTGACTCCCCTAGACTTCAAAAGTTCAATAACAAACCCATGATAAGAAGGACTTTGTCAGTGACAAAGGTCAAATCTGTGGCAATACTGACTCCAGGAGATTATGTTTGGGTGAAAGATTCTCAAAAAGAGGGAACAGTATAAGGATGTGCCAGGACATCAAGTCTATTTTGTTTGGATGTCAGCAGGAGTCATCTAACAGAATCAGTGTCATTTTGTGCTGTCACCAGGTTGACCTCCAATACACCCTAAGACTGAACCTGTGAAAAACACTCCATCTACCCATACAGAACCACCAGCATGTCCACCAAATCTTCTCCCTCAAAGGAGATATTCCACTAGAGAAAGTCAGTCTACTGCATTACTGGAGGATTACATAAGATATTGAGAATTAAAGAAAGTCAAAGGATTAGTAGCCAAATGTCTTAAAAGGGCAAATTAAATCCCTAACACAAGGCTGAAGGTTCAGGTAGCATACCCTTTCATAGGTGTTAGTTGTGAATGGTTAGAGTGGCCAATAGGGGACATAGACAAGGAGCTAAGACCTAGTAAACAGGAAATAAAGTCAGCCAGTCTTGAATTCACTCCAACCACAGTGTGTTAGGTCTCTAATTTCCACGAGGATAGAAGATTGAGGAAAGGTATATTTCTCTCTGTGATGCTGGGAGGGACAATTTAATAACCATATCTTACTCTGGCCCAATGTACAAATATATGCAAAGCAATGTCTGCTGAGATACTTATTATATTTTATCATCATAAATAAAAGATCAGGCTGTAGTGTGTTTGTATTGCCTGGTCTGCACACATTTACGCATCCTGGGTCCACAGTAATTGCCCAGTAGTGGTACCATCACCTTGCTAATGCAAGGTATGATCTTCATTATTAGTCTGTTTTTATCTCCCACTCCATACTTTAGACATTGTCTTCCACAAGTCCCTATAGCTTCACTATGCTTTCCTCAAAAATATTTGAAAACAATCAATTTAGAGACCCATATACTGTAAAATGCTGGTGGCATTTACCTGAAATACCACCACCCTGAGAGCAGGTATCAACTGGGAAAGTGTTAAATAGGTTAAGTCAACTTACTGAAGTAGAGGACTTTTACATCAGCTGGTGTGCACAGGTTCCCCCTTCCTACTCCCACAAACACTGGCTGATAGGCCCTTTTTGTGAAAGAATGCCTCTAGCAAGTATTTTTGTTGTGGTTTATGCTCCAGGAACATCACATTACAACTCTCACACAAAGTCCACCTTCCTGTTTTCTGACCAGGTCTCTTATAGTGCTTGCTTTCTTCTCAGTGCTATCCAGCTGGTGAGCTAATTAGCACATCAGCTCCCTACAGGGATCCCTTCTAAACCCAAGAAAGCTATTTAACTTCCTCCTGTGACAGCCATATCCAGTGTCTTGGGTGATCAATGTGGGCAAGGTATTTGTCTTTAATGGGCTTTATTTGTAGCTGCTAATGTTACCCTATCACGTCTGAAAATAAGAGAGTAAGGATTAGCTCCATTGGAATAGAGGAACTAGGGTATCCTCAGAGAAGAGTTCAGGGTGCCAACAACCATAGCAAGAAAATTTAGGTTGAATTTTACCGTAATATTGTTTCTTTGTTAGTACCCAAACCCCTCAGAAAGGGGGTGAGTTTGGACTCCAGGTAGTGTGTATGCTTTGTTTGGAATAATTCTTTATGTATAAATGTCATTCCTCTCATGTGAACACCACATGCTCACAACTACTTTGGAACACTCATGTTCATACAACATGCCCTTTATTGTCCTGTGATTCACTTTTTCCTTGCTACTAGGGAAATTCTTATGTATTGGTTCAAAAAACCTCAACCCTAAATTGAAGTATTGGCTTCTCAAGCCTTTAAGGCAGGCCTGCACAACATGCGGCCTGGGGGCCACATGCGGCCCGCACGGGCTCATTGTGCGGCCCCTGGGGGATAAGTAAGGGTGGGGCAAGCCAAGTGGTGGGGTGGGGGGAAGTGGATGGGGGTGGGGCAAGGGCGGGGCTTTTTGGCCCACAGCTGTTTTTTTTCCAGTAATACGGCCCTCGCTGCTTTCTGAATTGTGCAGGCCTGCTTTAAGGGTACAGTTCTTCAAATTAGAGAACAAATTTAACAGTAAGTTAGACTTTCTATTCTACACTCAAGCTAGTACTGTTTTATAAGATGCATTTTAATGACTTTTTTCTGTATTGTTTGACTAAAAAGCATTTCACAGATGCTGGTATAGGTGTATTTTAGATTATTGATATACTGACTGGTTGGGTTGTTAACAGTTTCAAACTTGTCTTGTATTTCATTCAAGCTTCCACTTTCTGTTGAGTAAATCCCTTCATGCTGTTGAAATGACTGACTAGCGGACTTTTAAGAGATACTTTATAGTTGCAGTCGACTGTGACTTCAAACATTATTAGTCCACTACCTGTTTTCATGGATCTTTATAATGAAACAATCCACTATGCTGGATGACTTTGTATCCAGACCCAATATGCATATTATGTAGCTTACTCTACTTCTCATATGACCTTGGTTTAGTAAAACCACAATATTGCAAAGAAATTGCATCCTCTGCAGGTATATTATCAGTTTTATAAATCTTTATTGCTACCTACTTTTTCACTTTGCAAAAGATTTAAAAGTTATTGGATAGTCATATTCTTTCATACCCTATCACATCTTTCTTGTCTCAGGTTATGAATTCTTTACAGCCAAACAATCCGTTCATTTTTTTCCACAGGATTTCAAAGTAGTCTCAGGGAAGAAATTTATTTTCACTTAGGTTTTCATTAATAATAGTCTCAAGACCAACGTTCTGTAATAAACAGGACTGTGCAACTATAAGTCTACACTGTGCCAACATATAAGCTACTCCCCAGTAATGTCCCTCAGACGTTTAATATGAACATATAGATTCTTCCTATATTCAAGCACCGCTTGTCTCTTGTTACAATCAAACCTTATATTATAACATGCAAAATACAGGAAGAAATAAAGTGTTGAAAAAGTAGAGTGTTAAATAGGTAATTGTAAAAGTAGAAGGGTGACAAATGATAAAGTCACATATATAAAATAAGGGCCAGATTCTGTAACCCTTTTTCACATGGAATAACATCTTACTCTTCAAATAGATCCCTGAAGTCAACAAATGTACTCAGGTAGTAAAGTACTATTCAGCATGAATGTGTGTGTCTGAATCTAACCACCTAACAATAAACCAATGATTTTTTTAAAAAAAAAATCACATATTTACAAATGTACTCTTTTAAACTATTATTTTTCTCCATCATGCCATAGTCAGGCATATGCAGCTGAGCAATAATTATATTCATTTTTTTCATGATTATTGAGGTGCCTGACTGACAGCTTTAACAAGTAAAGTTCTCTGTTTAAGCACAGAATAGGAACAGCTCAGACAATGAGTGTAAGCTGCCCTGTACTGTTCCTGCTGTGACATAGTTCAGCTCACACAACTCATTCATTCTTTGACTTCTCTGTTGAGATACCAACCAGGGAAACAAATTAGTTCCAACTGTGTTCATGTCTTCATACTTACCCACAGCCTTCTGGACTGAGATCACTGGAAGATAACAGCTTTTAGTCACTACCAACCAGGATTGGATTTCTACTTGTGATTTAGAAACATTTAGTCCCTGCTTCTATTTTCTTACCAGTTGGTGGCATTAATAGATTCCACATTCATCACTGTAGAACCTTTTTGCATTTATTCACCTTCTTGCATTTATTCACCAGTAGTACTGATCCAGTGAGCATAATTTTAGAGACCCTGGATATGCTTCCAGCTCTCATTATAAAACTGATGCAGTGACATCATTGCATGAACGTGTAGGATTGGAGAACCTGGTGCTACAGGATGCGCTGCCAGGTGCCAGAATCCATGCTGACTAAAGTTCAGGGTATGGAAAGTGGCTACCTTTCTAGTACAGGTTGCTTTCTATATCTCCTGGAAATCATGGAACATACCTCACTGTTCTCTGCACTGTCCATCTTGCTGTGATACCAACTCATCTGTGGCCAAGATCTTGCTCTCTCACCCTTCCATGGCTATATATGACCTAAAAAGGCACCACAGTGAGGACAGGATGGGGAGAGGTCAAACAGAGTACTGTATAACACATATTGAGGACTATAGAACTGTGCTCCTTACCAGCCCTATCTACAGATGCTTAGAGGGGAATTATTGTGCTGGATGTGTTAAGATTGAGCTGGGAGTAGTGCTGGAAAATAACCAGTAGGTCTGTTACTATTAATATCCACTGGCCAAAACTGCAGGAGTTGCTGTGCTTAGACACACAAACGCAGCCACTGGACTATAATAGCAGGTCCCCCAGCCCTGCACAGCTCTCCTGCACATAATCCATTACCTAGGGCTTTTTGCAACAGAGAGGATTTCAACTGAAAGGTTTTGGGGTTGGTGTTTTGTGTTTGTTTTTTTGACCTTTTAGTGATTAATCTGAATGGAGAAATATTCAGGTTTGCCCTTTCTTGATGATAATCCCCTTGGAAATTTGACCAGTATTCATCCTTGCCTTGGGCAGGTGACAGTGTCAGTGATGACATGTGACATCATGTCATCAAAGTTAGACTAACTCCACTCAGCACTTGACAGCAGTCTTCAGGCTTAAATCAGTATAGCTGCAGCCTGTGTACATTCCAACTGTTTCATATTGCAAAGGTTTATCCTTTATTAACTACAGTGGGAGATACAGTCCCTTTAAGTGTCCCAACTATTTAGGCAATCTGCCAGGTATAGCTATGACATATAATAAATACAGTGTAGACTCTCAGAACCATTTGTTTACAGTGCAGAGCAGACATGTAAAAATACACCAAAAGGACTGTGACAAAACTGTGAAACAAAAGACATTTGCAGTTAAGTGTGAATTACACTGAAATTGCTGCTCCCTATAGGATGCTTCTCTCAGTCTCCCCACACTGCGTGACACTTTTCTTCAAAATAACTGCAGCCAGCCTGATATCTCTTTGATCCTTTCCCTCACCTATTTAACCTTTTGCTCAGAGATGCTCTGTCCCCAACACCACGTTCTTAGAGCTAATCCATAAGGTTCTGTGAATACAGGACTTGATACACTTCTTGCATACAGCAGTGTAAATCCAAATGAACTATACTGAGAAGCCAATGAAGTCACCGCACTGAGGCCATGGGTGAAAAAAAACAGTGCCTCAGGTGAATCAGTACTGTGGAACTCGTAAGCCTGATTGCAGTGATAACTGAGAGCAGAAGGAGGGTCAGAAGGCAGCTAGACAAATGTAACTGGGGATAGCTAGATTGGAGAACCTAGGTGGAGAGATTGAACAGGGGTTGGGCTCATCTGTGAGAAGCTGTGGTTACAGAATGAGCTTTACTTTACCCCTTTTGGTCCCTCTTCAATATAGGTCTCAAGTGACAGGCATGGCTTCCTCTCTCACAGTTCAACCACTCCTATTTTGGATCTCTGGGCTGCAGCCCGCCCCTCCTCCCCCATTTATAAACCATGTTAACACGACAGGCCCAAATGTATTTGTTCCCTGAAAGCATTTTACTGCCAGGGACCAGGAACTGATTAAAGTGCCTTTCCCCAAGGACCCTTGGTATTCCTTGCCATCATTTTGTTTCCTGTTGGTTTCCATCTTACAGCCCCCTTTGGTTTAACCCTATGCATTCAGGCAGGATAATAGCACAAGTACCTAGAAAGGCATATGATAATAATAAAAACTACACAACTCCCTTACTTTCCATGGAAGCATTCATTGATAATCATTGATTTAGGATTAAAAAAGAGTTAGAATCCAATTCTGCAACATGTAAACATGTGGGTAGAATTACTGAACATGAAAATGAAGCCGCTACTGTGCCTAAGAATCATTAAAATACAATAATATCACTGGTTCAGAACCCCGGTTTGTATAAATCTATCGGGTAGGAACCATATCGACACTATCAAAATGCACATACCAATAGCATTTCAGCCTTTAGACTTCGTTATCAGCCTTACCTCCCGTCCTCACGGCGATGGCAGTCGGCGGCGCGCTCCCCCATCGACTCCGGCTTACTCCTCCGGGGGAGCTGGAGTTCCGGAGTCGACAGGGCCAGCGCTAGTGATCGATTTCTCGCATCCTCACAAGACGCGAGAAATCGATCGCTAAAACATCTACCGCTGCCCGCGGTAGTGAGGACGTACCCTTAGAGGGGGCTTCACTGCTCTTCTGCAGACTTGGAGAAGGAAAATTTCCTCTCCAATTTCACCCAAAGAGTTCCCAGAGGGCAGGATTTATGTCTCAGCATCTGCTTTTATTAGAATAGCTTTCAGTATAAGGCATACTTATCTGAACACTGATGCCTTCACTGTTTGAAAGTAATTGACATCCTAGTAGTTAGTTGTTTCTATAGTTAGCTGAATTATATTCACTTAAAAATAAAGTGCAAGTTCAATACAAATTTGCACTGTATTTTGTGTACAGCACAGAGATTCCATTGTTTGTGCTCATGAGAATGGATTGATATTTTAGGATCTATTTGTCTTTAAAGACTGGCTGTGGATACCTGATATTTTTTAGGGTTTTAAAGTTTGAATGTTGAATAATTTGCAATGTTTTGAAATCAAAATAACTGCATTAACATATCAAGCTGATTTTAAACAATGATACAGAAAATGTCATGGAAAATAGTGGAAGAAATATAAATGAGGAAACTTTTAACACCTTCTATGATACACACATTCTATTTGACCAAGAACCCTCTGCTACAAAATGGGCTCAAAAATGTGTCCAAAATTCTTGTCTAGTAATGGCATGCTTCTAGACAATGTTGATCTGATAGGGCAGGATAGGTACATTCAGGTTCATCCTCTCATTCCTCATCTAACTTGAATAGCCAATTTTCTGCCTTAAGAGACTGTCTCACAGTGTCTTCAAATTTCTTGCTTCACATTTTAATCTCAGTATAATTCAAAATAACTCCATTGAATTCAACTAAATTACTCCACTGGAAGGGAGGCTGGAATTTTGCCTAATGAGTATAATTTTGCTTCACTTTTATTATGTCACTTGAGTTCACATGATTTCTGTTGATCCGTTATAATAGGTTTCACTGGATTCTCAAATATAATACAGGCATAAATGAAAATGGAATCAAGCACACTGTATTTAACTGTATGCAAATTCCAGCTTAACATTTCAAATACTTTCCTAGTCTTATATTTCATGTATGTCATTGTCAAAATGTAACGAAAGTTCAATCCCTTCAATGATCTAAAATTTCCATAGGGATAATTACCTTTTGCTGTTTCAAGTTATCAGCCAAGGCGATAGTAAGGAAAAAAAGGTTATGAATATCCTGGGGGTTACATTCTTCAAAGGAGCAAAAAACTGAAGGAAGATTTCTAAAGATACATTCATTTGTGGTCTGCTATCGGCAAAAGTGCAGGGTAGCTTCTAACAAATCAATGCAACCCAAAACAAAATTAACATGTTGTCTGATATGACAAAACTAAGCTGAACACCAGCCTTCAGGACCAGAGAGCTGGCAAAGCTAATAACACAATTTAGTCTTCTATTAACAATTTGTTGTGGCATAATGTAGATGGTTCATTTTGAAGAAAAAAAATATTAAAACTCAAAATGCTTTGTTAACAAAATGTACAATTGTTTTGGTCCTTATGATCCACTCCTCTTAATCCTACCACTGGCTTCATAACTTACTGGTAGTAAGCAGCTTGCCAACATCTCCTATTGTTACTTACCAGTTTGAACTACATAGACTACTGGTCAAGTAGGTAGATAAAAGGCCATCAGTAGCTTCAGGTTAGGTTCCCTCTATAAGAGAAGTTGAAACCTCACATAGAAAGGCCATTTGGAGATGATAGTGTTGGCTTGTCTCTTTTGCCAATAGCAGAGCACAAGTTAACAAATCAGTGCTAGCCAGACTATTTATAATGTTCAAAGGTCAGAGCCCATCAACAAGCCTTCAGGAACAAAGACATTATTGCTCTCTCACACTTCCTTTTCTCCTTCCAAACAGGCTGTGACATATCTACAACACAAAGAAAACAAAATCAGCAAACTCAGTGGGTCTCACAGGAATTTTCCTTCTTGACTCTTCTCAGCTCAGTCAGTTGAATGTGAGAAGTGTGCTCTGTACAACTAATTTAGAGTCTTGCCTACTACTGTTACTCCTACTATACCTTGTCTGTAAGTATTCTTAGGTCAGCATTCTAATGTCTACTAGAAAAAGTGACTGGAAAAGTTTATTTCAGAAAACTGAATTTGGTGAATGCCATCTGTAGGGAAGATATTTAATTTAATGTCTTAAATATTAATATTTAATAGTGATATAAATTTCACTGCAAAAATATTTTATGAGCTTTTTCATCCTCAAAAAAACACTGTTAGTTAGCAATATAGTTTTACTGATGACAAAAGGGTCAGATTCTCAAAAGATGACTTAAATGGAGCTAAATCAGTTTATACCAACTGATAATCTGTTTTTTGGGACTTTTGTTCCAGATCACGAGTATTTGGCAGGTTAAACCAACCAGCTGTATCTTAAGTGCCAGTTAATTGGCTGGTGCAAATGGGCACAGATCCAGGAAATTCACCCACTTACATGAATTATGAATCTGGCGCTAAACCTATTCCATAAAATAGCTGCCTTCCATCATCTAAAATTAACATTCTTACTGCAAACATTATCACACATCTTTTAAAATTAAAAGTTGATTACATAAGTTTTATAGTCGGGAAGGGAGGGATAGCTCAGTGATTTGAGCATTGGCCTGCCAAACCCAGTATTGTGAGTTTAATCCTTGAGGGGGCCATTTAGGGATATGGGGCAAAAATCTGCAGGATGATTTAATTAGGGGATTTGAGCAGGGGGTTGGATTAGATAATCTCCTGAAGTCCCTTCCAACTCTGATATTCTATATTTACAGAGACACTATTTATATAGTATATGGAGATCATAGTAAAAAATATGAAAGTAATTGTAGTGGCAGAGGTCACCTTTGGGCCAACCTGGCAGGTCCAAAGTAGCCCAGCAATATGATTTGATGAGTCCACGACATGACATTCATCTTAGACTCTCTTCATACCATCTTAATCCAGCAGCCACCACTTCCTCCACCATTCCAATCAAGCACTCTCTCCACTTCCCTCACCCCAGTCTTCCATTTAATCTGATCCCCATTCCTTTTACACCCACACGAGTTTCTGGAATTGGCCCCAGGCACTATTTTTTATGCAGCTCACAAATTCTGCATTAACTCCACTTAATTTCCACAGATGTTTATGTCTGTGAAATATAAACAAGTGGATCACATAAACTGGAGAGTCATAGCAGAATTTTATGGGAGGACCCTGATTGTGTCTGTGTATATCATTTCTTTTAGAAAGTATTCTAATGTCTTGTCACTAAAAGCTATTCAAAATCCTAAATTAACATTCTGCTTCACTTTACTCCTCCTCCATTTCCTTTTCTTTTGTTTCTTCATTTGAGGTTTTCTTTCCTTTAACTGTATCTAGTACCTCTTTCCCTCCATCTATGGGGGTATCCATTTTCCTGCAGTCTAATTATTCTCCCTTTCCAACTTTCTCTTCTCCTTCTTCTCCACATCCCACCCTTTTTGCTCTCTTCTTCTTTTTGGATTATTCTTTCATTCTCTCCTTCCCTCCCTCTTACCTAACTCCACTTTCTTCCACTTCCTGCCCCTTACAGGTTCTCTCTCTTTCATACTTACTGATGCTCACCACAAAACTAGTGTCCTCAGTCATACTGCCACTGGCTCCCCTGCATCACTCACACAAACACATTTCCACTTGCCCTGATGCCCTTGGGAATTGTAATGGGAGGCTCCTTGCCCTCGCTCCCCAGGCCTAGGCGAACCACAGAGAGGATCCTTCACCCACTCTCCCTGAAGACATTGCTCTCAATAAAGGCTATTGAGGAGGAGAACTGAACTGGGATCCCCTTGTTCTTGTTAGGAGATGAGAGAGTTGAGCATAGATCAGTCCTATTCTGCACCTGCAGATCAACTCTCTGGTCCAATAATGGGACCAGTAATTATGAATTTGCCCACTGTTCTAACAGCCCAATCTGGACCTGGTGTTTTGGCTAAAATGTAATAAAGCTATCTATCAAATACAGAGGACATTTCCCTTGGATATCTGAGTGCCACAGCAGCACATCAAGTAAAAATACAACTACAAAATGGAAATGCAGATTTTATTTCCTCCATGGTACATATGAGTCTTTGCGCACACACAACAATTTTATGGGGTGCTTTGGATTGAAATAGTGACCTTCTGTGAGCAATGTTGCATCCTGTTATGCATCAGGCATGAATACAGCTGGGCAAAAATTTTCAGATTAAACTTTTTATTGCTGAAAAATACATATTCATGTTGACAAACATTCAAATTTGTGTCACTTAATTTTTGCAGTCAAAAACTCCCACAATTTAAAAAACAAGAGCTATAGTTTTGACATTTTGAAGAAACATTTTAAATTTTCAATTTGAAATAACATTTCATTTTGGATTTTATTTCAGTTTTATTAAAAAACAAACCAGAAAAGGTTTAAAAACTCAAAAAGTAAACATGATATTTTGGTTTGAGTTGAATGAAATGTTTCATTTGATCTTAAATTAATTTTTTCAACTTTTTTGTCTAGAAGAAAGCTTTTAAAAAAAGAGTTTTGTTTCCAGTTGACCCATTTTAGTATTCATGTCAATCTTTAGATGCATTTTTCCTTCTCCTTTGATTTATAACTAAATCATCAAGGTGTATACAAATGTAAAGTGAATAATTTCTATATCTCTCACCCCTTCTGCACTCCCTCCCCCACCCCGGCTATTTGTCACTTCTGCTTGTAGTGTCACACCTTATGCCTTATATTGTAAGCTCTTTGGATAGAGACTGTCTTTTTGTCTTCTTGTGAAATTCCTAGTTTTGCATGCTGTAAGATTATGAATAATAATGATTTCTAGTTCCTGAAAACACTGATTAAAACTACAGCAATGAAGAATACAGAAGCAGCTGGAGAACAACAAAGAGATCTGGATGTCTGCTATCTAACAGTGGAAGAGCAAATGAGATGACAAAAATAAGGCTGGAAAACAATGTGTTCCCTCAGACTTCACTAAGTGAAATTATAGTTAAAATGAATGCTGTAGAGTGTTTTGAATATGAAAGTTCTAAATAAGTATTAATTATAATTAATAAAAAGGATAAGTACAGCATAAAGATACTTAATAGAATAACTAATGGAGAAAGTGAGATATTACAATGCAATACTGGGATCAAGAGGGAACAAGCTATAGAATGCCTAGTTACAATGACCATATTCAAATCAGGGGACCAAATGAAATGAGCTCTAGAATACTCAGAAGTACTGGAATTACTGACAATGTTAAATGATGTTCCAAAGCACTGAGACATAGTAGCTATTAAGATGTGAAAAAGAGGAGACCTTTACCGGGGGATTTCACTCTGGTATGTTGAAATTCAATACCTGATAAATTACTAGGTAGAATCTGGAATGCAGTTAATCTGGTCTCTCCGAAAGAAAAAGAAGATGATAAATATAAATTAAAAGTGCAGCTGAAAGCGAGCATGAGCCTGTGAGCAGAGCACTAAGCTGAGAATCAATCCAGGGTTCAGAACCAGAACCTAGATTCTATTCCTAGCACTGCTAATAATCTGCTATGTGACATTGGGCAAGTCACTTCACTGCTCTTTGTCTTTGTTTCTCCTTTGTCAGACTTTTCTATTTCGTTTGTGAGCTCTTTAAGGCTGTCTCTCACTATATGTTCCCACAGTGCCCAATGGACCCTGGTTGAGCATAGTTGGGAGATTGAGGCCTCACTGTAATACGAATGAATTTTATTTTAATTAAATAGACTCAATGTTTTTTTAAAAAACATTATGACAATAATATCATTTAAATGGCAAAAACATGTATATTTAATACAAAATTATTAATTTAGTAATTTTCTTTTCTAAAGGCATCTGCTGTATTTGCTGCATTCAGCATTTCGATGCTTAACTAATTTAGATGCCTAAGTCTCATCTTCATAAGAGAATTAAGTGTGTGCTTACACAAAGTCAACTGTCAAAGGGATTTTAGCTCCTAAATGTGTAAATTCTTCTTTGAAAATGAGTTTTAGGCATGTAAATCAGTCAGCTGTTGCAACCCTGAACACAGTGATGCTTAAATGCTTTTTAAAATCTGGGCCCAAATCCTTAGCCCTGTGCAATTCCCAAGTAACTGAGCTCTGCACTGGATAGCCTATAGGAAGAAAGGGGTAAGAAATTCCTCAAACACACACTCTTTCTGCTAGGCCATTCCAAGGCTGTGACTTCATGGGTAGGTCTGCAGCAAACCTCATAGGTGGGAGGGAAAATTGCTAGTGGATCCCTGTAATCAATTAGCTACTAGACCAGGGGTGGGCAAACCACGGCCCAGGGGCCACATATGGCCCATAGGCTAATTCTGTCTGGCCCTCTGAGCTCCTGGATGAGGAGGCTATCGCCTCCCCCCCAACACAGACTCAGCACGCTGCATGAGCAGTGCTGTGGGGAGTGAGGCTGCACGCTCCAGCGGATCAGCACGGCAGGGTGTCTGACTCTGGGCCAGACAAGCTATTCTGAGTGGCATGGTAAGGGATCCAGGGCTGGGGGGTTAGATAAGGGTCAGAGGGTCTTGGTGGGGGTAGGGGACAGGGAGGTTGGATATGGCGTGGGAGTCTCAGAGGGCCTGTCAGGGGGTGGGGGTGTGGCTAGGGGTTGGGGCAGTCAGAGAGCAGGAGGGTTGAATAGGGAGTGGAGTCCTGGGGGGTGATTAGGGGCAGAGGGGGGTCCCTGAAGGGGGCAGTCAGGGGACAAGGAGCAGGGGGGCTTAGATAGGGGATGGGGTCTTGGTGGGGGTGGTTAGGGGCGGGGGTCTCTGGAGGGAGTAGTCAGGGGACAAGGAGCGGGAGAGGTTGGATGGGTCTGAGGGTCTAAGGGGGTAGTCAAGGGGCAGGAAGTGGGAGGGGGTTAGATAGGGGGCAGGGCCAGGCTGTTTTGGGAGGCACAGTCTTCCCTATCCGGCCATCCATAGAATTTTGAACCCCAATGTGACCCTCAGGCCAAAAAGTTTGCCCATCCGTACTAGCCTCTCTTCTCTCTCTCTCTAGTGCACCACCATGACTTGCCTGAAAGATCAGTATTACCAATAGGTTATTGTTCCGTAGTTGGAAAGTAGCAGTTGCCATTATGATGTCATTAATGTAGGTTCACTTCTGCTTAAAGCAGCATTAATACCCATTCAGATATCCCCTTAGACGATCACAGGACATAGATACTGATAGGAAGAGAAGCTGCACTCCTCCTGCTCCCAGAAAACAGCTGCAGCCCATGGAGTTCCAGAGAAAGTGCCTCTGGGGAATCTCACAATGGCCGTAGCATGCTGAAACCTCCCCCTGTACCCTCACAAATTTTGCTTTCTTTTGCTGCATACCAATTGCAGAAGCAGAGGAGAGAATATTGCTCTATGTCAGCTCAGAAACATCATAGGCCAGGCTGCCTTGTTATAAAGATATTATATCACATGATAACAGCCATCAGTTTTTGTTCTGATGATGTACAGTGTGTCCAGAAATGTTGTATGTCTTAATTACCACACAACCTGTCGTGTTTGTTATGTATATATAGTATGCTATATTAAATATGCCACGTGATTTTTTTAAAGAATGTGCTACACATTAATTTGCACCTAGTTACAAACCTTTTATTTTGCAAGTGTAAAACCTGAAGGATTTGTTCATATTTCAGATAAAATATAGATGCTATTGCAAATATTTTATATAGAATGTGGACACACTATCATCCCAGCCAGCAGGTTGGATTATTGTTTCATGACAAGCAGCAAGTAGTATATATATTTGTGCCAGGCTGATCTATAGATCTGTTAAAAAAAAAACAACCTTCTTACTATCAGGGCTGTTATCCTTCCTTCTCTTGAACTTCTCCAGATGAGCTGTAGCAGATTTGAATGTTTTTTAATCTTTACCTACTTTTTCTGTTTTTATTAAAGATCTGCTTTGATTTGGCTACTTTATGTAGCAGAAAGCTTGCTGTAAATAGGTTTCATGTAATACCCATAGTAACCTGAGGAGCTTCTCAGAGTATTAAGAAGCACATTATTAAAATCCCAAATGAATTGGGACCCAACGTATAGCATGTCAGCAAAGGCAATCCAACGCAGAGTTAAAAAAAAAAATTTACTCTTGGCATCCCACACCAATACTGGTAATGCAGGAAGAAGTACCATGAAGAGAAAGTATATTATCAGTTCTATTCAGCACAAGATTGAGATGGATGTACTGTACTTCCCAATCCAAAACTGAATGCCAGTTTCATAAAACAAATCAGCCTAAATATAAATAGCAGCTGTTTATCTTTTCACTTAGTTCATAACATGGCAAATGAAAACTGTGTTCCCAGCTGTCAGTCCTGGATAAGCTCCCCTACTGGACACTCACCAGCTGTCTGTGTTTGAACCCACTTCCTTGGCCTGCGTGCTTTCAGGGTCCCCTGAGTCTCAGCCCAACCACTATCTCTGACTCTGGCCCCTTTGGTACACTTACTGCGAATAGAATGTCTGTCTTTGTACCCCTTTGAGAAGTGGGACCTTGTGGCCCAGCTACCCTATACCCCAAGACTGGTGATGAATTTCCCCTCCCAAGCCCCACAGTTGCTCTAAGCACATCCTGTCCCTGGGTTTCACCCTTGTTGGCCTTCTGGTTTAGTTTACCTCTTCAGGAACAAATAATAGTTGGAGCAAATTGACACCGACATCTGATGAAGCGAGTTTTAGCCCACAAAAGCTTATGCCCAAATAAATTGGTTAGTCTCTAAGATGCCACAAGGACTCCTAATTGTTTTTGCTGATACAGACTAACACGGCTACCACTCTAGACTTGCAGAAGTGTTCTTAAATCAATCTGTCATTAGACAGCACATGAGATCTACACATCTAGATAAAATATCTATACACCACTCTCAGCCTCAGTTTCCTCATCATTCTTAAGCATTCTTTGGTGTATGGGTTCATGTCCTTTCAGGGTTCCAAGTCCCCTCTTCTTGACCACATAGTCCTCTAGCTCCAGGATTTTCTTCTGAATCATGGAGTTTCCTCCCTCTGATTACTACAGTCTGCTTCCTTCAACCACAGCTGATCAGAAAACCCAAAAGGTATTCCCTCCTGAAAGCCGTTCCTTTGTTCCTCTCTGACGCTCTCCCTCAACCTCTCAGCCTTTCTGTTTTTAAAAGCCTGCTTTCACACCCGTGTCTTTCTCAGGATTTTTCACTCATTAAAATCTGAGCTCTTTGCAGACAAGCTGGAAAAAAATTAGCTTCACCTAGTATACATTGTTCTCTTTGGGAAACAGCTATTCAGGCATTTATGGTCTTTAACAACCATCCTGTTCAAACGCAGACAGTCAGGCAGCCGTCCCTGTGTCTTTAGCTCAAGAAGTATGAGAGCTAGAATAAAGATAATCATAATGGTTTAAACACAACAGAGATCAAAATCTTAGACAGTATTTGTAGATTGTATATAGATTCCCCAAATCATTACATCAACTCTTGCAGTTTTATTTTGAGTCTTATGGTATTGTGCGTTTTTCTTAAAGCCCAAGCTCCTAAAGCCAATACTATTTCTTGAAAAATTCAGCTTTCATTTAAAACAAAATCTAGTTCTTATGGTTATGGCAAAAAGTTTGAAAATATAACCCAACTGCATGCCACAGACTCCAAAATCAGCAGGCAAACAAGAATTTACATTTTTTAAATTAAAAACAAATACTCTCATGATTTTAAGACAATTTCATGATTTTTCACAATACTGTGAAAATGAAAGCGCAACATCTTCAAAACTGCTTGCATAATTTTGCATGACCCTACTGCTTTAAGTACACAAATAACCCAAAGAAAATGAGAAGGTCAGGCACTCTGAGACCTATAGAGTATCTATGTGAATTGCAAACCTTAATTATTACATGAAAGTTTAGTTTTGTGCTTTCAGGCCTGTTCAACTGATGGAAGCCCTTTTGCATTTGCAGTTTCAAAATTATGGCTTGAAATTGTTTACTCTAAATTACAATGAATTGAGATATTTTTTTAAAAAATGGTATTGCATCTTTAAGTCAGAGAACTGGAGCTGTATTTGACAAACTGGAGCTGTATTTGACAAACTGGGACTGGACTGCAGCCTATAGGTATAAGTATTTGCTGAGTGAGGCATAGGCATAAATTAAGGCCGAGTATAAAACAATCAGCCTACCTTCTGCAAAACAATAGCTTCAGTAGTTGGCACAAAGTTTTGAGGCCTGTGAACTTTGGCCCAACAGTCACCCTGAAGTTTGGGGAACTGGAAGAGGTGTGTTTAAGGGTGAAGTTTATATCAGGTAATCACAAGAACATTGAACTGATGCTGGGTATGGACATTTTAGGATACAATTTTGACAAATGCTCAGATGGGATCTTGTGTTAGCAACAAACTGACTTATATGGTAACTGGTTGAGATCATTAATATGTTAACCTATAGGATAAGGGAATCCCAACATTAGTAGGGTGAGGAAATACAAATAAGAAAGAGAGGTGAACCCCGTACTGACTATGTATTAGGTATAGTAGCTTTAGCGTTATTAAAGTTGTATCCCAGCCTGCATACTTGAGGAGAGAAAGATGTAGCCCTTAGAAGGTGCCACAAAGATGGCCACTGACAATGGTGAAGAGAATGACTAATCTTTCAGGTTGTTCTTCAAGTGAAGGTGTCGGTATTTTGCTGTTCAGATGTACGTTCTGTATTCTCTCTTTCTACATTGCTACGTTGGAGTGTTGGTGACTTTGTGAACTGAATCAATAGAATTATTACAGATACAGAAGGGTTCCTATGGGTGAGTGTTGTACATCAGGATTTTCCACTCAACTGTAATTTTAATAATACTGGGCCTGATTCTGGGACAAGAATCTATCAGAGTAAATGGGAATTCTTAAGACATAGAACTGGCAACAGGACTATGCACTCAAAAGACTCCATAGGGAAAAATTTCAGTGGTAGAGTTAAGATGGCCTTAGTATATTTTTCCATCTCTAATATTCTTTGATTTCATTGTTCTAAATGTGTTTAATATTTGACACCAATAATGTGAGAAGCACAATACGATTAGGACTAAACAATTATCACTAAACAAGACACGTGGTAGGTCAAAATCTCAGGACTGCCTAGGCAGTGCTTTAGATAACAGCAGTACATAATATTCCTTTTAAATACGGATATGTTTCCTTATTAGAATGGAATTTCCCTATACATTTTCTGATAGTTTTGGTGTGAGTGGGCCAGTACTGTTTTCTAAGTTATCAGACATGGAGAGCATTTTCTTTTATTTTACAATGATTTCATTGTGATTGTTATGGTCCATCACTTTCAAGAAAACATATCTGGTCATTTGAGCTGCTGGCTCAGAAATTACATAAATAGGCAAAGTCAGTTATGAAGGTGAGGAGGATGGAGACCTAAATGAAACATAACATACATTACTAAAAATGGATTTTGTGTATGTTCATGCTTCCATTCCACCATGGGGAAAAACATTCTCTCTCACCATGACTTTATGAAAGTTAAAAGGAAGTGTAACAAATAGCAATCTATCTATATTGCCGTAAGGTAGTAGCAGCTGCTACATAAATTGGCCATTTCAGGAAATATTTTCATTTTTTAGAAGTGCCTTTTGTTCATCTAAATAGGAAAACTCTGCCTTCCAACTGTGTCCCTTTTGCCTTTTATATCTGTGGCTTTTCCTTTAAGCTCATCTGTATTGTAAACAGGACATTGCTGGTCATTGGAATAGAGCAAGAAGTGTGATGAGAGGCAGAGGGTGTTAGCTGCTGCATCTCTGCTAATAAAACAGTATTAACCTTGTAACTACATTTTCCAGGATTTCCATTCTCGCCATCATAATACCAAACTAGCTATTTAAGTTGAGCGAGGCCCCCTCAGCTGTGCAATGGCTGCTTTGTGCCACTCTGCCAGTGCAACAGCCTCCTCCTCCCCCAGTTTCCTCCAGTGGCAATCCTCAGAGCCACTCCATAGTGGGCAGAGGCTGGAGAGCCCTCCACCACCACTGCATGGCTGCTCTGCTTTTCCCTGCCTATGCAGGCTCACTCAAGAGCTTAAATGGTGTATAGGACCTTCAATGAGCCCTCTGCTCTGGGTGAACTCCACTCTATGGGCCTGATTTCAACTTTTACTTACTTTAGTTTCCCGGGGCATAACTCGCCTAACTTCAGTGGAGTCACCCCTTGTTTATGCTGGTGTGTAGTGAGCCCGAGTGGTCTCCTTCCGAGTGGGAGTGTGAGGGAGACGGAGGCGCCTCTTGGAGGGTGGAGCCAAGGCCGCCCTGCCCCCCTCATCAGAAGTACAGGGGCGGGACCGGAACTATAAAAGGCCAGCTCTGCAGCCCAGAATGGGGAGAAGCAGGGGAGGAGAAGGACGCTCCACTGCTGCTTGGAGAAGCCTCAAGCCCGAGCTGCGGAGCGTCCTCCTCCTCCCCTGCTTCTCCCCCTTCTGGGCTGCAGAGCTGGCCTTTTATAGTTCC